>OZ014475.1:32038486-32530258 GCA_963965965.1 Trididemnum nubilum | reverse complement strand
ATCTTGCAGTGATATTATTATCCTGGAAGCTGATAAAGGTAACTGTACTGCGGTCATGAATAAGAGCGATTAAACCATGAAAATGATGACCTTATTGAATGACAAAAAAACGTACAAAGTTCTTACAAGAAACCGGTACCAGTTATTGAAAAACGTCTTAATTCCTTTATTTGGAAGTTAAGGCAGGAAGAAAAAATATCCTTCTCCAACTACAAAAGTCTTCGAAGTTGTGACTCTGTGCTTCCAAGGATTTATGGTCTCCCAAAAATCCACAAGACAAATGTACCTTTGCGCCCAATTGTGTCGTTTATTGGCCACGTATCACTTGTCTAAGTGTCTTAAGCGTATTCTAAGTCCTTTAGTTGGCAAAACGAATTTCACCACCAAAAACTCCACAGAATTTGTTAGAAGTATCAAAGATTTTAGTATAAGCGATTCGCAAAAACAAGTGTCGTTTGACGTCGTTAGTCTATTCACCACCATACCACTTGATCTGGCAAAGCAAATTGTGTTTGATAGACTTAGTAGTGATTCTGACTTAGAGGATCGTACCACACTAAGCGTTTCTGAATTAATGAAAGCATTGAACATCTGCTTTAGTTCGACCTCTTTCACCTTCCAACAAACCATATATCAACAGATATTTGGCACTCCAATGGGTTCGCCCTTATCTCCCATCATTGCAAACATAGTATTGGAAAAGCTTGAAGAAAGGGCCAACAACAGCTTTCACTGCCCTCCTTGTATTTGGTTTCGCTATGTTGATGACGTGTATGGTATTATGGAATCAAACTACATCGAGGAATTCCATCAATATTTGAATACCATATGCGATTCCATCAAGTTTACAAGAGAAGAAGAACATGAAGGTTCTCTTGCTTTTCTGGATGTGCTGGTTACACGCACTCCAGAAGGATCGCTACAAACCACAGTGTTCATAAAACCAACTCATACCGGCAGATACCTATCTTTTTCCTCCCACTATCCACTTCAACAAAAACTTAGCATTCCCCGAACTCTTTTCTCCCGAGCTGAGAACATAATAAAAGAGGACGAGCTCAAAAAAGATGAAATACGTATGATCACTACACCTTGATTGCGAATGGATATCCGAGATTTCATCACAAACGACGGCCTGCTCACGCTGAAAGCGAATCCCAACAAACGAAAATCATCACTGTGGTTCCCTACGTGCAGAATCTCACCGAGCCTATTAAGCGTGTTTTGCAGCAAGTTGGTTTTGGGGTGGCTATGAAGCCTGCTTGTGTCTTGTCTAATATTTTTTGTAAGCCCAAAGACAAAGTTCTGGACAAAGAAAAGTCGGGCTTTGTTTATCAAATATCTTGTCGTGACTACGACGCTGTGTACATCGGTGAAACAGGCCGAAGCTTAGAAACTAGAAAACGTGAGCATATTGATGCAGTGAGGAATTTTGACCTGAAAAAATTCGCTCTTTGTTAGCATGTCGCAGAAAATGATCATTTTATAGATTGAAATAATGCTAAAATATTAAGGAGAGAACCACACTGGCACAAGCGTCGGATGGGGGAAGGTTATTTGATAAACCGAAAATCTTTGGAATTGAACGTTTTAAATCGCAATGATGGGTTAAATGTTCCGTCCGTATATAAATCTCTGTAAAGCTAAAAACTTTTTCTAAAACATAAAGCTTGATATATATTCTTTTAATACTTTCTCTAACTGTTAGTGAAGTAGCCTAGTTATTATAAATATTGACACGCTTATGGCTGAAAGTTATTTCATTTATTTCCTACAGGCCTGTTTCACGCGTTACCGCGATCATCAGGGAGTAGATCTAAACAAAATAATTACAAATGGTTAAAAAAGATAAAATGGTACTCACCAGCGACGAAGCAATCCATTATTTCATCTCAACCCACCTTTCTTACCAACCGCGTGACGGATTGGCTATGTGGCGACAACGAGCATTGACGCCCAGAAAAAGAAAACCATGCTCGCTCTCCCCACACAGCCATACGCCCTACCTCTACGCTGACAAACCCAAAATGAAATTACAGTACAATAAAATGTTATGAAATGTTTTTGAATGGTTGTTTCTGCATAAGTACGGAATTATTATACATGTAATGATTATATAATGTTTGTGACGTAATAAAAGATAAAAATTTGGCAGAGTAGAAAAATAAGTTGCGTTTTTCGTAGGACAAGAATTACAACGAAATAATCTAATAATACACACCGGAATAAACAAAAAGAAGAAATTGGGTTGGATGGAATAAATAAAGCAAATCAATCCAAATTAGAACATGGACAAAATCTACCCATGAATGCCAGTTGCAGTAATGAAAAATAAAGACATGAATGACAATGCAATAAAATATAATCAAAAATGGAAGTTGGGTTTACGACCCTTTGAAATTGCATAATTTGAATTTATTTTTATGTCGACATTTAGATAGGATTTCTGATCGCTTATTGAGGGTTGTTTCTTTATCTGACTTAAGGATTGCAATTTTCTCTTCAAGGCACAAATTCAGCGTCGGCTACCACATTCGTAAGAACGCGTCGATGTATAGATATTCCATTTTATGTCCGGTTTGTTGTTGTGAATGAGGCAGTTCCAATAGTATTTCGACAATTCGGTTGCATTTGATTTGCTTTTGTTCCGGAATGAGTGTGTGTGGTTATTAAATCTGGCTTTAAAGGTTGTTTCACAGCTTCCTATATAATTCATGATTTTGCTCTTGTTAGCTTTCTTTTTCCGAGATCCAGTAGTGTTGGTAGCATTAGCTGCAGTTTGTAAGAGCTGCTGTGGTGTTACATTGTTTGCCGGCTGTTTCATGGAAATGCCAGTAGCAGTTGAAGGGGGTGGGGGTTCTTGCGGCGTCACTGTTGCTGTGTATAGGATTGACTGTACGATACATCGCCCATTCATCGGACAGTTAGACGTGTCGCGGCAATTGCATGGTTTTTCCTCGGTCGTAACGCTTTTTTCCAAGATCCTTTTGTTGTGATTCGATATTATGCTTTTCATGCTTGGCATGCAGCTATAGCTTATTTTGAGGGTGTTTCTGTTGCAAATTTTTCGGAGCTTGTGACTGGGATTGCCGAAATGTTTGTTAATCAGTAGCAAAAACTCTTTGCCGATGTTTGTGCGTACGTGCTGGCTAAAAGGTGGATTAAACCGTACAACATTTCTCGATCTGCCCTTCTTTGGATTGCGTTGTTGCTGAGTCGGTTTGTAGGATAAGTTGGTGGTATGGCCGCTCTTTTGCAATGCATCTTGGAAAGCTGGTTTGGCCTTTTCAAATTCTTTGCTATTAAACGAAATATTGGATACCCTCGTTTCGATCATTTTGGGGAGCTGCTTTATAATGCTACCCGGGTGGTTTGATCCAGCATTTATGCAAAGCAGAGAGTCGCTTTGTCTTCTAAATGGCCAAAACTTTTCTTTTCTTAAATTTATAGTTATGTCCAAGAAGTCAACTTGATGTAAACCCGCTTCCGCTGTTATTTTTAAGCCATAGCTGTTATTTTTAAGCAATGGGATCGCATGACGGAGCAGAAGTATGTGAATTAGTCGGATTGTTCATGTTAGATAAGCTATCTAACATCTTTGAAAAATTTAGTCGGCTTATACAGAGATGATGGCTTGGCTGTGCTCCGTAATTGTCTTGCAAGAACTGCAGATAGAATCAGAAAGTCGGTGGAGAGTATTTTCAAGAGCTATGGCTTAAAAATAACAGCGGAAGCGGGTTTACATCAAGTTGACTTCTTGGACATAACTATAAATTTAAGAAAAGAAAAGTTTTGGCCATGTAGAAGACAAAGCGACTCTCTGCTTTGCATAAATGCTGGATCAAACCACCCGGGTAGCATTATAAAGCAGCTCCCCAAAATGATCGAAACGAGGGTATCCAATATTTCGTTTAATAGCAAAGAATTTGAAAAGGCCAAACCAGCTTTCCAAGATGCATTGCAAAAGAGCGGCCATACCACCAACTTATCCTACAAACCGACTCAGCAACAACGAAATCCAAAGAAGGGCAGATCGAGAAATGTTGTATGGTTTAATTCTATTTGAATAAGACGCAGTGCAGTGCAGGCGTATTTCTATTTCTCTCTAAATTGTGTCAACAGCTAATGCTAACATTAGAATGAAAGGCAAGGTTAGGAAAAACCAAAACATGAAAGATGTTTCCAGCTGTAGTACTGGTTATAAAGAGCAAAGCAACTTTACTGAAGCTGACCGAAAAAAATTAAGCAAAATTTATGATACGGTTGAAAACCTGACAAGGCAAGTCTCAGATCTACAAAGGAGCCTGAAGAGAAGCAACAAGAAAATCAAAGAGCTTAAATCAGAGAATGAACAACTTAAACAAGCCGTAAACATGAACATTCAAGAGATTGATAACTTAGAACAATACTACAGAAGAGAGAATATAAGGATTCATGGTGTGCCTGAGCCCAAGGGGAAGAAAGACGATGGAAGGAAGTGGTTGTTGAGCTGGCTGAAAAACTAGGTGTCAACATTGAAAGCTACGATATACAGAGGGCCCACCGTTTGGGCAGAAAACGATCACCATTGGCAAAACCTCGTCCAATAATTGCCAGGTTTGTCAAATACAAGTATCAAAACGACATTTTGTTTTCAAAATCAAAGCTGAAGAATTGCAATAATGGAAAATTCAATAATGCGTTCATTACAGAAGATTTGACCCCACTTCGCTCAAAACTTTTGAACTACGTTAAAAATGACTGCGATGGAAAATTTGTTCTCTGACATGCATATAACAGCAGAATACGAATGAAAAGGTCTGCTCGTGAGCAGGGTGTCTTGACTGAAGGTGGTAAAGACGAGGGTACCGGCAACTGGATCGTGATTTTGTTCCCAGATGATCTATTTCGCCTGGATTTAGATGTGGATTTTGCTAAATTGAACTACAAACCACTGCTTATTAATAGGAATGACCACTATCACAGTGTAAGTAGTGATTCTAGCAGCGAAAACGAAGTTTAGTTTGTTAGCTGCTCGTAAAACTAGCTTTTGGTAAGTACTATTGCACTAAAAACTCTGGCAAAATGGTGAACCAACTTATTTGTATTGTGTGTGCGAAATCATGCGTTACCGCAAAAGACTACACGACCTGCCCTAATTGTTCGAGTACTTTGCACAAAACCTGTTCGACTTCTAAAATTCGAGATAATCCATTTGAAAACAAAAAGCCAGTCAGCAGTTGTTTGCTTTGCGATTCGCGAATAATTAATGCAAGCCATGATAAACATTTCGATTCAATGAGATCTGAAAACTTTACTTTAGGAACTTGTAATGATAACTCATATTATTGTGATTTTTTTGACAATTGCGTGTATCATGATGTTAAGTCGTTAAATAATGTGGTAAATCTTAAAACAGATGAGCTATTTATTTTGCATTTTAATGTTCGTAGTCTGCAAAAGAATATTGACAACCTAATTACCCTTTTGGCTACTTTTTCTGAAACACCTGATATCATTGCAATATCAGAAACAAAACTTACACAGGGTCAACCATTCGTAAACGTTGACATTACTGGGTATGATTTCATCCATTGTGCTAGCATAACAAAAGCTGGTGGGGTCGGTTTTTACGTAAAACAAAACTTATCTTACAAAGAAAAATCTGACATTAATATTGATTTAAATTTTGTGGAAAATATGTGGATTGAAGTTAAAACTAACAGCGGACCAATAGTGATAGGGGTAATTTATCGACAACCCACAACACTTGTGAATGACTATGAAAGCTTTTCATCAAATTTATGTGACATTTTCGCTGATCTTCGTGATAGTAACACTGCCTTTTACGCTGTCGGTGACTATAACATTGACTTAATGCAAATTAATGGCAATCACAACTTTCGAAAAACAATATCTTGAGCACTTCGACCAAATGTGCCATTGATCTCCCGACCCGCATAACTGATCACTCGAAAACATTACTGGACCACATTTATGTTAACGATCCAAAACACTCTTACACTAGCGGAGTGCTCTTATGCGATCTGAGCGACCATATGGCTACTTTTGTTAGCATCTCTACCAAAAAATCTCGTGTTAAAAGCAAATAGACCGGCAGCCCAGAAGGTTTATTTACCCCAAAGACGGCGGAAGGTTTGATGCGCCTAAAACGCACGTCTTTACTCACCTTTTAAGAAAATGTTTTACTGGCAAGTCAAAAGTTCGGCTAAGACCCCCCAAATCCACAATTTATGGGGGGTCAAAATGGCCTTTATTTACCCCAAAGACGGCATGGATAAAAATTGCGTAAAATCGTTCCCTGGGGTCCACTGAACAATGAAATGGCGAAGACAGTAACTTTAGGTTCGGCTAACCCCCCCACAGTAACGAATTTAGGGGGGTCAAAAATGGCCTTTATTTACCCCAAAGACGGCATGGATAAAAATTGCTCAAAAACGTCCGTTGGAGTCTACTGAACACAAAAATGGCAAAGACAGTAACTTTAGGTTCGGCTAACCCCTTGACAGTAACGAATTTAGGGGGGAGGCTCAAAAATTGCCTTTATTTACCTGGAAGACGGCATGGATAAAAATTGCTCAAAAAACGTCCGTTGGGGTCCACTGAACGCAAAAATGACGAAGACAGCAACTTTAGGTTCGGCTAACCCCTTTACAGTAACGAATTTAGGGGGGGGGAGGCACCAAACTGACCTTTTCACCTGGAATAGGGCAACGGTAAAAATTGTTAAAAAACATTCTTGCAGTTAGTACGCTGAACGCGTAAATGGCTAAAACAGTTACTTTCGGTTCGGCTATCTCCCTGACAATAACTAATTTAGAGGGAAGCTCGAAAAAATTGCTCTTATTTATTTGAAAACGGCAGGGGTAAAAACTGCCCAAAAATGTTTCTCGGGAGCCCACTGAAAACAAAAACAATGGCAATAAACTTTGGTATTCTCAAACTAATTTCTTACTCTTACTGCAAAAGTCATTGCACCACTAAGTACGGCTTTACAGTACTGCTTTTGAAAAAAATCAGTTTAAGTTGATGGCGTCATCAATCATTAAGTAACGTGATAGTCGATTAGAGCAAAAATGACGTCATGTTGCAGTGACGTTGTCTTTACAAGCGATCTAGATTTTGCGTATCAGCTTGTCTTTTCAATGTGAGTCATATGATAGAAAATTGTTGATAGTCAATCTTCTGAAACAGTGCTCGATGATGTACCAAGTAAAATTATAGCAAAATACAACTATTAAATCACAGTAAAAGTTTACTAAAAAAATTACAAAAAATTACGAAATAATTTTCTATATATTACTTTAAATAACGAAGTATATAGGCTTCGTTATTGAAAGTAATAAATAGAAAATTATTTAGTAAATTTTTATGGGCCATATCACACCACAAAAACTGCTTTGAATTATAGCACAGACTCAAAACAATCCAGAGCATTACAAAAAAGATCTAAATTCTTAAACACTGTGATAAATTAATAAGTCTGCATATTACCAATATTCAAAATGCTCTTTCCGTTATTAAGTCTTTCGTTAATTGCTTTGAGTCCTACGTTCTATGAGTCTTTTGCTAATGCGAATTCTGCGACTTTTATCAACTTCATTAATTTTAGAGTTCATCGTAATGAGTGCACCGTTGCAAAAACTTTAATAAAATTTTTTCTGCTTGCAAATAATTTCGGAACAGGTAAACGCATAAAGCTTACTTGGAATGAAAGCATTATTCCGAAATGTCACATTATAAAACCCATGGCATTTTTAAAAGAGAACTGAAGTAAATATACTGGGGCTAGATAAACTTAGAGCAAATGTATTTGATTAGATGGGTGTTGACTCTATCCTCCTTCATCCAGCCGAGACAAAGATATTTTACTTTAAACATGACCTAGGGCATCTCTGGTCATTATTTTTATTGGCAGTCCTAGCTGACAATGATAACCTCTCCGACGCCATTTTAGTTCTATCCTAAGGCAACGCCACAGTTAGACCAAACCACAAAAGCCTTTTAACCTATACAGAGGTTAATATAGGCCTCTATGGGCTAGGCTACTGCATTGAAACGTCAGGGTTACCAATGAAATTTTAATTAGGAAGGTTCCTACGTAGGGTTTGAAGTAAAATATCTCTTGAACGGCTGGCTCAAGAAGGATGGAGTCAATTACGCCAAATCTCATCTAATACGATTGTCTTAACTTTAGATACCCCATTGATTTTGCTTGCAGTCCTCTTTCATCATAAAAAGGCGCATGATAGCATCTAAACTGGAGGCAGATGCAACAACGTAGCTCATGAACAAGATTGACGGGATTTCTGTAATCGCGCGCATTGAAATTATTCTAAAACTTTGAGACTATTATTCATATGATGTACAGTACTGCACAAAAAACTAACACTTGTTGAATTCAAGTTGCAGCAAGATCACATTATTCTAGCATTGATAACACGGATTTCGTTTAAAACCACGTTCTACACTGGCAATATTTTAAAAATTCTTGATTATTTTTAGTTTGAACTTTTCAATAGACACTATTAAGGATTAATAGCGTTTATATTTGGTGTTATGAAGACACCAAAGACAATGAGGTGGTCTCGATCAAACAGATCAACGAAATTACCACATTAAATGATGACGTTAATAACGACAGCAACTTAATTTTCAATATATGGTAGGCGTCTATGTAAAAATCAGTCATGCAATTTTGGCCCATTCTAGTACATTAGGCGTAAAATCGTGTGCGTAAGAGTGTGTTCTTATTTAATTTTAACCGACTGTTGTCTGTATGAAATAAACTAAAATGCGCTTATTTGATCACAATTTTACACCCAGCGTAGACCGGGACCAACAGTTCATCAGGTTCTTGGAAGGCAATATAAGGCGTTTTTCCATAAGTACGAACAGGTTTGGAATATACCATAATTATTGGCTACTGTATAATCCAACATTTGAAGATAAAACTTAACTGTTCTTTTTTGTATCTCCAACTAAAGAGAGCTCAGTAATCAAAGATCAGAGCAAATTATAATTTTATTCACAGTCAAATTTAGAAACCCTTAACAGTCTGTTTCACCCTTAGCGGGATTATCAGAAGAGAACTTCTTATTCAAATAGAATCTTATGTTAAAGCTTGAAGATAAAGCTTATGTTTTTGCATTGACAAATGCTTGATGAAAGGGCATATAGGACATAGGTCACATTTGGCTTTTCTGGTATTTTAAGACAAGAATCTTCCAAAAATTGTTTTGGTGCCTTACTCTTCTAACATCTTCGTTTGATTGATTTTTATATTTGGGCTGATGGATCAGTGTTTTTGGTCTTGCTACTGCAGCGATGCACCTTCTGTTGAACTAAAACAACCTCACTGCTTCTTGCTTTTTTTTTTTTTTTTTTTTGTGGAATAAAGCATTCATTTGGAAATGGTTTGAAATTTTGTTCTCTCCTTTTCCTTACCCACATTCCATTATTCAATCATTGCTTTTTGGCAACGAATACTACGTCCGGTAGTTGCTCTTTGGAAATTAAGTCTACTAGATTGTCTTTTGCTCACTTTGCCAGTGTCCACAAAACTAGGCCCAATTGACCACTTTGCCAACTTTAGCTCCAAATTCTGAACTCATTTCTATCTCTATAATGGTTTTGTCACATTTTCAAAGACCCCGCATAATCTATTACATAAGCTCGTTCAAACTTACTGTATAACGTTTGTCTTGTCTTGTCTCACACCATAACCCCGATGTGATAGAAATGTTTTATAGCAGAGGTCAGTAACCTATTTTGTGACATGGGCCAATTTCAAAAAAAAAATTGTGGAGCTATCCTCAACAAGATACAATATGGTGCCATTTAGCCAATTCGCGGGAATTTGTAGCTCCATTTAAAGAACCGGTTACAGATATAGTTCCAGCAAAACTTGAGTAGCCCAACTGGATTTACAGAATTACGATCATCCTTCTTGACTTGAAAAAGTGAAACAGGATTTTCTCTAAAAAAGCTTTTCTTTTGTGTTCACAACTCAATGTTCGTTTGTATCTTTTAAACAAAACTTGATCCTTTTTTTACAACTTTTACATGTTCCAGGTCGCAGATCATTGTAAAATAATACTCAGAATAGAGATTCGCGACCAGAAAGCAAATTCCTCAAGGACGTGTTTACTAACACTTGAATTTGTCAAATAGATATGCATGATAGTTGCAAGCTGTGATACAGTACTAATTGACACTTTTTTGCCGTTTTGTGCCAATCTATCTCTTCTATTAGTAGGTCTCAGTTTTTGGATTAGAACTGGGTTCTGTTGCATTAGTAATGTAATCCATTATGTTAATTAATATTTTGGGAATACGCATGTTGGACTTACGAGTTGACTACTCAAGCAAACATCTTGCTGGTTGTGCTAATAATGATAGACTAATTAAATGTTTTCAAATATCTCTGCTTCTTCCAAAAGAACTGCAAATTTACGATCTTTGAAATTATTTGAGCTGATAAATCTAAGATTTGTCATCATTAAAATTCTCCGCGCTGAGCGATTTGTGCAATGTTTAATGGAAATCGTAAACTAGCCAGCGAGTATTTTGATGCTGGTAATATGTAAATTTATCACATTTTTTTGAGATTCTAGATTTTTTTGAGATACTATACTCGTATTAGTTGCTTCGAGACTGTGATGCAAATCTAACGCAGTTTTGGTGATGTGATATAAGACATAGAAAATTTACTTAATTTTTTTTTTTAATTTTGCCGTAGCACAATTAACTGTGCGGGACCGGTGCGTCTTGAAATTACTGCTATTGCAATTACATTTTATTCACCAAATTGCCTTGGCCAGGAGACAGCAAAGGGACCTTTTGGTCTTCGAGTCAAGCTGTCACTTGCCCGCCAGTCTACCACACACGATGAAAGCTTCACACTACCCTTTCAACACTGAAAGTCAAGCAAAGAAGCAGTGAGTTTCAATTTTTATAGTGTTTGGTTTGACCCGACCGGGAATTGAACCCAAGTTTACCGTTTCAGTAACAGACGCTCTATCCACTCAAACACTGATCGGTTCAAAGGCGTAATCTTTACTGCAAAACAGTTTCGTGAGCAATCTTTGAACTTGTACGATTTTTGTGAAAACGAGATAACTGCTCACACGTAACGTCATTGAAAACAACGGCATTTTTGCTCTAATCGACAAATTACGTTACTTAATGATTGATGACGCCATCAACTTAAACTGATTTTTTTCAAAAGCAGTACTGTAAAGCCGTATTTAGTGGTGCAATGACTTTTGCAGTAAGAGTAAGAAATTAGTTTGAGAATACCAAAGTTTATTGCCATTGTTTTTGTTTTCAGTGGGCTCCCGAGAAACATTTTTGGGCAGTTTTTACCCCTGCCGTTTTCAAATAAATAAGAGCAATTTTTTCGAGCTTCCCTCTAAATTAGTTATTGTCAGGGAGATAGCCGAACCGAAAGTAACTGTTTTAGCCATTTACGCGTTCAGCGTACTAACTGCAAGAATGTTTTTTAACAATTTTTACCGTTGCCCTATTCCAGGTGAAAAGGTCAGTTTGGTGCCTCCCCCCCCCTAAATTCGTTACTGTAAAGGGGTTAGCCGAACCTAAAGTTGCTGTCTTCGTCATTTTTGCGTTCAGTGGACCCCAACGGACGTTTTTTGAGCAATTTTTATCCATGCCGTCTTCCAGGTAAATAAAGGCAATTTTTGAGCCTCCCCCCTAAATTCGTTACTGTCAAGGGGTTAGCCGAACCTAAAGTTACTGTCTTTGCCATTTTTGTGTTCAGTAGACTCCAACGGACGTTTTTGAGCAATTTTTATCCATGCCGTCTTTGGGGTAAATAAAGGCCATTTTTGACCCCCCTAAATTCGTTACTGTGGGGGGGTTAGCCGAACCTAAAGTTACTGTCTTCGCCATTTCATTGTTCAGTGGACCCCAGGGAACGATTTTACGCAATTTTTATCCATGCCGTCTTTGGGGTAAATAAAGGCCATTTTGACCCCCCATAAATTGTGGATTTGGGGGGTCTTAGCCGAACTTTTGACTTGCCAGTAAAACATTTTCTTAAAAGGTGAGTAAAGACGTGCGTTTTAGGCGCATCAAACCTTCCGCCGTCTTTGGGGTAAATAAACCTTCTGGGCTGCCGGTCTAAAAGTCCAATTTCTAATTCGAGACATGAAAAATTTTAATTTAGAAAAATTTTTAAGGGCACTTAAAAACGATTTAACTGCTGCCAACCTAAACAGCATTGAATCAGCTCAAGTAGCTTTTGATAAATTCGAAGAAGTGCTTCAAATCGTAGTAAACAAATTTGCTCCTCTAAAAAAAGCTTCAAGAAAAGAAAAAAAGCTTAGTCAAAAACCTTGGTTGTCTCGTGAACTATTAAATTTGATCAAACAAAAAAACAAACTTTTTATAGAACTTCACAAGAAATTTGATGGAGATATTTTCCAAAAATATAAAAAACAAAGAAATGCTTTAAATCGAGAAATCAAACGTGCTAAAGAAAACTATTACAAAGATTTGATTGATGATAGCAAAGGCAACTCCAGTACGCTGTGGAAAATTATTGGCGAACTGGCCAACTTGAAAACAAATAAAAAGACATTTCCTAATCAAATAGTCACCGAAAAAGAAGTAATAGATGATCCACAAAAAATTTGTGAAGCTTTCAATATTCACTTTGCAACAGTTGGGGAAAATATTGGTAAAAGCATTAAATCTCATGAATCTACCCACTCTCTATTACCTAATTTTTCCAACTCGTTCTTTTTTTCTCCTGCTACCACCGAAGAGATTCACTCACTTATTGGTAACATAAAAATTAAAAAAGCAGTCAGAGAAAACGACATAACCAATAAACTCCTAAAATTGAGCAATGCTGTAATCTCTCCATTTTTATGTAACATTTTTAACTCCTGCATTCATCAAGGAGAATTTCCCAATTCCTTGAAGATTGCAGAAGTAGTTCCAGTTTTCAAAAAGGGGGATTCAAACTTGCTTACAAACTATCGACCAATTTCAATTCTTTCCCAACTCTGCAAAATTTTTGAAAAATTAATATTCACCAGAATCAACAATTATCTTGAAAAATATCATTTAATTTCTGATAAACAATTCGGTTTTAGACAAAATTCTTCTACCTCTCACTCTATTAGCAATATTTATGAAAAACTAATACAAAACTCTGATGCAGGAATGTACAATTGTTGTATATTCCTCGACCTCACCAAAGCTTTTGACACTGTTAATCACGATGTTTTGCAGCACAAAATGGAAAATTTCTATGGATTTCGAGGACTGGCCTTAAAACTAATACAAAGTTATTTGAGCAACAGAAAACAATATACAAAGATGGAAAATTGCAAGTCCGATTTGACAAAAATTGAATATGGTGTGCCACAGGGTTCTTCACTTGGGCCACTACTTTTTCTTTTGTATATCAATGATCTTCCTTTGGCTAGTCAATTTGACACTATCTTGTTTGCTGATGACACTTTCTTGGCCATGTCAGACAACAACCTTTTTAAATTACAAAACAGAGTGAATACTGAACTTCGAAAAATCGATCTCTGGATGAAAAAAGACAAGCTTCGGCTGAATTATTCCAAAACTCATTATTTACTGCTTGACAAACAACTCAATCGCTCATGTTTGACAAACTTCAATATATCCTTGAATTCAATTGATGTAAAACGCATCAAATCCATAAAATACAGGAATTTATATTGACGAAAACCTAAATTGGTCTTGTCATATTCAACATCTTTCATTACAATTAGAACGCTATTCTGGATTGTTATATAGAATTCGAAATTTCTTAGACCGAAACACTCTGTGTATGTTATATTACTCGCTCATTTACAGCCATATTCAGTATGGTATAGTTACATGGGGTACGGCTAACTAAACACTTATGCAAGAACTCAATGTGAAGCTAAATAATATAGTTCGGACAATAACATACAGTAGCAAATATTGTCCGGTGACTTCTTTATACAAAGCCTTAAATATTTTAAAATTAGATGACATTTACCTACTTGAACTAGCCAAATTCATGTATCAGCTTCATCACAAGAAATTTAAAACTGCTCTCAACGACTGTTTCGTTGATATCAGAAAAATTCACAGTCACAATACTAGAACAAGAGATAACTTAGTATACTTCAAACCTCGCTTTCAAACTTCAGCTGGGAAAAAATCTCTGACTTACAGAGGAATTGAATTGTGGGGAAAAATTGAACCTGATGTAAAAGAACTATCTTGGTTATCATTCAAAAAAAGATAAAACAAAAAGCTATCCAAAACTATATATCATTTTGACCTTCTTTGCTCCATATTTGGAAATTTTATCATTTAACTGTGTAACACTGTTCATTAATTTTCTCTTGTTACAATACCAGTTGAACAAAATAATTGTCTGTTTCTTTTCAATTTGATGCTTTTTTTCTTTAAGTTTTCACACTGTCAAGTAACAAGTCAGGAAGCACCTTGGATTGAAAAACCTTTGGGTTCGTCGGTGTTTCCTGGCCTGAACAAACTTATCCCAACTTTGTTTTATGGGTGTTTGTTTTGTATGTGTTTGTATTGCTCAGGCTAATAAACTGTTTTCTATTCTATTCTATTCTATTTAATCCACCTTTTAGCCAGCACGTACGCACAAACATCGGCAAAGAGTTTTTGCTACTGATTAACAAACATTTCGGCAATCCCAGTCACAAGCTCCGAAAAATTTGCAACAGAAACACCCTCAAAATAAGCTATAGCTGCATGCCAAACATGAAAAGCATAATATCGAATCACAACAAAAGGATCTTGGAAAAAAGCGTTACGACCGAGGAAAAACCATGCAATTGCCGCGACACGTCTAACTGTCCGATGAATGGGCGATGTATCGTACAGTCAATCCTATACACAGCAACAGTGACGCCGCAAGAACCCCCACCCCCTTCAACTGCTACTGGCATTTCCATGAAACAGCCGGCAAACAATGTAACACCACAGCAGCTCTTACAAACTGCAGCTAATGCTACCAACACTACTGGATCTCGGAAAAAGAAAGCTAACAAGAGCAAAATCATGAATTATATAGGAAGCTGTGAAACAACCTTTAAAGCCAGATTTAATAACCACACACACTCATTCCGGAACAAAAGCAAATCAAATGCAACCGAATTGTCGAAATACTATTGGAACTGCCTCATTCACAACAACAAACCGGACATAAAATGGAATATCTATACATTAACGCGTTCTTACGAATGTGGTAGCCGACGCTGAATTTGTGCCTTGAAGAGAAAATTGCAATCCTTAAGTCAGATAAAGAAACAACCCTCAATAAGCGATCAGAAATCCTATCTAAATGTCGACATAAAAATAAATTCAAATTATGCAATTTCAAAGGGTCGTAAACCCAACTTCCATTTTTGATTATATTTTATTGCATTGTCATTCATGTCTTTATTTTTCATTACTGCAACTGGCATTCATGGGTAGATTTTGTCCGTGTTCTAATTTGGATTGATTTGCTTTATTTATTCCATCCAACCCAATTTCTTCTTTTTGTTTATTCCGGTGTGTATTATTAGATTATTTCGTTGTAATTCTTGTCCTACGAAAAACGCAACTTATTTTTCTACTCTGCCAAATTTTTATCTTTTATTACGTCACAAACATTATATAATCATTACATGTATAATAATTCCGTACTTATGCAGAAACAACCATTCAAAAACATTTCATAACATTTTATTGTACTGTAATTTCATTTTGGGTTTGTCAGCGTAGAGGTAGGACCAGGGATACCTAAACAAAACCGGGATGCGAAACTTCAAAAATTGCGTGTTAGCTGTAGGGCTATTTACGAAATCGTAAATTAGAGCAAAATGTCTCTGGTAATGCTACATTTTCGCGCTTTGGTTAATTTTTTAGCAGACTAACAGTCTGCAAGCCAACTTACAATAGATTACCCATTTAAGTGTGCTACAATAGACCATTTTATTAAACTACGATGAAATTACGACATAATTAATATTCAACAAATAAACGATATATTAAATAGCACTTTGAGTAAAGTAGAAAAACAACATGGAATTTATCAACACTAAACGACAGCAAAAAATCACAAAAAATGCTCCAATATGAACCAAAATCGTTGTCAAAATGATTATCTATTTTGCTACGTAAGAGTGCCTAGATGTTTTGTGAAAATTCAATAGTGATTTCCACCAGGATTTTTTGTAAAATTATACGTAGGTCTGCCAACTGCAATGAATAATGCAATTGCTGCAAATCTTATGGCTCTAGAGCTGCTAAGTGATCCTTTCTTAAAGTTTCTCTAGTTCATAAGCTTCAAAACAACCAACCAAAGTGATATTACAATAAAAGTAATATGCGAGCTCGAAAGTGGACTAAAATGATGTGCGAAGTACTTCACATTATATTTCCATGCTTGGGCTTCTCTTGTTTGAAATTCATGTCCGTTAGAAGCCGAAAAATAAAAGCAATTCACATTTACTTCAAGCTTTTGTTGATAAGTTTTCAGACTTTTTAAGATATAGATCCAGGGACCAGGATCTTCACATTTTGGAGCATTCAAACGCTTTGGATCGTTTTTTTTTTTTTTTTAGCATAACAGTCAAACACAGTTTGAACAATGAGGCAAAATTATAATGCCTATGAGTAAAAATTTGATTCTCAGCACTCTTGTTTGTCATGGTTAGTATTACTTGCGCGAATTCACGAGACAAGTCAACTGACAGCGACAAACTGACCGCAAACCAACGGTTTCATTACAGTGGTTTTGTCACAAAGTGAGGGTTTGGGCAAGATGGCTCTGGGGATAGTAAAATATTTTTATGATCACGATTCTCGGCCAATCAGCGTTATTTGGTTCGCGGTCAGTTTGTTTGCACTCAGTTTATCGCAATCAGTTGTCGTTGACCCCGAATGCAGAGCACTGATTTCAACAAGCAAATAGTTTTGATATCACGGGAAAGAGTAATAGTAATGCACTGCTAAAGTAGTGGCAACAAAACAAAACTCAGTTGCCAGAACATAGCCACCTCAGTTGGCTGAGTGAAACAAAACTCAGTTGGCTGAGTAAAATCTAAACTTTTCATGCAAATATTAGGCAGACCAGATACTGCAGACTTCATCTGAATGCAAGCCAGAAAGGTTTGGTCAGTAACTTCAGATTATTTCCTATCCTTGAAAATATTGGTACTCCCTTTGAGATAGCATTTAAAGTTGGCTGTTCTGTTTCTGAAGGAAATCTCAATGGCATACACATGTCATCTTTCTTTTCAATCCCTAAACACAGTGCATATTTAATATTTATGACATATTAACTTTAATGCAAAAACCAACTTACCTCAAAATTATTGTTAAAAACTACTAAAAAGCTTATTCAAATCAAGGGCTGAATGATGGCAGCTCTCATAATCCATTAAGTTTAACAACCTTGTTAATATTTCAATAATATCTGTAATTAATGACTGCATGCTATAACAACGTATTACTGCTGTTGCTATTTTATTTTTCTGGTTTAAAAACACTACTACTACAACTAGTTAACTTTGCTGATTCACCAATACACCATTAACACAATCAGACAATTTATCATTGTACTATATATATACTAAAAAAACACCCTGCGCATTGTTATCATTTAGAAGTGATTTGCATTTAGCATCCACTAATACCTTTCTTTGGAGTTGTAACAGACATACAGTAGTTTTCCAAATGTTTGAAGTAAACTTCACAAACTTGGATGTGCCGACAAACTCAGGATTTTTTTTAGCATCATATTCTAGAGCATGAGCAGTTGATTTATTGAATTCATCTAAAATAGCAACGCTTTGGTGGTTTGTTTCACACATCCTTTGAGAGTTTGGGAAAAACACTGGTAATTGCAAATGGTTTCAGACAAACTCTTCAAATCAAAAGGTTCATTTCTACTTTCAATTATTATCCAAGAATTGGTAGTAGTAGTTTCAACGTCTGCCTCAACAAAATGCTTGGCACAAATTCTGCATAAATTGTTCACACTCAATTTCTTTCAAGGAATTGCTCTACAAAATCCAGTTTTGGCACAAAACTGGATCTGAAGGAAATCTTTTAAGTCATTTTCTTATCTTTTTTTTCTTTGAAATTTTTGCTTTAGATTCGTTTTCTTTAATACATTAGGACAAAGTGCAGGTTTGCAGTTTGGGGCACATCAGGTACACCACATTTTTAAAACTGTTGTGATGATACTCGCAAATGTGAAAAATGACTTGATGCATATGAAGAGCCATGAAAACTGATATATTGGTACCTCAAAACTAAAATTTTATCTAATGTTTAAAATACCTGAAAAACACAAGATTAAAAATATCATTTGCTCGTTGCTGTTAGTGTTACAAGGTTACAGTAAGGTTTGCATTTTACTGGGGCACTGGACAATACAACTGACTAGATTGTGAGAGAAATTACTGTCATACTTCGAACTAGAATAATTTCACATGAGGCAACTGTACTAGAAATTTTTCTTATTAATTCAGAGTCTTAATTCCTGATTTGTGATTTCTGACTAGACATGGCCTTTATTACACTAATACTTTAAATCTGTTTTTAACATATACTAATATACATTAAGAGCTGATTTTAAATTTTACAGCCTACACTATTAACACATAATTGAATCTCCAACATCCTGACATCTAAGGATAAATTAATCTAATGAACAAATTTTTATTGTGCCAATGCCAGTAGGCCTACTGTACCCAAAATTAACAACCGGTACCAGACTCATCTAGCACTCTGGCAGTATAAAGCTACGAGCTGACAAGGAATGTTCACTTAACTGCAAGTATGAATTGTGCAAACAGCACAGCAATAGACAGATACGAGATCCATAGTGGAGTAGCCCTAGCCAAGTTGTGACATCTACAAGTAAGTTAGGTTATGAGTAATACCATAGCTCAGCAATAAAAAGATATGAAATACACATTAGAGTGGCCCTAGCGTAGTCATGACATCTACAGTATACTGTAAGTAGGCAATGACTTTTGAGTAATACAAGTAAGCCAGGCTAAACAACCACAACTAACTTGAATAATCTCCAACTAGCTTTTACGTACTGCCTGTGCACGACATCTATAATAGGCCAATCGGTATCTCTTAAACTTAACTAAACCGTTTTTCAATTCTCTAATGCTCCAATTCTTACCGTTTATCAGTGGCGAAGAGCTCAGAAAAGTGCTGTTTCGGCAATAGCCCTACTGTTTGCACGAAATCGCACGGAGTAAAGCGGAGTTTCGCATCCCAGTTTTGTTTAGGTATCCCTGGGTAGGATGTATGGCTGTGTGGGGAGAGCGAGCATGGTTTTCTTTTTCTGGGCGTCAATGCTCGTTGTCGCCACGTAGCCAATCCGTCACGCGGTTGGTAAGAAAGGTGGGTTGAGATGAAATAATGGATTGCTTCGTCGCTGGTGAGTACCATTTTATCTTTTTTAACCATTTGTAATTATTTTGTTTAGATCTACTCCCTGATGATCGCGGTAACGCGTGAAACAGGCCTGTAGGAAATAAATGAAATAACTTTCAGCCATAAGCGTGTTAATTGAACAGCTCTGGACCTTTTAGAACATTGAGCACTCTTCTGGTTATGCCAGCAACACAAATTTGTTATTAAAAATATTATTAATTTTTTCACGCTGTTCGTGACCTAATTTTTCAATATTGCTTTTTTCACGCTGTTGGTGGCATAAGTTTTCAATATTTCTTTTTCACCTGTTAGTGACATAATTTTCAATATTATATAATGTTATTGTTCCATCATTTTAATGTTTTTTTGGTATAATAGTACAAGTAATGTGATGTTCGTATGCTTTTACTGTTACGTATCTTCTGCTGTTATTTTTTTCTCATTTATCTTTTTGTAACTGCAAAGGCAGCACCGCCGAAAATTGTTCTGAAGAAGCTTCCGGGTTTGGGAAGCGAAACGTCAAAATCAATAAATAAACTCATTGGTAGTACGCAGTGGTTATGAATCTGTACAACTTTTGAGAGGAAATAAGCTATGGCTTCACAGAAAAATCACAAAAGGGCAGCTCAAATGCCCAACCATCCTTGCCCATTTCAGAAATCGAACAAAAATAGTTGTGTGCATTTGAGTAAGTGTGATTAATGATGCAGTAAATTATTTACTCAAACTGACCGACTTTTGATTTGGCAACCATGTTAAAATGCTATATTTTTTTTTGTTTAATAACAAATTACGAAAAAATAAAAAAATTCAAAGTAACCTTAATGCAACTTTCAAGGTCATAGATGTCTTCCTCTCTAAAAAGCAAGAAATATGTGTACCAACATTGCATATCTAGCACTGATGGTTCTATTTCCATCAGTATTAGTATATTTTGGGGGGCACGATTCAAAAAAAGCCTTGGGTGCCGTATGTAAATGGGGTCTAATTTCAAAAAAATTTTGGATTTCCCATTTTTTTGGTCAAATACAAAAATCTAACACCCAGGCAAGTTGAAATTTCAAAATGACCCAAAAAGGGTCGGCCCTAGTGTACACTACCAAAAGGCATTATTTTTAGTTTTTAGAGTCCTACAGTGCTTAGTGGTTACAATATTATTAGAACCAAGCCTCTACAACTCATGAACATTTGGAGATAAACTTTGCGTACAGTGTGCAGTAAAGCAATCATGATTTTTTGAAATATTGTAGTTTTACATGTTATGTTGCTAAAGTCACACTCGCAAGACTGGCATGAAATTATGTTGGCTATATTGCATAATGAGTGCACAATACTAAGAAACATACCGCACAAGAGATCAGGCTCTAAGCCAAAAATCTGCAAAGGATGTGGTCGGTTTCGGGACGGAGGTCCCAGCTACTGGACGCCATTGGGTGTATGGGGAAGAAACCTCCAGCTACAGAAGGCACGGGGGTCTGTAAGCAAAGACCCCAGCGCTTGAATTTTTTTTTTCAAAAATAACTTATTTTTAAGCCCATTTTAATAAAAAGTAATAAGATTTTTAAAACGTGGCATAGAGATCAGACTCGCAAGAACATGACTAAATTGCTTGCATAAATAGACTATGTGGGCGGTGACTAATGGTAAACTTTCTGTCTTTTTATTTACAAGCTTATAGTAAATCATGAAATTAACTTTAAAACACTCACAAAGGGTTAGTGTAATTTGTCTATACTTTACCGAAGAAGAAAATGGGACGGGACTATGGGAACGAGATTAGGAACAGGTAATTTGCAATTATATAACACTATAAATAACCCTCCATCTCTGAGTTTATATGTTTTTGATCAAACCTACGTTTAAGCATTTGTTTACAAACGATCAATATTGATTGCTTATATTGGGTCCTTGTTTAAAGTTTTTTCTACTTTGTGAGTTATATTTTTGACAAATTAGCTCCACCCTCTAGATAAAATGTTTCAAAAGTTGCTTCAAATAAATTTTAGTCCATTTCACTGCGAAAGGCTGGTTCAAAAGCGATAAAAACATGGTATTTTCCTTATTCTGCATTTTGGTCGACAAACTCAAGGGGAGAGGTCTCTGGCTACGCTGCCGAAACAGACTTTTACAGTTCTATACTTAAAACAATAAGAAGCACAATCTTACGAAAGAAGTGAATTGTCTGTCCATCAATTTTTCGAATAATGCAGGCAATATTTTGCTATGTTTAATTTGCAAAAATGAATTCAATCTCAAGAGAGAGGAGGATTTTGGCTCAATACTTGTGCCTACGCTCACCCAAATAATGTTTGGACTCCGATTCAAACTGTTGAACTGCGACACATACTTTGATTTCTTTGGAAAGGAAACTCACCCTCAAAAGAGACAGTCATCAAAATGCGTTGCCATTAATTAATTTAATTGCTTTGTAAAATATTGTAAATTCTGCATTGGCCGAAACAATAAAAATTTGTAATAGACAAGCAAATATTCTAAATTATGCAAATTGCTCGAATTTTAGCGGAGAAGTTTTGCGACAATTACTATCGGTTCTAGTACTGCAAGCCCATTTTAATTTTAGAGGCTTTTTTTTAAATAATAAATCAAAATACCAGTACTTCAAGGAATTTTTTGATTTAAATCTACAGTAATTAAATTAACAAGAAATTATAATAACAGCACTTCACAAACTGCCCACGTGTCTACCACTCACGGTAGAGGCTTCACACTGATGTTTCTTGCAATGCTGAACGTCAAGCAGGGAAAATGTGAATTTTTGAGTAACAGTTTTTGTCGTTTGTGGAATGACCGATGAGAATCTAAAGTATAGTTGCAAAGCGCAAAATTATGATTTAGAAAATAAGCGATTAAAAAACATCAAAATTTGAAGTATTTTTAATTCTTAGACGATAATGCACAGTATGATTTTTAAACGATTACGCACAACAGTTATATTTTATACTGTAGTTATACCATAGTACGCAACGCATACAGGAACTTTATATCATACAATGATAGAATTAGCTTGAGTATAAGTGTGATTCAATCAAACTAAAGGAAATATTTTTTCTGCTTAAACAATGAATTCACCATTCCTGTCATTTTAACAATACGAAACCGAACAAACGTGTAGAATGCTGCTCTATTAGTGTCTCTACAATCCTGCTTTCAATTGTTAACAGATCTTCTACAGTTACGTGTTGCAGAATCTTTTTGACCGTTATTTTTGTAACTGAAAATATTTGAAATGATAAGGATAATAAAAACTTTGGTACGATATTATTTTCGTACAGTTAGCGTAAAGTTCCAGGAACAAGGCAGTCGACAACAATCCATGAATACCATGAAGTTTAATAACGGGGCCGTGTTCATATTTTCGCAGTCGTACGACCAAAAACTGCCCGTTTCAAACTGGCGATCAATTTCGCGCAACTGCAGCTATTCTTAACGATGGACGTTGAAGAGGCAGCAGCAGCAGTTGTTTTTGCTCTGAATTTTAACTTTAAAAATACAACAAAATGAGGAAGCGAAAGTGAGAATCTTGGGTGCACCCAATAATACAATGTCGATGAATTTTTCACTTAATTGCTTGTGGGCGCATCCCGAGAAGTGTACCTGATGTTCATTTGCAAACTGTTGTTGTGCAAATTTTTCCTCCCGTTACCGGACAGCATCAAACGCTAACTATTGGACGATCAGCGCATGTAATGACTACTTGTAATGACTACTTCGTACATGAAGGAATTTGCACCTGTTGAGGAGCTTTCAGTGATCCAATATTCCTGTGAATTTCTTCAAATTCTTGTCCACTGAATTTGCTGCTAGTTCGAAGCCACCAAGCAAATATAATCATCGCAAAACTTTAATAGGTGTAGATGATTGCTTGGTGATCATTTTCAAAATTTTGCTGTCATCATTCTGCGCCAATTTTAATACCCAAATTTGCTTTGCAGAAACGATTTCACAATCAGTTACAGTTAAACAGCTTTTTGGTGGTCGAAAATTTTTGAATGCAGTAATTTTAAGCAGAATCTGGTTGATGTCATTGTCAAAGTTGGTAGCTTTTTAAAATATAGTATAAACTATATTAATGCGAAAATGAGAGAAAGTAGAAAAATGAGGCGTTTTATTTTAGTTTGGAAATATCTAGCTGTAAATAGTTGTTTTGAAATTCATTGCAGGCGATAACTTAGTGACTCGATCAGTGCATGCAATGATGGTCGTGCTTGCCAATAATACAAAACTTGTTTTTATTGTAATTTTGTGTTTATTCGGAAACAAACAATTTGTCTGGGGTAAACTAAGTTTGGATGAAGTTTCTAGCAATGTCAATGTAGACAATGACGGTGATAACGTCATCATAGCAAATGATATTGATGTTTCAGGAAACAATCCTAGCTCCAGTGATTCTATTGACTACGAAAGCCTTGCTCGTCAACTTGAAGGTAAAGCAATTTTCGTTGTTTTGTTTTCTTATCTTACTGGTGTTTGCTCCATGCCTGCATGTACTTTATTCAGTAATCTGCGCTTTTTCCACAAATCCAATAATTGGAAATAGACTCTGCGAGAATCACAAAAGTTTAAGAACCGAGAGTTATAGGATTTTGTGCATAGGCTATATGTTTGCATTGCAAAACTTCGACGATATTCCATTGAGCAGTAAAGATTATAGTTTTGTTTTTGTTTTATCTAAGTTTTCGTAAGCATGAAATCAATTAATAGGTCCGGTCTTCACTGGGCGTAAAACCGTCAAAGTATAGTTGTACAGTGATTGTAATTGCAACTACGTTTCATTCACCAAGTTGGCTTGGCCAGGAAACAGCAAAGGGACCGTTCGGTCTTCGAGTAAGCTGCCACCTGTCTACCACACATGGTGGAGGCTTCACACTGTCTCTTTAATTGCTGAACGTCAAGCAGGGAAACTGTGAGTACTGATTTATATATTATTATAGATTGGTTTGACCCGACCGGAAATCGAATCCAATTCTACCGTTTCAGCAGACGCTCATTTCACTTGACCACTGATTGGTTGAAAATAACGGGCTTTTGCCAATCACGCGTATTTGTGCGTGGAAAAACGCGTGTTATTAAACTGCATGCAGTTTGGATTTTTTACATTTACACATTAGAAAAGATATTTCTGCTCGTGAATGCGCGTGATTGGTCAAAGGCGCTTAAGAGCGCATATTTTTAGTTTATTTTAAACAGAAGTTAGATTTCTACAGCGTACAGTCTTACTAGCATACAAGCTTCCATTTAGTACAAATTAAGAATACGCTCGTGCGCGTACGATTTTTCGCACTGTATACACCGGACTATAATGTTTGATTGATACCTAATGAGAATGATCAACCAAATAGGAATGTTTCATTGGCTGTAGTAGGCTACTAGATGGATGGTATTAGGTAGATTGGTGGATGGTGCTAGGTGGATAGTATCAGATGGAAGGTACCAGGTAAACGTTACTTTACAGCATTTCGGTCCTGAATTGTATTGGTGTGACTGCGTAATGAAGTATAATTTTTTGCACAACTAAATATACTGTCATTGTGATCTGTGCCACAGCAAAGCTGAATGTAATACGCTTTTTGAAAATGTTAGCTCAACCATATCCCAGCATCAGCTCTAGGAGGTTTTATATCAGCGCATTTCAGACAACACGCATAGTTTGTTCTGATTTTTTAATAATTTGTTACCTGAGGTGTAAAGTAAAGAAAGTTGCTCGACTTAAGTAGCCTACTCAAGTAGAATTTGTTGGTGACAAGCACTTTCAGAGTAGTTATATTTTTGGATATTTTCTACTTCACTTGCTTACTTTTTGCATGAAGTAACAGTACTTAAGTAGCATTTTGATTCAGAAGAGTACAAAGTACTACAGTTTTAAATTTGAACCACCAATTTGTCAGAACGGTTGAGTTTTCTACCAGCAATTGTTCAATTGAGTTAAGTTAGCAAAGATTTTATGAAATGATTTCACGCAAATTCTGCGTAAGTAGTATAAGATGAGCCAAAACTATACGGTTTAAGGCAGAGGTGGAGTCCTCAAGGACGTCCTTGGCCTCGAGGACGTCCTCGAGGACAGATTTTGAAGTCCTTGGCCTTGGCCTCGAAGGTCAAGTCCTTGGCCTTGGCCTCGAGGCCTCAAGTCCTCGAAAATTGGCCTGTCCTCGGCTCGAGGACAGCACTATTTTTTGGAAAGTTAAAATTTTGTGGAGCGGTTGAAAAATTTTTGTGAAGACCTTTTTTTTTTTTTTTTTTTTTTTTTTTTTGGAGATCGCCTGAAAAATTTTTGTGAAGACCTTTTTTTTTTGGAGAGCACTTGCGCTTTGTGTCCTTGGTCCTTGGCCTTGGCCTCGAGCATTCCTGTCCTTGGCCTCGAGAGTGTCTGTCCTCGGAAAGGCTGTCCTTGGCCTCAGATTTTTTTTGTGTCCTTGGCCTTGGCCTTGGCCTCGAGCCTTGTGTCCTCGACTCCACCTCTGGTTTAAGGTGTTTAGGGTGTAGGGTGTTTAGGGTTTAGGGTGTTTGAGGTGTAGGGAGTTTAGGGTGTTTGCAAAGTTATCTAATTGGGGCGTCGTCTAATTGCAGTGTTGTAGTCCCTAGATCTAAACTTAGGTGTAGTCCTAGCTAGTTGTAAAACCGAAACTTAGTCTTGAGTAACTTGCCTGAGTACCGAACCACTGCAGGTGCCTGGTTTCAAGTCAAAAGACCCTTAGTGTCTTGCTCGAGTACCGAACCACCGCAGGTGGTTTGCCTGGCTTCAAGTGTAAATACCCTTAGTGTCTCACCTGAGTATCATACCACATCAGGTGATTTACCTGGAAATTGTTTCAAATCAAAAGACTCTTAGTGTCTTGCTCGAGTATCGAACCGCCGCAGGTGGTTTGCCTAGCTTCAAGTTCAAAGTAGCCGGTTAAAAGTGAATAACCTGAGAAGATAGTTTCTAAAAAAGATTGTCTAGTTAATGCTATGAAGTCTATTTTGTACGTATAAGAATAAGCTTTGTGTAACTTGAAACGTTTCCTGTAGTTGAATTTTCGCTGCCGTGTCGAAATTGTGACAGTTGTTAACTTATCTAAGATTTAGCTACGAATCACTACCTTTTGTTACTTTTTTAAGCTTCGAATATGGAGTGAGCATGGCGCAATACAACTTGTTTAATCTTAATAAGTTTAACTCTTTAGCGTATAATGGTGCAATACCATTGCTTATAAAAGGCGGTCATGAAACTACGTTTTCATTCTACCAAAATGTATTCATGTGACTACTGTAAAAAACCGTTTATTCGAAATGATGCTATGCTGCGTCACAAGTGAGAAGTACATGAATGGAAGTTACGAGTTGAGTGTGAAAAATGTGAAAAAAATTTAAAAGAAAAGAACACCTCGACCAACATAAACCAGCTTGCTGTCATGGCCAGAGGTGTCGTATTCAATTCAAGTCTCCCCATGAGAAAAAAAGTCATGTATGTGAACCAGCTAAGAAAAAAGCCCGAATCGTGAGTGAAGAACGAGCTGTACCGGTGCAGTGTCCAAGAGCTCAATCCCCAACAGAGTCACCCCCGAAACCTCAACCAAATGAAGCAGAGTCTTCTAATCTTCAAACGAATGTAGCAGAGCAAACAGCTCAACTTCCTCCAGCAGCTCAACCCCTGCCAATTCCGAGCGGCGCTCCAACGTTGGTGTTAACTTGTCCACCGTTAACACCAGCTCCTCGACGTTGCAAAAGTTTGAAAAACAAGCGCCTGACCAAACTCTCGAACCTTCCCTCACCTCCATCATTGACACCAGCACCTGGATTGCTTGCGAATGATCCCGAACCACCGCGGAAAGCTGAAACCAAAAAGAAATGGCGGGAAGTAGAAGAAAACGAAATTATTCATGAACTAGATCCAGATTTAGAATGATTTATCCGTTTAAACTGGGACTCCATTTGCACCTTTTCACGTAGAGGACCCATTCAAAATCTTTTAAATTTTTACTATAGTGATGATGTTTGTAATTTAATTGACCGTATAGCAAAAACTATCATGAAAAACCAAGAAAATCGTTTTAAAATCAACTATGGTTTTGGATTTGTGTTAAAAAATATAGAAACAGGTAAATTTCGTTATTATCATGCTTCAAATAATTCGTTAATGCTTGATGCTGCAGTACTGATTTCTAATGAAGCTGAGTTAAATGAATTTTTAGCACAAATCGCCGATGAAGATTTTTTGGATTCTGTTTTCCGACCTGATACAAAATGGCGGCTGTATCAAATTACGAATTTACTGTTTTTTGTAAATCATCTCAAACAAGCTCCGCTAGGGGCATCGTTACCACTCCCGAATTTTGTTAAATATAATCGTGGTCTTATCAATGCTTCAGGCGATGAAAATCAGTGTTTTTTCCGTTGTCTAGCAATTTTCAAAGGTGCTAGCTTTAGGTTTTGTGAAACAAAGACCAGAGAGTTGTTTGCACAGTATGGTATGAATTTTGATGTTCACAATTTCAATGGTATTGCTATTGACGATTTGATTCCAATCGAGGATTTGTTCAAGGTCAATGTTTTCATATATCAACTTAATGAAGAATCAGCTCGACTCGTTTACAGGAGCCGAGGTCTTTATCAGGAAACAATGGCTTTGAATAAATACCAGAATCATCTTAGTTTGATTACTGACTTTGAAAAATATTGTGCTGTGTATCACTGCATGTCATGTGATAAGTTGCATTACGGTAAAAAGAATTTCTTACGTCATTGTAAAACATGTAAAGTCATCACCCGACAAACTTATCCCGGGGGTATATTTAAAGCTAAAGAAACAATTTTTGATAAATTAGCAATGATTGGTATTAACGTTCCCCCAAATGACCGTCACTTTTCCTATTATGCCTGCTTTGATTTCGAAAGTTTATTTAACAAACAAAACTTACCACAAAACGCCCAACAACTTTCCTATGAAGCCAGACATGTGCCGTTGAGTTTTGGTGTTGCCTCCAACGTTCCAGGGTTCACAGAGGGTGTTTGCCACGTCAGTTCCGGTGATGAAAACGAACTTGCTGCAAAATTGATCGATTACCTTGAAGGGGTGGCTGATGCTTCATATGAGATACTGAAACAGAAATTCGATTACGTTTTGGCGGCTCTTGAAAATCATCCAAATTGCAGAAGGGAAAAATTGACTTCTGAATTTCACTTAAATCTGCAGGAGCTACCGGTTTTGGGTTTCAATTCGTCTAATTATGATTTGGCTCTTATTAAACCTGCTCTGGTTCGTTGTTTGATGGGTAAAATCAAGTTTGTGCTCAAAAAAGCAAATTCTTTTCTTTGTTTGAAAACCACAAAACTTAGGTTTCTGGATATTAGAAACTTTTTAGCCCCAGGGTTCTCTTATAGAAAATTTCTCATAGCATACGGGGCTGAAGACAGGAATTTTTTTTTTCCTTACGAATTCATGGATTCTTTTGAAAAACTGAACTTTGCCAGACCCCCACCCCATGAAGCTTTTTATAGCTTGCTGCACCAAAGTAAAATTAGCAACGAGGAATACGCCCTCGTTGTAGAGACTTGGCAGAAAGAGGGTTGGACAAGCCTCAAAGATCTACTTATCCATTATAATTTGTTACATGTGGCTCCTTTTATTCAAGCAATTTCAAACCTTTTACAGCCCTATTTTTAGGATGGTGTCGACCTCTGTAAAGATAGTTTTTCAGTGAGTGGTGCTGCAAAACTCAAAATGCTGAGGGAAATTAACAATGGGACTTTTTTTTGCTTGTTCCCAAAAAGACATAGCGACCTCTACCAAAAGTTAAGATCTCAGTTAACTGGTGGGTTGAGCGCGGTCTTCTGTCAATTAGCAATTGCTGGCCAAACGAAAATTCGCCCTCATCAAATGGAGAACCCATTTACATGTGCTATTGTAAAAGGTTACGATTGCAATGCACTCTACTTCCATGCCATCATGCAAAAGAACCCCACAGGGTATTTTTGCAGGTACCGGGAAGAAGACGACTTTAGGCCCTTACCTGCCTGCCGATATGGGCTATCCTGCTACCAATGGCTTTCCTGGGAAGAACATTACCAAAACATCCACATTCAACATCAGTTCAACGGCGGTGAATGTCACGTGACCTCCATGAGCCTCCCCGTTGATGGAAAATCAGGGAACCAAATATGGCAAATGCATGGTTGTTCCGTACACGGTTGTGATTGCTGCTGGACCAATAGAAATCGAGACGATACCCTCAAAGAGTTCAACTGGTGTGGTGACAAATTTGAAGAGTTGAAGAAGCGAACCCTGGAAATCACACAAAAAATTGAAGAAGATGGATACAAGGTAATATCAATTTGAGAATGTGAGTGGAAAAGGATGAAAAAGAGACCAGAGATTGCTGAATTCCTAAAAACTTTAAAAACAGTCCAACCTAGAAGAAAGCTAAGTTTTGATCAAATACTAAAAGGCATTCAAAACGATACTCTTTTTGGTTTCCTAATTGTTGACATTCATACGCCAACAGAGTTGAAACCATTTTTTGCAGACCACCCCCTCATTATCAAAAACACAATGGTCTCATGCGAGGATATTGGGGATTATATGAGAGGTGTGGCTGAAAAACATGGCTTTCTCAAAAAACCAAAAAGAGCTTTAATTTGCAATCATTTTGGGAAAGAAGTGTTAATCACCTCAGCAATGGGAAAATTCTATTTGGAAAAGGGACTGAAAATTACCAAAATTTATGAATTTATTGAATTTCACCCCCAAAAATGTTTTGTAGATTTAGGCAATAGGATATGTGACGCCAGACAACTTGGAGATTTGAATACACATTCCCAAATAGCAGCTTTAACAGCGAAACTTACCGGGAACTCCCTTTATTTGTCAACCCTAATCAATAAAGACAAGCATAGGGTAATTACTTACTGTGATGACAGCACAGTGAATGAGGAGATAAATAACCCAAGGTTTGTTAATTTGGAAGTTGTTTCACCTGGGGTCTACGAAATTAAATCGTTAAAGAAGAAAGTCATTAATGACTTGCCAATTCAAATCGGTCTGTTTGTGTATTTGAATGCTAAATTGACCATGCTACAATTTTTGTACAATTTTCTTTTAAAATTCTGCCCAAAAGAAAAATTATCTCTCTTAGAATGCGACACCGACTCAATGTATTGTGCTCTAGCTGAACCTGATCTTGATCAATGCGTGAAACCTGAAAAAAAGCGCGAATATTTTACCCAAAAACCAAATTATTTAATTGTGGCTGTTTGTGAAAATCACAAACAAAATTACATTGAAGCCAAAGTAGCTGGGCGAGAATGGAACCCAGAACCTTGCTGTGTTGCTAGACAAACATTTATGAAGCGAATGCCCGTAAAATTTAAATTAGAATTTTGTTCCACTTCGATGGCCCTTTTGTCCCCAAAAAGTTACATTTGTAGTGGACCAGAAGGGGATAAATTGGCATGCAAGGGTGTAAACACAAAACAAAACAAACTTACATTCGACGATTACTTCTGAATATTAACTTCAGATGATACACTTACAATAGCAAACAGGGGGTTTCAAACCAAGAACCACAGTGTATATTCCTGCAAGCAAAATAAACAAGGTCTTTCTTCTTTTTACTGCAAAAGACGCATACTCAATTGTGGAATCGAAACAGAGCCTCTAGATTTGTAAGCAGTGTATTTTTTGTGACTATTATTTCATTGGTAAAAATGTGTTTTTTGCAAATGTGGAATTGTCTTGTTGGAAATGTGTATGTTATGTCTTATATCGATTTGGAATAAAAAACGAAATCAGATTTTACCTTTGTTTTGTTGCAAAACAGCTTTTCAGATCTAAGAGCAAGTTTGGTTGATAAGTTTGTGTACATAACAAAGTAGGCAACTAACTTGTTTGCACAGTAACAAGTAGGTAAAATAAAACACATTCAATGCTATATCGAAAAACTATGAACCAAGAAAACCTCATCAGCTTTATTGCAGACTATTTTGCACCATTTGCTGTTTTTTTCCATTCACACTCTAACTCTGAATATATTTATCAAACACACAAGACCCGCTCTCAATTCGTATAAAAAATAAACTAAAAAAATATTCAATACTGTTCCAAACCGTATGGGGGAAATTATGATCAATTGCTTCATTGCAAACTATTTCGCGCCATTTGCTGTTTTTTCATCATTCACACTCTAACTCTGAATATATTTATCAAACACACAAGTCCCGCTCTCAATTCGTATAAAAAATAAACTAAAAAATAATCAATACTGTACCAAACCGTATGGGGGAAATTACGAACCGAGAAACCTCAATTACTTCATTGCAAACTCGTATTACATGTCAAGATTGCTCGAACACGCGGTTCCTGGGGAAACTTCGCGCGCTTTGCAGTGCTGTTTTGCAAGTTAAACAAACTAACAAAATCAACTTAGAGTTGAAAGAAAAAAAGTGGGGGGTTGAGAAGTATTAAAAAGACTCGAACTTGTATTTTCACACATTTATTTGAACAATCTCGAGAAACGAAAAACTACCAACATGGAGCAAAAGTGAGTTTGTTTAACTATTTTATCAAGTCTAGCAATTTGTTATGACTGAGCAGTGTTCCCACTAAGACGAATTTTGTTGGAGCAATGGTAAATGATTTCGATACAGTAAACATAGCTTTAGAAAATTTGTAAAAATATGACATAATTAATACTAGATTGGTGCGAAATTTAGAGAACATAAACACTTTGTTAGAGCTTTGGTGTAAAGAAAATTCGGACACCTACCGATTAATCATGAAGTTAGAGGGAACACAGCTTCTTTCTCGAATTAGCTGGAAAAAAAACGTCCTTTTTTTATCTTACTATTTTAAAGAAAAGTAATGTTAGTTGAATAATAAATAAAAAAAAATACACTCACTATTTTAAAGAAAAGTAAGGTTAGTTGAACAATAAATCAAAAAATGTGAATTTCGAGCAACTGGTTAAATTAGCAAAATAAACAATGAACATACCTCCATTTCTTCTAAGAACTATCATTATTTCTACAGCAACAACATTATTCTTCCGTTTGAACCCAAACTCGAGGAAGAAGAATTACCGGTAATCATTGAACATTTCGAAGCAGACTCGGAATCCGACTCAGAAGAAGAATCGCCTCGCATTCCGTGCGTAGCTTGCATGGAAGAAGAAGCTGTCATAGTAATATTGCTTTGTGGGCTTTGTTGCCTTTGTATAAATTGTGCCCACTTATTTGAGGAGAGGAATGGTAGAAGTTGCCCGGTTTGTCGGGCGCGCATGTTTTGTTTATTTAGAATTTATTACTGATTTTTTTTTTTCTATGAGTTTTACAAGAAAATTAATACATTACAAAAAATTCAGTTGTGAGAGTTATTTCAGATCTAGCTAGGAATCGAACCTATCCATAGAGATTTTAAGTAGTCGCAATGACGTCACTGCAAACTGTCACATACTTGATCACAAAGAGCTTTGTCTAAGCGTATGACGTCACTGCAAGTTGTGACGCATTGATTATGCGGCTAGAATCTCTTTGTTTCTAAAGCATGCACCCAGTCAAGTGTGAAAAATTGTGCGCTAGCAATTGCTTACGTGTCTTTTGCGTTTGAAGAAATACCAATCATGAAAAACATAACAGATTCACTTACCTGCGAATTATCAAGGTTGCAACGATCACACTATTATCCACTAAAAACTGTTCCACAGTGAATTAACCAATATTTTTCGAATAAACATTCTTTACTACATACCACCATTTTCAAACCAATTTACTACAAACTAATATTTTTTAAACAATAGGGTTTAAACCTTAACATTTCTTAGCTCTTAGTTAAGTTTTAACATGTTACTACAAGCTATTATTCACAAAAACTAGGTTTTAAACCTTAACAATTCTTAGCTCTAGTTAATTCTTGGCTACCATTTTCAAACAGGTTTTAAAATTTCTTTGCTAACACTCTCAAAAAATAGATTTTTAAACTTAACATTTTAACTTAGTTTAACATTTTAACATTTTAACTTAAACTTTTAGTTAATTCTCTGCTACTATTTTCAAATAACGTTTAAACCTTAACGTTTCTTCATTATTTCTTTACCTAAGCAATTATTTCTTTATTTGCCACACAACCGCTTTGCAAAACCGACACAAAGAACAATTCCATGCACCACGCCAGTCGTCGCGAAAAAATTATTTTAAATGCGTGCAAGGGGGTAATTTCTTCAGTTGTAAATAAGTATAGCATTGAGAGTGGATAACCCAGCTTCTTTCCTTTTGTCGGGCCCTTCAGGGATAGGAAAATCTCATTGGATTTTTCGCCTTATCGAACATCGCAATGAAATTTTTACAGAAAAAATTGAAAAATTTTTTTATTTCTATGACACATGTCAAAAAAAATTCGACCAATATATCGACTCTATCGAATTTATCCAGGGTTTACCCAGTCTGGAAATATTGAAAGATGCAAGTCAATCTTTAGTAGTTCTTGATGATTTAATTCACTATCCCAAAGATGTGATTAGCAAAATTTTCACCATCTATTTCCATCATTATAATTTCTCAGTTATATTTACCACACAAAATCTTTTTAATAAAAGCATTCGTGAAATATCGTTGAATTCACATTTAGTGGTTTTATTTAAAAACTGTCGTGACACCACTCAAATCCAAACTTTCATGCGGCAAGCTTTCCAAGAAAACGCAAAAAATGCGTTTCAGGCATATAAAAACACTACATTGGAAGCAATGGGTTATTTATTGCTAGACTTCAGACCGGATACATACGACTCCCAGCAGATTCGTACAGGAATTTTTCCAAACGAAGAGAATTACGTCTATCAGTAACCTTCCCACACATGGATCGGTTAAAAAGAAACGCTTCTACTCTCAAGCTTTTGCATGGTGCAAAACCTTCTTTCCAAAAAGCTGTTTTGGAAAAATCAAAAGACGATTTAGTAAAATGTGTTTGCGACATAAGTTTCAACGTTCTGAAAGGTACTGCACCGATTTCAAAACAGAATAAAAAGCGACTCAGTCGTCACAAAAGTTCATTTCGTAAACTTATTGACTGGAAACTATCTCTCAAAAAAAAGAGAAAAGTGATTCAAAGCAATGGTTTTCTTTCGGCGTTATTGGCCGCAGCCATTCCTGTATTGGGTAGCTTGTTCGGTCTAGCAAAATGAGGAAATTAGTGGCATTGGAGCCAGCTGTGTACAAAAAATTGAAGGAGGGAGCTGGACGAATCGAGTCTCGTGTTCTTAGTGACTTGGATAGACAAATGCAAACGGTTTTACATTCCCAACAACCCGAACATGAAAAAATTAATCTTTATAACTAGATTTTGGAAAAAGCGGTGCTGTACGAAAAAAAGACTGCAGATGGTAAACCGCAAGCGACAGAAGATCAAATATTAGTGGACTTGGAGCAGCAAATGCAAAACATTTTACATTCTCAAAAACCACCAAGCAAAAAAATGTTATTATAAATCAATATTTTTGGTAAATCCAAAGTATACGAACAAAAGCGGCGCACTAGACGTGTGCAGAAAAAAGAAAAGCTACCAAAGAAAGAAATATTAAAACACTTCAAAAAAGCTAAAAACAAAAAGGTGAAACGGATTCTGAAAGGTATGGAGGAACAGAAAAATATTAGCTGGAACGACGCCGGAAACTTGGTTCTTGACGGCCGCCCGATCCCTTCCAGCAACATTACAGAACTGCTACGCTCAGCTGTAGTGAAAAAAGAACCGAATATTCCAGGGTGGCAATCGTTCGCTAGCATTTTACCATGGGAGAGTTTTTAGATTATTATAATGAAAATAAACCTGGATCGTTTAGTGGCGCCGCGGCATTTCAAAGAACCCCGCAAAACCCTGAGGCAAAGAAGAGGCTTTTAACCCAAGATGCTTACACTCTTCACAAACCGGTTCGAAGGCGGTTTCCAAGAGGAAAAATCATTGTGGCTGGTCCGAAACAACAATTTCAAGCAGACTTGATTGATTTTAGTCGTTTACAGAAATATAATGACGGTTTTAAATTTATTCTTGTGGTGATTGATGTGTTTTCGAAACATGCTTATGTAGAATGTATAAAGAATAAAACTTCCAAGAGTGTGATAGCTGCATTTTCTAAAATATTGAAACGAAGTGGACATTTTTTCACTTTGCAAATCGATTTGGGTACAGAATTTACAAATACCTGTAAAGCGTTTCAAAGCTGGCTCAAACAACACAATATTCATTTTTTCACCACACACAACCAAGAAATTAAAGCTAGCATAGCGGAACGTTTTATTCGTACTATAAAAGAAAAACTTTGGCGTTATTTTACGCATGAAAACAAACGAAAATATACCCATGTGATTCAAAAATTAGTGCATGCTTACAATCATACCTTTCACCGTTTGATTCAACGTTCACCAGCGGAGGTTAACCCTTCTAATCAGGAAATGGTTTGGCTGACCTTATACGGAAGTCTGCAGCCTAAAACACCGAAATTAAAAGTAGGAGATCGAGTAAGGATCTCAATGATGCACAGACGATTTGAAAAAAGTTATTATCAAGGATGGACCGAGGAGGAGTTTGAGATTGCCGAGGCATTCACTGACGACCCTCCCTATTATAAGATCAAAGATTTAAAGGGTACTGTTTTGGAAGGGATTTTTTACGAGCAAGAAGTTCAAAAAGTAGTTAAAAACGATAACATTTACAAAATCGAGTCCATTCTTAAAAAACGGAAACGTAAGAAACATCAAAAGTATTTTGTAAAGTGGTTGGGATACCCAGACTCATTTAACAGCTGGATGCGCAAACGAGACCTTGTGCATTATGCTTAATCTTTCGTCAAACACGGCTGACATCATCGCTTTTTTGCTTCAAGTGGTTGCTGTCTATATTGTAATCATTATAAGTCTATTAAACTTGACACGAGGTTCGAATAATAAAGAGCTCTGGGTGAGCCTTCTGTCGAGTAGTGTGGGGTATTTGCTGCCGACTCCCATACTCACAAAAAAACATGTTTCTGGTGTTACTGAGTAATTCTTCCATTGATGTTTTCCCTGACAATAAAACTTCAGACTTTAAAGTACAATTGCCAAAGTCTGTGAGTCTGGAAGGTTCTTGGGAATGCGGTTTAGCTGAGATACAGTACCCACGATCTTGGTACACAATGCCACAAGCTTTGGATCTTTGGGTACAATGCCAGCAGGATAATGTGGAGGCGATGGGGTTCTTATCGCTAGGATACTACCAAGATCCTCGCGATGTGATCGACCAGCTCAATCGTGCGTTAGAAACGTCTTTCACATATGTAGTAGACAAGAAAATGGCGGAACCTACATCAGGGATGGCAACACGCCCTCAATTGAAAACACGTTTACGCTTCGACCCTTATTCTCAAGTAGTGTCATTGGAAATTCAAGAACCTCAGCTCAGAAATATGAGAGTTAGAATTTCTCTGGCGTTAGCACGCATGTTAGGTTTTGACACAATGTATTACAGACGACTGGGGAGGTATGTAGCTTCAAGGGTTGTAGATTTAAACAACTCTCACGCTCTATTCGTTTGCAACGATTTAATTCAACCACAAATTGTTGGTAATACCCTGACACCCCTTTTAGATGTCGTTGCTGTCCAAGGTGGACCTGGAGATCTGGTCTGTAGTAGATTCGATAAACCACATTACAAACCCGTTTTGAGAAAGCAATTTTCCGATATCCATATTTCTTTACGCGATGATCAAGGCGAACCGATTCGTTTTGAAAAGGAAAAAGTAATCGTAACTTTACATTTGAGAAGAGCGAAACTACCTCTTTAAATTCGATATCAAATCTATGCTGCATTCATTTAGACCAAGCAATATGCATGTAAAGTACTGCTGTGATTCAAAGGCTTATCAGTTTTATTACCTGAACCAAATTGGACACGGTGGCCCGTATTTTAGCGGTGCACCCATTCAAAATGGATACGGTCTTGGTGGAATTTTTTCTAGTCTGGCAAAGTCGATTATGCCCTTGATTAAGTCAGGGGCAAAGGCAATAGGTAAGCAAGCCTTAAGGGGTGGTCTTGGTTTTGCCTCAGACGTTTTAGCGGCGAAAAACGCAAAGGAAGCGACTGTCGAGCGTGCAAAGATGGCTGGCTCTTCCCTTTTGCGACAGGTTGCAGGTCGTAAACGCAAAGCTCCAGGGCGAGTACAAAAGAAACAACGCAAGCGAACGAACGACATATTCAGTTAGGATGGCTTCCTTGATACACCCCAGTTCTTCGGAGTCTGTGACCAGTCAATTGGATCTATTCTCAGTGCCGCCAACTCAGACTAGTTTAGAAGATGGATTTTTTACGGAGTAAAGACCCATTTCTATTTTAACCTCAGGCGGTTCGGTGGAGTTTTGTATTGCTGCTGAAAGCTCAAACTACATTGATTTAGCCAACACTTTTCTGTACAAAAGAGCGTCGGTCACAAAAGCAGATGGCACTGCTCTTGCAGCAGATACCAAAATCACCCCAGAGTGTAATTTTTTGCATACATTGTGGTCTCAGTGTGATCTATACTTAAACGACACATTGGTGACCCAGTCGAGCAACAATTATATCTATCACAGTTACATAGAAACGTTGCTGTCGTTTGGAAAAGATGCTAAAGATTCACAATTAACGTCGGTTTTGTGGTATCAAAACTCTTCTGGTTCATTTGATATGCGTGGCGCAGGCAACGCCGGTTATACGAAACGAAAAGCTATTGCAGCACAAAGCCATGAATTTGATATGATGGGACGTTTGCATCTAGACATGAGTTTCCAGTCTAGATACGTTCTTAATGGAATCGAAATCAAATACAGGTTGATTAGAGCAAAGGATAGTTTTTGCTTGCATGAAAACGCCGACCAAGCTGAAAACAAGGTCCCGTTGAAAGAGGTCTCTTTATTCTGTCAAAAAGTGAAACCAAACCCGTCCATTCAACTAGCACACGCCAAGGCTCTACAACACGGGACTGCAAAATATCCCCTGAGACGTGTAGAAGTAAAAACTTTCACTATCCCTCAAGGAAATCGCTCTTTTTTAAAAGAAAGTCTGTTTTTGGGACAATTACCCACCCGAATCGTGGTCGGTTTTGTTGACAACGACGCTTACAACGGAAACATCACAAAATCACCCTTCAATTTTAAGAATTATGATATTAATTTTGTATGTGTTTATCGTGATGGGGTGCAAATCCCTTCGTTGCCCCTTCAACCGGATTTTAACGACAACAAATTTATTCGCAGTTACTTGAGATTGTTTTCGCAGACTTCCCAATATTTTGCTGACACAGGTCTAGCTTTGTCTCGGTCTGATTTTGGTGGTGGTTACACGCTATTTGCTTTCGATTTAACCCCCCAGTTAAATTCGAGCGACCCTGCTTTCGAGTTAATAAAAAGTGGTAATATTAGATTGGAGGTTCATTTCACTGCAGCGACTCCGCGTACCTTGACTGCTGTCGTGCTTGCTGAGCATGATAATCTTTAAGCAAGTAGACGACCAAAGACATGTAGCTTTTGACTATACAGCATGAACACGATTTAGATCGAATGTTTATTGCAAAAGATCCTTTTACTAAAACTATTTTCAAAAAGGCTTGCGCCAAAAACCAACTACTTTGGGTTGATTATCCGTCTGCTTACGTCATTAATTCTCACCCAAGCTCCAAACCTGGAGAGCATTGGATCGCGGTGTATTTTGATAAGCATGGAAAGGGTGAATATTTTGACAGTTACGGTCTGCATCCTAGCATGAACGGTTTTACTGCTTTTATGGAACGTAACTGAAATGGTTGGATTTACAACAACAACACTGTACAAAGTCTGTTTTTTACAATGTGTGGTCATTATTGTGTGTATTTTATTTTATATCGTTGTTGTGGTTATAGCATGCGTGATATTGTTTCTCATTTCTCATCAAATCTTACTGAAAATGATCGTAACATTAACCTGTTTATTCGTGCTTTCATGTAAATCGAACACGCAAACTTTTTTCACATGTATTTTATTGCAATAAAAAGTCACAAAGAAAACAAACGTCTGATTTTCATTCTGTGTACAGGTTCGAGACAAAATTCAATTACTTTAGCACAAGCTTCGATTCGCCGGCGAAAACGTTGGCGATTTCGGGCAGCACGCATCCAATTGCTGCGCCGTGCTTTGCGACAGGCGTTGGATTCAAACAGCAGGCGAATAGTCACATAGTCAGAAAAATGTTCACTTTTCATTACAAATATGTCTCTAAACTTTGAGTGAGAGGTAATTCAGAGACGGTAGGAAGAGCGGTGTCAGAAAGTTTACGCTTCTTCGGTGTCGCGATGTTGTTCGCCTCCAAAAGAGTCAAAAAAGACTCCAACTGTTTATAATCCGCCGGGGGAAGGTGACAATTGTCGTCGTTTTGAACCGCTAACGTGATGTAGTTGTTGAGCATTTAAAGGGTAAATCTTCGCGGTGATGGAATGTTTTCCACTTTAAATCGAAGGTGGTAGCCGTCAGCTAGAACTTCCTGTTTAATCACCTCTGCGTTTTCTTGAATACTGCAAAGCGTGTCATCAAAATTAGTAGACCAGAAAACGAGAATAACGTAGTTCTTTGTATCGCTTTTTGGTCGAAACAGCAAGTAGGGTTTGTTTTCCATAATCATTTGTACCACGTGCGAAAGTTGTTCTGTGGAGAACATAAACTTTCCTTTTTTGACCGAGACCACTGTCTTTCTGAGTAGAGTCGAGGTAGGTAGCGGTAACCCAGAGTCTGCAATGGTTTGAAACTGATGACGGATTTGTCTTGCTGAATCCTCCATTGTTCTAGCACATTCGATTAATTCTTCTTGCTGGTAAAGAGTCTCATAGCAGCTCGTAAATGGGGGAATGTACTCTGGTATTTGTACGTTTTGAGCCTCTAAATAAAGTTCGTCTGCTCTATTAGTGTAAGATTGCATGATTTCAAGTTTTTCGAGTGCAACTCTTTTTAAAGATGAGGAGAAAAAGGTAATTGCACCACAAAATGGAAAAAAGTCTACAGCAGTTTTTGGTGTTATTGCGCCACGGTTGCACATAATGGGAGAGTACGCCAGTTTTGTGAATATGGCGCAATCCTGGCCTTACACTCGATACGATCGGATTTTTTCTTCAACAAATTCACCGCAAATGGTACACAGTTGCGACTTCCTGGAGCATGAAAAACAATGAGCGATGTGAGCACATGGGAAATATACCATGCATCTTTCTTCCTTTTCACATTTCAAACACTTCACTTCATCCAAAATTTCTTTTGCACGTTTCATTGTTAGTTTGGGTTTAAAAATAACATCAGTTTCTTCCATAGATTTTAACATAAAATCGTAAAAGGTAGCAAAGTTCTCGTTGTGTTCTAGAAATCTTTTGGTCAACACCTGAGATATTTTTCGGTCTTCAAACCCTAGCAATTTCGCCATTTCTACATTCCTTCCCAACAACATCTCTCTTTCGACTTTTTCTTTTACATCCACACCACCTCTAGGGTCGATAAGGGGAGGGAACGATGGTTGGTGTTTTCTAGAGGAGGGATAATTGACTAATTTTTCCAAACCTTGAAGCTTGCTTTTGGGTGGTGGATTGGGAACAGGCGGTCGATTCAAGGTAACAAAACCCCTCACAATATCTTTCACAAAATCTACCCCTCTATTTTTTAGCAGATATTCACAGAACGGGAACCATTTTGCGTTTTCTATCTACGGGTCGTCGAAACGTTCCCAGTTCTTCCAACCTCCGTTACAGTACCAACATTTTGCCCGATCACCGTCACCGAGATAGTAAAACCCAGCATCTGCTATTAACTTGGGATTAGCTTCGATTCTTTCTCTGGGCCAATTTTCAGACTCGATAAACGTCTGATAGCGGTCGCCAATGCTACGCATGTGCGGGTTCATCGGTTGCTTACATGGAAACTGAGAAAAAGTCGATGGGGGGATATCTAACCCACGTACTGGGACGGAATCACACGCGTCTGCCATGTTGCTTTTGTTTTTGAATGAAAACATAGTTTTATGATTGCCTTTTATAAGCAATGGTATTGTGTCATCATATGCTAAAGAGTTAAACTTGTTGAAATTAAACAAGTTGTATTGCACCATGCTCGCTCCATATTCAAAGATTAAAAAAATTAACTAAAGGTAGTAATTCACAGCTAAACTTTAGATAGGTTAACAGCTGTCACGATTTCGACATGGCAGCGAAAATTCAACTACAGGAAACGTTTCAAGTTACACGAAGCTTATTCTTATACGTACAAAATAGACTTCATAACATTAACTAGATAATCTTTTTAGAAACTATCTTCTCAGGTTATTCACTTTTAACCTGCTACTTTGAACTTGAAGCTAGGCAAACCACCTGCAGCGGTTCGGTACTCGAGCAAGACACTAAGAGTCTTTTGATTTGAACCAATTTCCAGGTAAACCACCTGCGGTGGTTTGATACTCAGGTGAGACACTAAGGGTATTTACACTTGAAGCCAGGCAAACCACCTGTGGTGGTTTGACAAACCACCTGCAGTGGTTTGGTACTCGAGCAAGACACTAAGGGTCTTTTGACTTGAAACCAGGCACCTGCAGTGGTTCGGTACTCAGGCAAGTTACTCAAGACTAAGTTTCGGTTTTTACGACTAGCTAGGACTACACCTAAGTTTAGATCTAGGGACTACAACACTGCAATTAGACGACGCCCCAATTAGATAACTTTGCAAACACCCTAAACTCCCTACACCTTAAACACCCTACACCCTAAACACCTTAAACCGTATAGTTTTGGCTCATCTTATACTACTTGCGTGACATGATTTTCAAATCTCAAAGTTTTACTGTAATTCTTTTTGATTTGCATTTTATAACAAAAACTTGCATCCACTAATAATTCATTTCTTTTTGAGAGAGCATAGTCATAGCCAGGATTTTTGATTGGGAAGAAGGCCCAATCCACAAATCACATGCAATGACGTCATCAGATATTTTCAAATAAGGAACTTTTTGTAGGGCAAAGATATCGTAGAATGGAAGATCTGAAGACGTGGTCTGTTGTCACTTAACCAGAATTTTGGTAAAAGGAGAGGGCGAAAACTAACAGTTAAAAAGCGAAAATGTCTAACTTAAAAGACGTGTTGAGAAAGCTAGTGTATTCAAACATATCACAGACGGGGGTCTGGGGGCCGAGCCCCCATCCGCCCGTGGCCATAGGCGTAGCCAGGATTTTTGATTGGGGGGGGCCCAAACCACAAATCACTTGCAATGACGTCATCAGAAATTTTCGAAAAAGTAATTTTTTGTGGGGCAAAGATATCGTAGAATGGAAGGTCTGAAGCCGTAGCCTGGTGGCACTTTGCCAGGATTTTGGTAAAGAGAGAGGGCGAAAACTAATTCTTGAAAAGTGTAAAAGTCTAACTTGGAAGACGTGTTAAGTAAGCTAGTGTACTCAAACATATCAGAAACGGGGGTTTGGGGGCAGAGCCCCCAGCCGCTGATGGCTATGGGGTCTGGGGGTAAAGCCCCCAGCCGCTGGGCGATTTTTGTAAGTTTTTGGAAAAAAAAGCTATTTAAATCCCATTGGATCACATTTTGCACGAGTTCAGAGCCATTTCAAAGAACTAGATTTTTAACATTTCAAAGCCAATCGAAAAAATTTAGTTGTTCAATCCTCTTTTTGCAATTAAATCCCAAAACACGCTTAGAATCTTGCATTATGGTGTAAAATTTTAATTGTAAGTGATTTGGTCTATAGGGGGAAGTAACGAACATTGCCTCCTGCAATACTTTAGCAGTAAATAATTAAGTTTATAATAACGTTTAACGAGGGCCTGGGGTGGCAATTTTTAGGTCAAAACTCTTAGATTTCTCACAGGTTTTGCATATAAATTGTTAAAAATTTGCATTAAGGGGCCCCTAGCCCGGGAACCTTGGTCGTCAGTCAGGGGCCCTTGGGCTCCCTGGTTGCCAGTTAGAGGCCCCGTAGCCCCTTGCTTGTCTGTTAGGAGCCCAGGCTCCCTGGTTGTTAATTAGGGGCTTTGGGTCTCCCTGGTTGTGAGTTAGGGACCCCGGGGCCCCCTGGTTGTCAGTTAGGGACTCCAGGACCCCCTTGGTTGTTGATCAGGAGCCCTGAGGCCCCTTGTTCATCAATTAGGAGGACCCTGGGGCCCCTGGTTGTTGGTTAGGGGCCCCTTGGTTGTTAGTTAGGGCCCTGGGGCTCCCTGGTTGTGAGTTAGGGGCCCCGGGGGCCCTGGTTGTCAGTTAGGCACTCTGGGGCCACCTTGTTGTTGGTTATGAGCCCCGGGGCCCCCTGGTTGTCATTTAGGGGCCCCTTGGTTGTCGGTTAGGGGCCTGGGGCCCACTGGTTGTCAGTTAAGGGGCCCCCTGGTTGTTGGTTAGGGTCCCTTGGTTGTTAGTTAGGGGCCCTGGGGCCCCTGGTTGTCAGTTATGGGCCCCCTGGTTTTCTGTTAGGGGTCCCGGACTCCCTGGTTGTCGGTTAAGGATTCCAGGGCCCCTTAGTTGTTAGTAAGGGCCCCCTGGTTGTTAGTTGGGGGCCCCGGGACTCACTTGTTGTCATTAATATTATTGTTAATTACACTGTCCAACAAATTTCGAGTCATAAAAAAATTCAAGAACAAGAATAGGTGCCCTTAGTAAATTTGGGGACGCTGATTCCAAATATGAACTCCGTTTTTACCGATCAGGTCAGCGTTTTGAAAAAAATGCAATTTAATTTTTTCGCATTTTTAGTAATATATCAGTATAATTTCCCAACATAACCAATATGTTGACTAAAGTGGTGCTGTAGTTTTTCTCTGATAAAGCTCTACAAGTTAACTTCGTTTACAACTGTGCAGTGCAGCCAATTTAACAGTTATTGATAAGGTTGCACAACCATTTTTATAGGAATCATGAAGTAAAAAGCACACAGAAGATGTGCCTCAAATCACTTAATTGGAATCTGGCCTAAACTTTAAAAATTTTGCTGCTTTCATACCCTCATTGAGTGTGTTGCTATCAAATACATCCTTCTATGCTTATTTTTCAGTGGAGAGCTCATGCATTGAAACTATTCATGGCAGTCTAGCTTTTTTGAAAAGGTGCAAACCAAACAATCGTATTCAGTACATGATTAAATCAACACTCAGTACAAGTTTATTCATCTAATATCGTCTACGCCGTTTGTGCTGAGTTTCCGAATCATCCCGTTGTATTGACCAACAGTAGTCTGCAAGCATGCTTACAGACCATTTTTCTTTATACCGGTTTTCGATAACAGATATGTCCTGGTGAAAGCGTTCTCCATGTTCATCAGAAACATCACTCATGTTTTCGTGAAAAAAATCCAAGTGGGAATCCAAAAAATGAACCTTGAGGGACATCTTGCATCCAAGAGTTTTGTAAGTGTTTAGCATTTCATCAATAACGTCTCTAAAGTTTTCGGAATGATGACAACCCAAAAAGTCTGTGCAAACTTTTTTGAAGCTAACCCAGGCATCCAACTCATTTCCATGTAATATCTTATCAAATTCTTTGTTCAAAATGAGTTTTCGTATTTGCGGTCCAACAAATACGCCCTCCTTGATTTTTGCTTCAGACAGATTTGGAAAAACTTTTTGCCAGAATTGAAACACTGGTGATTCTTTGTTAAATGCTTTTACAAACTGTTTAAACAGTCCTAGTTTAATGTGAAGAGGTGGAAGTATAATTTTTTCTTGTGGAACCAGGGATATATTGGCAATGTTGTGCTGACCTGGGTGAGATACCAATCTGGGAGGCCACTGCTTTCTGACATAATGTTCACTTCTTGCTCTAGAGTCCCACAAGCATAAAAAGCAGCAATATTTGGTGTAACCCAACTGAAGTCCTGTAAGGATTGCTATAACTTTCAAGTCTGCACATATAAGCCAATTGTGTTCAGAGTAACTGATTTTTTCCAACATAAATTGGAGGTTGTGAAATGTTTCTTTCATCGTTTTTGAGTAAGCAATAGGGACAGATGGCAGGATATTTCCAATATGCAATAGTACAGCTTTGATGCTTTTCTTGGAAGAGTCAATAAAGAGTCTCCAGTCATTAGGGTCATATTTTCCAACTAATGTATGTATCAACTCGAAAATATCATTGCAGTAAAAAAGCTCTCCATCTTCTGAAAATAAATTGGAGAAAAGTTCCGATCGTCGACGATACACTGTCACTTTTGTTCCAGGAGCTAAGAGGTTCCACTGTTGCAACCGAGACCCAAGTAGCTCACTCTTGCTTTTTGGAAGATTTAAGTCTCGGACAAGGTCATTTAACTCCTGCTGGGTTATCAGGTGTGGACAGTTAGTGTTGGGTTCGTCTTCAAATTCGCTATTGCAAGAACTTTGTGAAGATTCTGCAGAAGTTTCGGAAAGTGTGACCGGTGGTTTAGGCACAGGTAACTGATCAGAATGTGCTACTGGGCGAATTGCAGATGGCAAACTTAGGTATAGTATCTTCTTTCTGGTTTTGTGGCGAAATCCTTGAGTGTCCGTGAGGCAAAAATAGCAATCCGTTACATGATCTTTTTGTTCTCGCCACACCATTGGAACAGCAAAAGACAATGTGGGCTTTCCACCTGCAAACCACTTATTGAGCCTGTTAGAACAGTCCAGACAGCAAACATGTGGAGCCCAATTTTTGTCCTGATCCCCTACTGCACATCCAAAGTATGCTAGGTATAGCTTCTTGATCCGATCAGTTATTTTTCGTCTATATTTGCTTGCTGTAATCTCTCCACAGATGTAACAAAATAAGTCAGGGTCATTTTTGCACTTTCGTCTAAAGGAAGTCATGATCAACTATTAAAAGATATAAATTTCTACGGTGTTTTGAAATCTAAAACTAAACAATTCTATACAGTAAAAAAGCAAAACATTGCATTAGACCAGAGTCACAATTCACTGTCAATCTAAAGTTAAATGAAAAGAGTTGCAAATTTTATGAGATAAATAGACAACTATTTAGCGACAATTAGTAGTGCAATTCTACTGTAGTGCTCGTTTTAACTTTCGAAATGATGCAATTCTAACTTGCATTTACAGGATAAGCCACAATTTACATCAAATGGAATACTATCGCAATAGCAAAAAAAAAATTTTTTCAGAAGTTTCAAACCTGATACAAAAAACTAACTTCAGATTCGTGTTCAGCGACCCCAAGTCACCCTAAAACGCATGAAATTGTTCTTGAATTTTTTTTTGTGTTGTACAGTGTTACTGTTATGTGCGTAATTACTGAAAAAAACTGCAACTAAACATCGCCAGGCTATGTTGTCATAACTTTTTGTCGTTAGTGGTATTTTGATTGGGGGGGGGGGCCCGGGCCCCCTGGCCCCCCCTGGCTATGCCTATGCCCATGGCTATGGGGGTCTGGGGGCAAACCCCCTGCCGCTGGGCGATTTTTGTAAGTTTTTGGAAAAAAAAGCTATTTTAATCGCATTGGATCACATTTCGCACGTGTTCACAGGCATTTGAAAGAACTATAGATTTTTAACATTGAAAGCCAATCGAAAAATTTTTATTGTTCAATCCTACTTTTACTTGCAATTAAATTTCAAAACACGTTTAAAATCTTGCATTATGGTGTAAAATTTTAATTGTAAGTGATTTCGTCCATATAGGGGGAAGTAATGCACATTGCCTACTGCAATATTTTAGCAGTAAATAATAATCCACTCAAAGAATTTCCTCTCATGAAGTTAACCAGTTATAGGAGTGCATATATGGCCAGGAGACCCAGGAACCCTCAATTGAAATTCAATAATTTGTTCAATGAGCATTTTCCCTAGCTATTTTTTAAAAAGTATTTTGTGCTTAAAAACTGATGAGGAGAAGGCTAATCATTATTGAAAAATGGTCCAATAGATGGTTACACTTACTAAACATGTTATTCCAGGGCCATATTTACATTGCGCGGTGCCTCTGGCACTTTGGGAATTTTTGCAACATCTTCCTGCCAAATATAAGTGAAGACCAAAAAAGTCCTACTATTTGAGGGCGGGGCTCTGGCACTGTGCCATATGGCAAATCCGGCCCAAGTTATTTTATTACGTCCATAAAAAGTTTAGATGAGGGCGTGAGGTAGCAACTATTAGGACAAAAAAATTGACTTCACCCTGGTTATTTGTTTAAATTGGTTGGAAAATATTGAATTAAGGAGGTGCGCCAGGCCCTTTGGTTGTCAATATTATTTATTGTTAATTACTATTGTGCCCGTGAGTAGTATTATATGCTCCATTTCGCATCATGGGAGGTTGCAAAACTTGAGGTTGTTGAGGTTGCAGGTTTCAGGTTGCTGGTTTGAGGTTGCAGGTTTCAGGTTGTGGGTTTTGCAGATTTTTGCAAGATCGTAATGGTGGTTCTAACCCTATGTCTAACCCTAAGAATCAAACTCAGAGCTTGGTTAAAAGAGTCTAACCCGAGGTCTCTAACCCTGAGAATCGAACCTGGAACTCGGTCAAGAGTAGAAGAGTGTTTTGCCTAAGAATCGAACCAACAAGTGCTAGCCAATTCCTTTGTTTAAAATTCGTAAGATTTCTTAAAGTTTGCGAGACCGACCTGGGAACCGAACCGAGTTCCTGAATGTTAAGACTGTAATACAATCAACTCAGACAAACCAAAGACCATGACGAATTTATGTGTAAACGTCTCTTGAGCGGATTAAAACTCGAAGACTTTATTTTAGAATTTATACGCAAGCGGCGGTGATTCACCAGGGAAAGTCCCTACGAGCGTGCGTTATTTAAAATGCTTCAACGCGATCGAATTGAAGTATTTTCTTGATACTGAGTTACGAGTATGCAGCATAATATTACAACGATGCTGTCATAAACGCGAGCGAGATAATAATAGCAATGACGTAATTGTAGTGTGATATATTAGAACTGTTCTATGGAGACAGTGGTGCAACGGTATGTCGTCATTATATTTTAATCGCGCAACCTTGACACGTCTGACCCTGTCTAAAACGCGGCGGCGCAAGGTTCATGAAAACTTTGCTTGCTGCTATAAATAGCGAAGAGGTGCATGATCCTTTCATTCTAAAATTTTTTTATTTTTAAATGATCAAATGCAAATATTGCGCAAAAACCTTCAATTGAAATTGGATTTTACAGCGACACAAACAAGAAGTGCACGAACGAGAGTTATTGTTCCAGTGTGGGAAATGCAAAAAAAGGTTTAAAAGAAAAGAATTCCTTAACTGTTATAAACAAACTTGCTGTCGTTGCTAGAGATGTAACACACAATTTGATTCACTCCAGGAAAAAAAGAATCACACATGTGAACCACCTAAAAAATCCGAATTACAGAGAACGAGCGCGCAGTGCCGATACAGTGTCCAGGTGTTGAGTCACTCGACAGATCCTCCACCTCCAAAACCTCAACCAACCACGGCAGAAAAAACATTGCTTAACTCCCTAACAAACAAAGCAGAGCAATTGCCTAACTCACCTTCATCACCTCAACCTCCATCCATTCCCAGCGATGCTCCAGCAACAGTTCTCGTTACCTCACCACCACTAGTACCTTCTCCTCAAAGACGTAAAAGTTTGAAGATTAAAAGGCCAAGCATTGTCTCAAATCTCCCTCCACCCCCACCATTAAAACCAGCACCTGGATCGCTTGCACCCTCTTCCGAACCACTACGAAAAATCCTGAAAAAAGAAAAAGCTGAAACCGAAAAGAAATGGCGGGAAATCAATCATTCTGAAGCGATCGACGAGCGAGATCCGAATTTAGAATCCTTCATTCGTTTAAAATGGGACTCAATTCGTACTTTTTCACGCAGAGGACCTGTTCAAAATCTTTTTAATTTGTATTATAACGATGATATGTGTAATTTAATTGTTAATAATGCAAAAACTATCATGAAAAATCAAAAAAACTCGATTTAAAATTAATTATGCTTTTGGGTTTGTACTCAGAAATATTGAAACGGGAGAATTTAGAAACTAACACGCTTCAAATAACATGTTAATGCTGGACTCTGCAGAGCTGATTTCTAACGAAACTGAGTTGAATGAATTATTAGCGAATATTACTGACGAAAGTTTCCCATATTTCATTTCGAGAACCGACACAAAATGGCGACTGCATCAAATTACTAATTTGTTGTTTTTTGTAAACCACCTGAAACATGCACCTTTGGGAGCACCATTACAACTCCCAAATTCTATCAAACATAATCGTGGTCTAATCAACGTTTCAGTCGATTGGAATTTATGTTTTTTCAGATGTTTGGCGATTTTCAAAGGTACCAAAAAGCGACGTTGTGAAAATAAGGCTATAGACCTGTTTTATCAGTATTTTAAGAATGTTGATGTACCTACTTTTAATGGTATTACTGTTGATGATTTGATTGTAATCGAGGATTTGTTTAAGATTAATGTTACTATTTATAAACTCAATGAAAAGTCGGCTCAACTGTGTTACAGGAGCCGAGGTTTATATGATCAAACAATGAACTTGAATAAATACCAGAACCAACTCAGCTTAATTTGTGACTTTGATAAATACTGTGCTGTGTACTGCTGTATGTCGTGCAAAAAGTTATATTATGGTAGAAAGGGTTTCAAACGTCATTGCAAAACATATAAAGTTATCACTCGACAAAAATACCCAGGAGGTATATTTAAAGCGGAAGAAACAATTTTTGAAAAATTAGCGATGATTGATGTTTATGTTCCACTGAATGATCGCAACTTTCTGTTCTACAGTTTTTCGATTTCAAAGCTTTCTTTGATAAACAAAACCTCCAGCGAAATGCACAACAACTCACATATGAAGCCAGACACGTACCGTTGAGCTTTGTGGTATCGTCCAACATTCCGGGGTACACAAACGGTGTTTGTCATGTTAGTTCCGGCGACGAGAATGATCTCATCAAAAAATTAATTGATTACCTGGAGCATTTGGCAGACGTTTCATATGCAATTCTAAAAGAAAAATTCGATTATGTTTTTGAAGCTCTTGAAAATCATCCAAACTAAAGAAGCAAAAAATTAACCAAAAAATTCTGTGCCTATCTGCTAGAATTACTTGTTTTGGGTCTTAATTCGGCTAATTATGATTTAGCATTTATCAAACCTGCTCTACTTCGCTGCTTGATGGGTAAATCGTGTTCGTACTCAAAAAAGCAAACTCTTTTCTTTGTTTGAAAACTACAAAGCTGAGGTTTCTGGATATTCGAAACTTTTTAGCACCAAAATTTTCTTATAGAAAATTTTTTATCGCATACAGTTGTGGAGACAGTAAATTTTATTTCCCTTACGAGTTCATTGACTTGATTGAAAAACTGAATTTTACCGAACCACCCCCTCACAATGCGTTTTATAGCACGCTGCATCAAAGCAACATTACTAATGAGGAATATGCTCTTGTAGTAGAGACTTTGCAGAACGAGGGTTGGACAAGTCTAAGAGATCACCTTATTTATTATAATTTATTAGATGTAATTCCGTTTGTTCAAGCGATATCGAATCTTTTACAACCATATTTTCAAGATCATGTAGATTTATTTAAAAACAGTTTTTCAGTGAGTGGTGCTGCCAAACTCCAAATGCAAAAAGAAATTAACCGTGGAACATTCTTTTGCTTATTTCCTAAAAGACATAGCGACCTGTATCAGAAATTAAGATCTCAACTCATGGGTGAGTTGTCCATGATTTTTTGCAGGCTAGCTATTTCCGGCAGAACAAAAATTTGCCCCCATCAAGTCGAAAACCCGCACACTTGCGCCACCGTGCGAAGTTATGACGTGAATTCGTTATATCTACACTCCATCATGCAAAAGAACCCGACAGGTTATTTCTGTAGATATCAAGAAAAGGAGGCCTACCACCCTCAACCTGCATATCGTTATGGATTAGCATGTTCCCAATAGCTTTCATGGCAGGAACGTTGTCGAAACATTCGCATTCAGCACAAGTTTAACGGCGGCGAGGTAAGGGTCACCAATTGCTCTTTTCCACTAGATGGCATAGCTGGGAAACAGGCCTTTCATTATTTTGGTTGTGTCTAGAATGGTTGCCACTTCTGCTGGGCAAATAAAAATCTCAAGGTGCTCAACTTCTCTGGAGACAAAGTTGAAAAACTCAGAAAGGACTCTCTGGCAATTACAAAGAAAATTGAAAACGCAGGGTATGAGGTTATTTCAATTCGGGAGTGTGAATGGAATGTTCTGAAAAAAAGGCCGGAGTTCGCTGAATTTGTAAAAACTCAAAAATCAGTACAACCCAGAAGACAGTTAAGTTTTAACAAAATACTCCATGGCATTCAAAACAACAGCCTTTTTGGTCTCCTTATTGTCGATATCCATACACCAACAGAACTACAACCACTCTTTTCAGATCACCCCCTCATCATTAAAAATGTTATGGTTTCTTGTAAGGATATTGGGGAGTACATGAAAAAAGTAGCTGACGAGCATGGATTTCTCAAAAAAACAAAACAAATCTTAATTTGTAGTGATTTTGGAAAAGAGGTTTTAATCACCACAGAAATGGCAAAGTTCTGCTTGGAAAAAGGACTAAAAATTACCAGAATTCACGAGTTTGTAGAATTCCACCCCGAAAAATGCTTTGAAGACTTAGGTAATAGGATTTGTGAAGCCCGACGCCAGGGGGATAGAGACCCAGACTACCAGATTCTTGCTTTGACCGTGAAACTTTCAGGAAACTCCCTGTATTCAGCTTCCTTAATCAATAAAGACAAACACCGTTTGATTGAGTACTCTGATGACACTGGTGTCAATGAGAAAGTGAAGAACCCACAATTTGTCAATTTGGAAGTTATCTCACCCGGGATTTATGAGGTGAGGAGCTTAAAAAAGAAAATTATTAACAACTTACCAATCCAAATTCGTCTGTTTGTGTATTTAAGCGCTAAATTAACTATGCTACGTTTTTTGTGCGATTTCCTTTTCAAATTTTGTCAAAAAGAAAAGCTAACCCTTTTGGAAACAGATACCGATTGTTATTATTGCGCTCTAGCTGAACGTGACCTTGACAATTGTGTGAAAGCAGAAAAAAGGTTGGAATATTTTACCCAAAAACCTAATTACTTAGTTGTTGCAGCCTGCGAAAAACACAAGCAAAATTACATTGAAACTAAAGTCGCTGGAAGAGAGTGGACCCCACAACCCTATTGTCTTGCCAGAGAAACGTATATGAAGCATATGCCAGGAATTTATAAGTTAGAGATTAGTTCATATTCGATGTCTCTTTTGGTACTGAAAAGTTATGTCTGCAGTGGATCGGAAGGTGATAAATTAGCTTGCAAAGATGTTAATACCAAACAAAACCGACTCACCTTCGATGACTATTTTCGAGTGTTGACTTCAGACAAACCACTCACAATCACAAACATGGGTTTTCGAATCAAGGATTACAGCGTACACTCCTGCAAGCAAAACAAGCGTGGTCTATCTTCGTTTTGTTGCAAACAATGGTGCTCGACTGTGCAATCAAAACCGAACCTCTAGATTTGTAATTGATGATTTCTTTTGCTTTAATTCTAAATTCAAAAGTGTATGTTTTAGTATGCTGATTTGCGCAATGTGTTATTGATGTTTTGTGTGTAAAATTATGTTTTGTATTTACGTTAATAAAATGGAATAAAGCAACAAGATCAACCTACCCATGTTTGTTTTACCACTGACATCAGTGAGAAAGTACCAGTTGTTAGAAGCATAACTTCTCACAAATCGCGAAGCGTTTCACCTGCAGAAAAGAGCGACTGATGAGTTTAAAGCACTAATCTAGGTTTGATGACATTTTGTTTACTTAGAGACACATTTTCCATGACTTGTAACTAATTGCTTGTCCACTGCTGGATTATATTCACTTTACACAAACAAAAAAAAGGTTCTCGAAAATTAGAGGTCGACAAAATCAAATTAGAAGAATGTTGGCGCCTTCCTTTGACCAAAACATAGTGATCTTAAAAAACTCATGAGGTTCAACAACAATTTGAAACCTCTTTGTCTTTCAAAGCAAAGTTGGGGCGATGATATTTGTTACTGATAATCAGCTAGCATCGAGTTGCAGACACTTCACATAAAAAAAAGCTCCAAAAGCTTTAATTAAAACTAAACGTGAAATAGAAGTTGTGTATTTCGGTACCGCACCAAACTCTACAATAGATAAATGTGACTTACCAATTCAAAGAAAAAAAAGAACCAGCCGATATTAAATCACTTGAGTTTTCATTCCCACATTCCAACTATCTCGAAGTCGTGAGAAACGTCAACATCCGCAGGATTTACTGAGCGCAAAAACCTGGAAGAATCTATTCAGAAAAAAAAAGAATCAATTTTCAAAAGTAAGTTTGTAATCGCTATGGTTTGTCACCTTTCATAGAGGTAGAATGTTTTTACAATGCATTCTTATGAAGGAAGAATAAAGTTAAAATATAAATCCCAAACAAAAAACGAACTGTGAGTAATATGTCAGGTTATTTAGCTACTATTATTGATGATCTATCCGGTAGGTGCTATATTCGAAAAATGTTTTGTAACGTTCAAAAATTACCACTCTTTCACAAGTGAAGGCGTGCTGTTAAAATACAGTAGCGACATCTACCGATCGGGTGGAGAGAATTAAGCACTCGCAAGAGGTTTTGAGTTAACAAATATATTCTAGAGGAGTAATTTTCAACCTGTGGACCACGTGTGTTACAGAAGTGTTACAGAAGTATTTTGCAGCGGATCGCAGAACATTTTGATCTTCGCGATAGTAGTTTATTCTACAATAGTCAATCGTTTTTCATTGATATCAAAATAACTTCTGTTTTATTCAGTTTTGTGTAGTTTGTTCAAGGGAGGTGATTTAAACGAAATCCTTTAACCAACGAGTTAAATGAATGATTGTGGGTTTGGAGCATTAGTTCTTGGTACACTGCAGTTGAATCAAGCATTTCTAGCTGCTGGTCTAGATAGCGAGTTTTATTTTTGTAATAGCAATTAAATTTTTTTTACTTATTTATTTTTTTTTCGCAGTGTCGTCGACATATTTCGAAAAGCACCGGCTGGTGCTTACCTCATAATTGTTGAAGATATCCTGGCGGATCCACCAGCCGAACAACTGCGAAGGCGAGCGATCCAACAAATAGATCCACCTCAACAAGAACATCAAGCTCCGGAGGGAGGACTCCTCCATCCGTGCATAATTTGTCTTGCTGCAGAGGCAACGTTCATAGCTCTCTTTTGTTGTCATTTGTTGGTGTGTGCGGAATGTGTGCAAGCTTTGCGAGACAATAGGGTCGGTGCTTGCCCCATTTGCCGGGAACCAGCAATCTATTTTTTAAGAATTCACATGTCATGAGTACGATTTTAATTTTCTCAGTTTGTGCGTTGTTTAGTTTTTTTTTGTTTTTGTTTTGTTTTGAATAAATACAATTGTTGTGTTTACGAACGTTAAATGAAAGAAGATTAATCAAAGTGGAATCGAACTCTAACCATGCGTTCTAAACCAACTTTTCTAACAAGGTCAACATGTGTATGACATCACCAGGTAGATATGAATGTAGTCAGGTGAGTAATCACGAGATCGAAATTGTCTTATTACCAGAGCGTGTAACCGATCAAGCGTGACAAATCGTCAGCAAGCAAGTAGTTACGTGGCCTTTTGCACTAGTCGAAGAACATCAGCAGTTTTAACACAGCAAAAAACTTCAAACGAGAATACTCACTTACCTTCCCAATGAAATCAATTCACACTTCAGCAGCTTGCACTCCAACGCTGTAGCTCAAACTAATCCAACCGGTAAAGATGTTTCAAATCTTCCCTTGAATTGTACATAATCCAATATCTCGCATTAACCGCAAAAAACGTAAGTTTGGTGTTTTAAAACTCTTTCTCTATTCTGTGTTAACGATTATTTCAGTCACAAAAAAAAACAAACTCTGCAACATGTTTCAATTATTCGCTAATCTACACAAACCAATATCTTACTTACAAAATTTTTTTGGGAACGTGTTTTAAACCTCTAACGTTCTGTAATCACTACTCTAGTTGTAAAAGTGATTTTGCAGACTTATTTCAAACTTTTTACTATTCTGTTACTGATATTGTAGTTGCAAAAAAAGATTTTGTAAACTTAATTTAAATGCTTTGCTGAAACTCTTTGCTAACTATCGTTCTAGTTTGAGGAAGTAGACTTCACAAACTGCTCTTCCAATCTAAATCTCGCTTTAGTAAAGTTGAAGTTGTGTTCGCTGTTGGTTTTGCAAACCACCATCTTTAACAAGTCGTGCCACGCTTTGGAAACAGTTGCAGCTTTCTAAAAGCAAAGAGCGTTCTGTTGTTGGTGAATTGAAGCGCCACGCCAGAAATCACTACTTCAAATGCCGCAAAAGCTATCTTTTTAAGTAGATGCAAAGGGTAGTTTCTTCAGTTGTAAAAAAGTACTATGGCATTGAAATTGACTTCCCCCATCTCGTTTCTTGTTTGTGGACCAAGTTGCTGTGGAAAAACATACTGGGTGTTTCGCTTTATTGAAAATCATAATGAGATATTCACAGAAAAAATCGAAAGAATTTTATATTTTAATGACATGTATCAAAAAAAATCGACGACTACTTGAATGATATTGAATTTATTCAAGGAATCCTGACTCTGAAAATATTGAAACTTGCAGATCGGTGTTTACTAGTTCTTGATGACTTGATGCATTACCCCCAAGATTTGATTACTAAAATTTTTACTGTGTACGCTCACCATTTCAATTTTTCAGTAATATTCACAGCGCAAAATCTTTTTAATAAAAACATCCTCGAAATATCGTTGAATTCGCATTTTCTGGTTTTATTTAAAAACTGTTGTGATGCGACCCAAATCCAGCACTTTCTAAGGCAAGCTTTCCTGTATAAAACTAAGGCTGTGTATGAAGCTTATAAAAACGCCGTCGCCACGCCAAGAGGCTATTTGATGCTAGACTTCAGACCAGACACTGAGGACTGCCAGCAAATAAGAACAAACGTATTCCCAAACAAAGTGAACTACATCTGTCAGTAGTTTCCTGCCCATGGATCAATTGAAAAGAAACGCTTCCACTCTCAAGCTTTTGCGTGGCGCAAAAGCTTCTTTGCGCAAAGCTGTTGTGGAGAAGTCCAAAGATGACCTAATCTGTTGCCTTTGTGATATCTCTTTCAACATCCTGAAAGGAATCGCACCGATTTCACGACAGCATAAAAACCGACTCGCAAAACACAAGTCTTCATTACGTAGACTAATCGATCACAAGCTACCTCTAAAAAAGAAGTGAAAGATTATCGAAAGCGGCGATTTCTTGTCTGCATTGCTTGGCGGGCGATTCCAATATTGGGTAGTTTATTTGGACTGGCGAAATGAGGAATTTAGTGGCATTGGAACTACAAGTTTATGAAAAGTTGAAGGAGGGCGCTGGGCGAATGGAGACACCTATTTTAAACAACCTCGACTTAGAAATGCAGACGATTTTAAATTCCCAGTGACCGGCTCATGAAAAATTACGACTTTATGACGCTGCATTGCGAAAATCGGAACAGCTTGAAAAAAAGACTGCAGACGTTACACCACAAGATGTGGAAGATCTAATATCATCAGACTTCGACCGACAGATGTAAGATGTTTTGAAGTCTCAAAAACCACATCACAAAAAAATATTACTAAATAAGGATATCTTGCGGAAATCCGGCATATATGAAAAAAAGCGGCGCACTAGACGTGTGCAGAAAAAGGAGAAATTACCAAAAAAAGAGATATTAAAACATTTCAAAAAGTCCAAGAACAAAAAGGTGAAACAGATTCTGAGTGGGATTGAAAATCAGAAAAATATTACCTGGAACAACGCCTGAAACTTAGTGCTTGACAGTCCAGTGATTCCTTCCAGTGATATCACAGAGCTGTTACGTTCGGCTGTAATCAAAAAAGAACCCACCATAGCAGGTTGGTCGATGTTTGACAAAACGCTTCCATGGTCAAGTTTTTGAGTTATTACAGTGAAAAAAAATCCGGAGTGTTTTCTAGTGCAACAGCGTTTCAGAGAACCGTGCAGAATCCTAAGGCTAAAAAGTGGCTTTTAACTCAAGACACTTACACTCTTCACAAACCGGTTCGAAGACACTTTCCAAGAGGAAAAATTGTTGTGGCCGGTCCGAAACAACAATTTCAAGCAGACTTGATTGATTTTAGTCGTTTGCAGAAATACAACGACAGTTTTAAATTTATTCTTGTCGTGATTGACGTTTTTTCAAAATACGCTTATGTGGAATGTATGAAAAATAAAACTTCTCAGAGGGTGATAACAGCGTTTTCTAAAACATTGAAACGGAATGGTTATTTTTCTTCCTTGCAAACTGATTTAGGTACAGAGTTTTCTGAATAAAGCGTTTCAAAGCTGGCTCAAAGACCACAATATTCATTTTTTTCACATCTACAACCGTGAAATTAAAGCTAGTATAGCGGAGCAATTTTTTCGTACTATCAAAGAAAAACTTTTTAGATATTTTACGTTTTGTAATAAACGGAATACATCGACGTAATTCAAAAATTAGTGCATGCCTACAACCACTTCTTCCACCGCTCGATTCAATGCTCACCAGCAGAGGTTAGCCCTTCTAATCAAGAGTCGATATGGCTCACATTATTCAGCAATCTGCAGCCCAAAAATCCTAAATTTAGTGTTGGGACAAGAGTAAGGTTGTCTGCGATTCGTGGACAATTCACCAAAGCCCATACTCAAGGTTGGACTCAGGAGGAGTTTGAGATTGCTAAGACGTTCACCGGCGACCCGCCCTACTATAAAATCAGAGATTTGAGGGGTGAGGATGTGAAGGGTAGTTTTTACGAACCTGAACTTGAAAAAGTGGTTAAAAGCGACAACATTTACCAAATCGAGTCCATTCTTAAAAAACGAAAACGCAATAAACGTCAAGAGTATTTTGTGAAATGGTTGGGATACCCAGACTCGTTTAACAGCTGGATATGCGAGCAAGATCTTGTGCATTATGCCTAATCTTTCATCAGCTATAAGCAATTTAGCTCTGTTTGTTTGCCAGATTGCTGATGTCTACATAGTGATCGCTTTTAGTCCTTACAACTTGACACAAGGTGTGGAAAATAAGGAGCTCTGGGTGAGTTTGCTGTCAAGCGGTGTGGGGTATCTTTTACCTGCCCCCATATTGACAAAAAAACATGTTTCTGATTCTCTCGAGTAATGCCTCGATGTCTGTTTTCCCTGAGAATAAAACTTCAGACTTTAAAGTACATTTATCGAAGTCTGTGAGTCTGGAAGGTTCTTGGGAATGCGGTTTAGCTGAAATACAGTACCCGAGATCTTGGTACACAATGTCGCAATCTTTGGAGCATTGGGTCCAATGCAAGCAGGATAACGTGGAGGCAATAGTGTTCTTACCACTAGGTTACTACCAAGATTCTCACAATGTGATCGATCAGCTAAATCGTGAGTTGGAAACAGCTTTCACAGCTGCAGCAGACGAGAAAATGAGAGATCCTACATCAGGGTTAACGACACTCCCATGATTGAAGACGCATTTACGCTTCAACCCTTATTCTCAATTAGTGTTGTTGGAAATTCAAGAACCTTAGCTCAAAAATTCGAGAGTCAGATTATCCATCCCATTAGCACGCATGTAAGGCTTTGACACGTTGATTTACAGACGACCGGGGTTGCATGTAGCTTCAAAAGTTGTAAATTTAAACAACACTAACACTATATTCGTTTACAGCGACGTAATTCAATCGCAAATCGTTGGTGATACACTTACACCCCTTCTAGAAGCCGTTGCTGTCCAAGGTGAACCTGGAGATCTGGTCTGCAGTAGGTTCGATAAACCGCATTACAAACCTGTTTTGAGAAAACATTTTTCCGATATCCACATTTCTTTACGTGACGATCAAGGTGACCCTATTAGGTTTGAAAAAGGTAAAGTTATCGTCACTCTGCATTTGAGAAGAGCGAAACTACCTCTTTAAATTCGATACCGTATCGCCATTGCGCTCATTCATACAAGACAATATGCGTGCGACATACAGTTGCGATTCCAAGGTGTACAAACGCTACTACTTGATGCAAGTCGGAAACGGTAGTCCGTATTTCAGCGGGGCACTGTTTCAAAGGAGGTACGGTTTAGGAAGTATTTTCGGAAGTATAGCAAAGTCGATTATGTTGTTGATCAAGTCAGGAGCGAAGGCAATTGGGAAGCAAGCATTGAAAGGTGGTCTTGGTTTTGCCTCGGACATTCTAGCAGGTAAAGACGTGAAACAAGCTGCTGTCGATCGGGCTCAGTCTGCTGGGTCGATGCTTTTACGGCAGGTTGTGAAGCGCAAACGAAAACGTACATCGCGTGTTCAAAAGAAACGGCGCAAACGTTCCAGCAACAAATTTAGTTAGGATGTCGTCCTTGATACACCCCAATTCTTCCGAGTCGGTTTCCAGTCAATTGGATCTGTTTTCAGTACCCCCAACTCAAACTAGTTTCGAGGATGGATTTTTTACGGAGTATAGACCCTTGTCCGTGTTAACTTTACAGGGTCCAGTGGAGTTTTGTATTGCTGCTGAGAGTTCGCACTACATCAATCTAGCCAACATTTTTCTGTACGTTAGAGCGTCAGTGACACAAGCGAACAGTGCTGCACTTGAAGAAAATTCCGAAATTGCTCCAGAGTGTAATTTTTTGCACACATTGTGGTCTCAGTGTGATTTATATTTGAACGCTACGTTGGTGACGCAGTCAGGAAACAATTACCCATATTGCTGTTATTTAGAGACACTGCTCTCTTTTGGGAGAGACGCGAAAGATTCTCAACTCTTGTCTGTTTTATGGTATCAAAACACTGCTGGCGTTTTCAACACACATGGCGCAAATAACGCCGGTTATACTACAGAGAAAGCTTTTTGCCGCTCAAAGTCATGAGATTGATATGTTGGGTCGTTTACATCTAGACATGAGTTTCCAGTCTAGATACCTCCTGAACAGAATAGAAATCAAATACAGGTTGATAAGATCGAAGGATAGTTTTTGTTTGCATGGAAACGCCAACCAAGCCGAAAACAGAGTCTCATTGAAGGAGATCTCTTTATTCTGTCGAAAAGTAAAACCGAATCCATCGATTCAATTAGCACACGCCAAAGCTCTACAACACGGTACTGCAAAATACCCTTTGAGGTGCGTAGAAGTAAAAACGTTTACAATCCCACAAGGAAATCGCTCTTTTTTGAAAGAAAGTCTGTTTTTGGGACAGCTACCCACCCATCTCATGGTCGGATTCGTTGACAACAATGCGAACAATGGAAACGTTAAAAAATCACCTTTCAATTTCTTGAACTACAATATTAATTTTGTGTGTATTTATCGCGACGGAACCCAGATTCCTTCGTCACCCCTCCAACCGGATTTTGAGAACAACAAATTTATTCGTAGCTACTTGAGGCTGTTTTCGCAGACCTCCCAATATTTCGCCAACACAGGTCTCGCTTTGTCTACGTCTGATTTCGGTGGCGGTTACACGCTGTTCGCTTTTGATTTAACTCCTCAGTTAAATTCAAGCGATCCGACTTTTGAGTTAATAAAGAGTGGTAATATTAGATTGGAGGTTCATTTTGCTGATGCGACACCTCGCACGTTGACCGCTGTTGTACTGGCTGAGCATGATAATCTTTTGCAGATCAACAAAGATCGCCACGTGGCTTTTGATTACACAGCATGAACACGATTCAAATTCAGCGTTTATTGAATAAGGATCCGTTTGTTAAAACAATTTTTTAAAAAGTTTATGCCCAGAACCAACTGCAACGTGTTGATTCTCCATCATTAACTCACACCCTAGCTCTAAACCAGAGGAGCATTGGATTGCTGTGTATTTCGATAAACATGCGAAGGGGAGTATTTTGATAGTTATGGTCTACCACCTAGTGTGAACGGTTTTACAACTTTCATGGAACGTAACTCCAAAACGTAGATCTACAATGATAAAACAGTGCAAAGTCTGTTTTCTACCATGTGTGGTCACTATTGTGTGTATTTTATTTTATATCATTGTCGTGGTTACAGTATGCGTTATATCGTTTCTCGTTTCTCATCTAAACTGACTGAAAACGATCGCAAAGTCGACTTGTTTATTTGTACTCTCTCACTGATGTAAATACTTTTTGCTTGTTTATTTGTACTCTCTCACTGATGTAAATACTTTTTGCACACTTTCTTGCTTATTTAAATTAAGCACACATTAAACGATTTTTTTCGCTTGTGTTTTATTACAATACATTCACAAAGAGAACGAACGCTTGATTTTTATTCTATGTACAGAATCAAGACAGTACTCAAACAATTTAGCACATAAAGCAATTCGTTGGCGAAAACGTTGGCAGTTTCGGGCAACAAGCGCCCAAACGCTTCGTAGAGCTTCGCGACAGGCAGCAGATTCGGACAGTACGCGAACGGTCACAAAGTCAGAAAAACGTACATGTTTCATTACATATAGTCCTCCAAATTTTGAGCTGCTGTTTGTACGAGTTCAGTGTTCGTAGAAGGTTCAGTTTCGGTCAATTTTCGCTTCTTCGGTGTGGTGATGCTATGCTCCTCCAAAAGATTTATAAAAGACTCTAACTACTTGTGGTCAATTGGTGGAAGATGACAATCGTTGTTGTTTTGAACTGCTAAGGTGAGGCAGTTGTTTAGCATGTAAAAAATGAAACGTCTTGGCGATGGGATGTTTTCCACTTTAAATCGTAGTTGAAACTCGTCAGCGAGGACTTCTCTTTTAATCGCTTCTGCGTTTTCCTGAATATTACAACGATTGTCGTCATAGTTTGTTGCCCAGAAACCGAGAATAAAGTAGTCCTTTGTGTCGCTTTTTGGTTGGAATAACAAGTAGGGTTTGTTTTTCATAACCATTTGCACTACGCGTTAAAGTTGTTCTGCAAAGAACATAAACTTCCCTTTTTCTATCGAGACCGCAGCCTTTCTCAGCAGAGTTGAAGTAGGGACCGGAAATCCGGAGTCTGCATTAGCTTGAAACTGCTGTCTGATTTGTCTCGCTAAGTCTTCCATCGTTCTGGCGCATTTGATTAATTCTTCCTGCTGGTACAAAGTTTCGTAGCAACTTGTAAACGATGGGACGTATTCTGGAAGTTTCACGTTTTCTGCCTCTAGATGCAGTTTGTCTGCTTTGTTGGTGAAAGACTGCATGATTTCAAATCTTTCATTTGCTGCCCTTTTTAAAGGTAACAAAGAGAAAAAAGCGATTGCACCACAGCATGGGAAAAAATCCACTGCTGTTCTTGGCGCCATTGCGCCATAGTTGGGGGTAATTAGAGGGTGAGTTGATTTTAGGTTCATGGCGCAATCGTTCGAACTTATACTCGATACGAGCGAATTTTTTCTTTGATGAATTCGCCACATATCATACACAGCTGCGATTTTCTAGAACACCAAAAATATTAGGTGATGTGAGCGCATGGGAGGTATACCATACACCTTTCCTCCTTCTTACATTTCGTACACTTCACCTCATCCAATATTTCTTTTGCACGTTTCATAGTCAGTTTTGGTTTAAAAACAACATCAGGCTCCTCCATCAGTTTCAGCATAAAATCATAGAAGGTGTTAAAGTTTTCGCCATTTTCTGTAAACCTTTTCAATAGAACTCGAGTTATTTTTTGATCTTGGAATCCTAAAAGTTTCTCCATTTCTACGTTTCTCCCCAACAACATTTCTCTGTCAACTTTCGCTTTCACATCCTCACCTCTTGTAGGGTCGATTAAGGGCGGGAACGGTGGTTGCTGTTTTGCAGGTGTTTTGTTTTTAACTAGTTTTTTCAGACCTTGAAGTTTGTTTTTCGACGGTGGGTTGGGTACGGCTGGGCGTTTCAAACCGATAAATCCTTTCACCATGTCTTTGACAAAGTCCACACCTTTATTCTTCAGCAAATATTTGCAGAGAGGGAACCATTTCGCATGTTCTATCCAAGGGTCGTAAAACGAGCCCAGTTCTTTAAACCACCATTGCAGTCCCAACATTTCACCTTATCGCCTTTGCCAAGATAGTAAAACCCAGCGTCCGCTAGTAATGTTATATCAGCTTCAATTCTGTGGCTGGGCCAATACTCGGTAAACGTCTGATGAAGATCGATAATTCTACGCATGTGTGGGTTGATCACATGCTTGCATTGGAACAGGGAAGGAGTTGGTGGTACTACATCACCACCACAAACTGCAGCTGAGTCACAAGCGTCCGCCATGTTTCTTTTGTTCTGGTAGAATGAAAACGTGACTCCCTGGGTCCTTTTTTTATAGTCAATGAACCCGCACCATAGGTCAGTGTTGATGTGGTTGCGCCATCGATAATTACATGGTTAATCTTTTCATGAACCTTGCGCCACCGCGTTTTAGACAGGGTCAGACGTGTCAAGGTTGCGCGATTAAAATATAATGACGACATACCGTTGCACCACTGTCTCCATAGAACAGTTCTAATATATCACACTACAATTACGTCATTGCTATTATTATCTCGCTCGCGTTTATGACAGCATCGTTGTAATATTATGCTGCATACCCGTAACTCAGTATCAAGAAAATACTTCAATTCGATCGCGTTGAAGCATTTCAAATAACGCACGCTCGTAGGGACTTTCCCTGGTGAATCACCGCCGCTTGCGTATAAATTCTAAAATAAAGTCTTTGAGTTTTAATCCGCTCAAGAGACGTTTACACATAAATTCGTCATGGTCTTTGGTTTGTCTGAGTTGATTGTATTACAGTCTTAACATTCAGGAACTCGGTTCGGTTCCCAGGTCGGTCTCGCAAACTTTAAGAAATCTTACGAATTTTAAACAAAGGAATTGGCTAGCACTTGTTGGTTCGATTCTTAGGCAAAACACTCTTCTACTCTTGACCGAGTTCCAGGTTCGATTCTCAGGGTTAGAGACCTCGGGTTAGACTCTTTTAACCAAGTTCCAAGTTTGATTCTTAGGGTTAGAGACCTCGGGTTAGACTCTTTTAACCAAGCTCTGAGTTCGATTCTTAGAGTTAGAGACCTCGGGTTAGACTCTTTTAACCAAGCGCTGAGTTCGATTCTTAGGGTTAGACAATAGGATTAGAACCACCATTACAATTTTGAAAAAATCTGCAAAACCCACAACTTCAAACCCGCAACCTCAAACCAGCAACCTGAAACCCGCAACCTCAACAACCTCAAGTTTTGCAACCTCCCGTGACGCGAAATGGAGCATATAATACTACTCTCGTGTACTGTTGTATGCAAAGATGCTAAAAGAAACTGAAAATGAAGAAACAAGGCTTTTTTTGTCAAATTTGTGTCATTGGTGGCATTTCGATTGAGGGGGCCCGGGCCCCCTGGGCCACCCTCCTGGCTTCGTCTATGGTTTTGAGATAAGATTGCACCCTTAAGTTCTTTCATGAAAAAAATCAAAGCAAAATTAAAATAACTTATTTTCCAAAACGTGGAGGACTCGAGTCAAGTCACTTGACAGTTTTTTGAAACGTACAAGAATTGCATGACATTATTATGACGTGGACACGTGGTTGTCATTGTTATTACTTACTTTTGTACGCGTAAATCCTAAATAAAGAAACTGCAATTCCGGACAAGGACAACGTATTGGCTATGCTCTCATTATATTTATCATTGGTTGTATTTCAATTGGGGGGTTTGCTTTGCCGCCTGTGTTATAGCATTAAGTTCATTACAACGTAAAACGAAGGCCTGGGATTGCAACTTTTAGGAAAAAACTCTTAAATTTCTCACAGGTTTTGCATATAAATTATTAAAAATTTGAAGTAAGGGGCTCCTGGCCCGGAACCCTTAGTCGTCAGTCAGGGACTCTTGGGCTCTCTGGTTGTCAGTTAGAGGCCCCAGACCCCTGGTTGTCAGTTAGAAGCCCCGGGGGAACCTGTTCGTTAATTAGGGGCCCTGGATCCCCCCGGTTGTCAGTTAGGGACCCCAGAGCCTCCTGGTTGTCAGTTAGGGACCCCGGGGCCCCTGGTTGTCAGTTAGGGGCCCATTGGTTGTCAGTCAAGGTTTGTGGGGCCTCCTGGTTGTCAGCTAGAGGTCCCGAAGACCCCTGGTTGTTAGTCAGGGGCCCCCTTGTTGTCAATTAGGGGCCCCAGGGCCCCCTGGTTGTCTGTTAGAGGCCCCGGGGACCCAGGTTGTTAGTTAGGGTAACCGGGTTCCTGGTTGTCAGTTAGGGGCCCCGGGGCCCCTTGGTTGTCAGTTAGGGGCCTCGGAGCCCCTGGTTGTTAGTTAGGGGCCCCCTGGTTGTTATTTAGGAGCCCCAGGGCCCCGTGGTTGTCAATTAGGGGCCCCCTGGTTGTCAGTTAGGGGCCCCGGGGTTCCTGGTTATTAGTTAGAGGCCCAGGGGCTCCCTGGTTATCAGTTAGGGGCTTCAGGGCCTCCTAGGTGTTGGTTTGGGCCCTATAGTTGTTAGTTTGGGGCCCCCTGGTTGTTAGTTAGGGGCCCCGAGGCTCCCTCATCGTCATTAGTGTTGTTGTTAATTACTGTTATGTGCGTAATTGCTGAAAAAAAAACTGCAACTAAACAGCGCTACCTACGTTGTCGTAATGTTTATCATTGGTGGTATTTTATCATTGGTGGAATCTTTATCATTGGGGGGGGGGGGGCGGGCCGCTAGGCTCCCCTGCCTACGCCTATGTGAGAGAGTGAGTGGTTAGAAGACAAAGCATTATGTGGCAATGAGGCAATGATGGTAAGGTAGTCGACTAGTTGTCATACGTTACAGTTTGTCGATTGAATAATTTGTTCATTTTGCTTAAATACTTAAAGCAAGACTTGTACTACAGTACAAGGTGTTCCAAAATGGTTGACCCCATTCTAAATACCCATATCTCAAAAACTATTTCTTGGATCATAATGAAACTCCATACGTTTTATGTTGAAGGTCATAAGTTTTATTGGCTAAATTTACAAAGAAAAGTACAAATTTTTGTTGGTTCTATGACAGATTTTCATAAATGTTCAATATGAGCGCCGCCTGTGACTCTGCACACGTTGAGTCGGTATTCGAGCTCGTGCCAAACTGGCTGTAGCATGTCTTCGGTAACAGTTTCCAGTGCAGCTGTAATTCTCTGTTTCATTTCTTCAATGCTAGCTGGAAGAGGAAGTACAAAGACTAGTACTTTCACATAACCCCAGAGGAAAAAATCACAAGGAAAAAGGTCGGGTGATCGTGGTGAAATGGCCATCACGATCACCCGACCTTTTTCCTTGTGATTTTTTCCTCTGGGGTTATGTGAAAGTACTAGTCTTTGTACTTCCTCTTCCAGCTAGCATTGAAGAAATGAAACAGAGAATTACAGCTGCACTGGAAACTGTTACCGAAGACATGCTATAGCGAGTTTGGCACGAGCTCGAATACCGACTCAACGTGTGCAGAGTCACAGGCGGCGCTCATATTGAACATTTATGAAAATCTGTCATAGAACCAACAAAAATTTGTACTTTTCTTTGTATATTTAGCCAATAAAACTTATGACCTTCAACATAAAACGTATGGAGTTTCATTATGATCCAAGAAATAGTTTTTGAGATATGGGTATTTAGAATGGGGTCAACCATTTTGGAACACCCTGTACTTTTAAAACGACTACTTTTTTGGTCAATGCTTTGCACTTTACTTTAAGTAGTTTGTTATACTGCAGCCGTTTATTTTCATCTGAGGTATAGCAGCTGAATAAATCCATAAGACTAAATCTCTGTGTAATTCAGATTCTATATCGGAATGCTGCCAAGTCGGGATCGCATAAAGCTGAGCTCAGTTTTTTGTTGATTGATTGATCCACATTTATTCTCAGCTCACGAGAAAGCGACAATTACGCTCAATTTTGGACAAATCTTCCTCATCTTCTTAAAAGTTGACCGCATTTCAAGCTTTCCGGTTGACTTTTGATTCTTCTCACCTAAATTTTCTGCTTGTTTGAACAACCGACCAGAGATACTCATGGTAAAGCGCCTCATCCAAAGACGCAACCGCGTTACCTGGGTCGGGTTGAACCAAGATCATACGATCAGGGTCGTATTGGAAACGGCGCGTTTATTCTCTCGGCCACGTTGCCACAAATAGAAAAGATTACTATTGATATCTGTTTTGTTGTGTATTGTATATGAACTAATTTTAACTTACATGATAGATGTGATGTTTATTCATTATATAGTACTGCTAGAAGGTCATCCAACACCGACATCTTATGATGAAACATGTTCAGAATATGGAAAACAAACACTGAAATCTGGAATGGAAGTATTTTGTGATGGAAAATGGACCGTGAGTTTCATACTAAGTTTTAAATTTTTTTAAAAAATAATAATTTTTACAAGATTGTTTTTGGGAAATAAACAGTGGAAAAAGAAAGTGTCAAAAATCCAAGACAGCATACTTATTTGCAGTGCCGTCGCTATGGGAGGCCGGAGAGGCTTTGCCTCCCCTAACGGCTGCTTGTGCCCCCCATTTTGGTTACTAAAATACTTTTTTGGAACATCACGTAACGATAATACAATCGAAAATGATGCAAAAAGAAATAATAACATTCAATCCTACCTACTTGCATAAAGTTATCTACATTAGCGGAAGATTAAAGTTCATTGCTTCAAGTTTCAAACACTAGCTTAAGCATCCGGAAGTTTAGTGGTTCAAGTTTCAAAAACCACCTTTAACATCCCAAGTTTACACCTCTGAAACCATTAGGTCATCAAGACCTAAGCTTAGGCTAATCATATCAATTTCAAAACCACAAACGTTTGCATCGTATATGCAATATAAAACATTCTACGCCTGAAGCCAGTATTTCTCAAACCATGGGTCAAAATGCACACATCACGCCGCTACGCGTTTAGGAATAGTGGAGCAACTATGCTGGGATTAAGGGGGCCTTAGCCCCTCCCTAGCCAAGTAACTTGGAAAATTTACTCTAAAATGAAAACGTTTAAACGTGTTTTGAACTTGACCTGTAAGCAAAGTAGGGGATAAATAAATGGGTTGTGCAATTTAATTTTTCAACTGGCTTCCCAACTTTAGCAATTTTGTTCTTTAAAATGGCTTTAAAAACGTGCGAAATGTGATCCAAATGACGTAGAAATGGCTATTTTTGCTTGAAAAATTAAGCAAAATTGCAGAGCGGCTGGGGGCGTTCCCTCAGAACCCCGCCTAAGATATGCTTGAGTCGCGCCACTTTGCTCAACTCGCAACCCAATTGAAGCATTTTTCAAACAAAAACTTTTAACTTATGGTTCAAGCCCCCTACCCGCTTTAGCAAAATCTTGATTGCACGCTGGCTTACGGCTATTTCAGGGAGTAGAGATGTAGAACTACAAAGCTGTTGGTTCGTTTTTTCAAAGACCAGTTGTTTTTGTTATTTCAGAGCACACTCAAAGTTGTTTAAGTTGCAGTCACTGCTGCAGATAAATTTTTCAGGTAATTAACGGCCGGAGACGAAAAGAACTAAAAAACACTTCAGGCCTAAAATTTTTCTTTTTCAAACATAAATACAGAAATTTGAAACTGCGCATAATTTGCAGCCGCTTAAGATCAATTTTAATGTGCAGAAGTTCAGCCTATTTTAGTGCCATCTCACTTTGGCTAGTGCTTCCTTACTTTTTTTTGCTCTGGCGACGGCACTGCGTATTTGTCAAAAGATTTATTTTTCTCTAACTACAAAACTTTGGCATTATATTTTAGGTTTTTCAGAAACGATTCAATGGCAGTGTAGATTTTGATCGCAACTGGGACGATTACAAAAACGGATTTGGAAGTTTAGATGGCGAGTTTTGGTATGGTAAGTTTCTAAAAAAGTTTTTTACTACAGAAATGCTAGGTACCGGAACCGACAAAACTGCCACAATGGATTGACTTGACCTTCAGTTATTAGCTTAAATAAAATTTGATTAAAATCAGTAACGCCTTATTTTAAACGGTAATATTTCAAACGTTTTGGACTCGGTTATGTCCATCATCAGTAAACTATAAAATATTTTTGAACTAGAATGAATTTTTATATACTTTTTACAGTCTAGAAATAAACAGTTTATATACTTACTATATAGTTTTTAAATGTTTACATTGTTTACAATCATAAAATGTTTTATTTCAAGCAAAATTGCGAGTGCTGTTGCTTCTTTTAATTTAGTATTTTTGTGATTTTTTGTAAATATTTTGTCACTAAATTTAAATGCAGTTATTCAAATTTGTTTATTGGTAAAATACTGTACTTTTACAAAGATACTTTGATAAATTTACATTTACACAAGATGCTTCTTTTGCAAGAATACCGAAAAGCTTAATTTGCTTGTTTAACAGAGAGAAAATAAGCTCAGTCATTTTTCAGGCACCAAAACTGCAAAATGATTGGGGTCTGCGGTGATAAAGTATTTACATTTAAATCCCAATAAATGTACAGGTCCGACCACATAAGCAAGCTTTATCTTAATTGTGCTAGATGCCCTTTTCCTTACTCAAATGCGTATTACTTTATGTCAATATAATTTCAATGTTTTAGGTCTAGAAAATATCTATCTCTTTACAAAAGACAAAGAATGCCGAGTGAGATTTGATCTGTGGGATTTTGAAGGTGACTACGCTTTTGCAGAATACAGGTGATGATGATATATATTGATTTTAAAATATTATAGCCATAAGCTTATTCGGTACAAAAATGAAATCAGTCGTAATACTCTACTTACTGTATGTTTATTATTCAATATTTAGGTTATTCAACCCAGTCTTATTAGTTCTTAGCCTATTTCCTATGCCTATTAGACATATATTAGCTTTTAGGTCGACGGCATTAGGACGCGCCATTGTAAACCTGGATGCTAAAGTAAAACAATAGCTAAACACACAATTTAAAAGAAAACCGGTAACTTATTGCAGTTCATAATGCTGTAATGATAGTTCCGAAAGTAAATTCGCTACGGCTGCATTTTCTAGGTACAAAAAATTCTTTCGGGTGGAAAAAGTTAGTTTAAAAAAAAATATCACCGCATCTATTAAGACCATGTAAAAAGACACTTTAACCCAATAAAAATAAACTCATTACAGCGTACTTTTGAGAAAAATCCGCTTTGACTGCAATCAAGTTAGTATCGATTATATAATTGCAAATACGCGATATGCAACCAATCTAACTGTAACCTACTCTAGGCTATGCTTCCTACCTAATTTTGCCAAATCAAGTGTACGGTTTAATATCGGGTTCATGTTACAGAACGGTATTATCCAGCCTCTTGAATTTTGGCCACCTCTCGATTGAGGCCTTCACCGGGCTGATTTACTAACGGCGGTCATAACTGAAAAATCAGTGTTCCAAATAATCTTAAAATCATTGATTACTGTAACTGAAATAAATAAAAAACGAGGCAGCAAAAGTTAGCTGAGGTTAAATTGGTTTTGTTAACTAAAATAATACAAAATTTTGCCTCCGACGATCTTGAATCAAAAATTAAAACTGAAAATAAATTTCAAAAACAAGTCGTCAAGAGGCCAGAGACAACTTTGAAACAAAAAAGTTATTACGCGTTGCCACAAGTTAAAAAAATAAAGATTTTGAAAATGAATCGCCAAAGGCCTTAAATGCAAATTTAGTGTGAAATGAAGTGCAACGTACAGTATAAAGGTCAATTAAAGTTGGCAACAACACAAGATGAGCAATTTTTAAAAACTGATAAGAAAAAGATCGATTCTAGGACCCGCCAACTAAGGAAAAACATAATACAAATTAATAAAATAACCGTGCGTTAATAGTTCAATACAACCAAAGTTACATATTCTAGTGGATTCTCAATCGAAGACGAATCGCAAAACTACAGGCTTCACATTGCTGGTTACAGTGGAACTGCTGGTGATGGGATATTAAACGATTCACTTAATCTCGATGGAATGCAATTTTCTACGTTGGACAGGGATAATGATCTCAGGTGATCAACCATAGTTGTGCTCAAAAATAAATATTATTCTGACAAAAAAAGGTCAGAAACACAAGCCTCCTTTGAGAGAGGATGGGGTTTTAACAATATTGCTGAAGTAAGAGGAAAGTATGACGTGGCCAAACTGCATAAGCACAAAGATCAGGGTGGAGTAAAAATCGCCGAAAAAAAACTTGCGAAATATCTTACGTAATATCAAACAAAGGACGTGCTGGTTACCTGAAAGCAATGACATTTTAAATTAGTTTCAAAAAATTAAAAATTTCAGGGTTACTCTAGCAAGATATTTTCGCAGTTTACTTTTTTACTGAGAAACATATTGGTAACACGTATAATTTTACTTATTTTAAACCATCGACATGAAAAGATTGATTTCTTTTCACGGATACCGGTTCTAACTACAGTGTGTTGAAAGTTTTACTTTACATATTGCATTAAAGAATTTGTTCATCAAAACGTCCAAATTTGCATGTTTTTCAAAAATTTTGTTAAAAGTCCATTTTTTTAATAAAAAACATGCTCATCACAATAATCAAATTCAATACAGCGACAAAAGAACAAGTAAAACCTATATTATTTTTGTTAATAATTGCGATTTTTGACGTTTATGGGCCTTAGTTTTTAATGTTTTAGTCGTTTGCACGCAGTCTAGGCTTCTGCGCTGGTAGCCATTGGCCAGAGAGCACGCAAACGATTAAAACTATATTTTTTTCCATTTGGCTTCGTTTTTGATCAAATTTTATTGGTGAAAATGTCGTTTTATTTCGAAATGAGACGTGCTTTGACGAGAATTATTTCGTGCTCAAATAGGTCCATCTCGTTTTTTTTGACCACATACCAGCTAATGTACTTATCCTTCCACTAAAGCCTCACTAACCAAATTATCTTTCCACTCTAAACCTCTGAAAAATTCCATTGGACCCTGGCATGGACAGTTTTCCAATGATACGATAGTATTACTTGTGCCATCATTCAATTCCAGTAAGATGTTTTTGGGACAAATGCGTATAGTTAGAGGAGATTTTGTTTTCTTTTCATAGGTCCAATCGAATTTTTCGGTGTTGCATTCAAAATTTAATGAACTTTAAACTTGCAAATAGTTCTTGGTGATGCTGATTGTCGGGCTTGTAATATGCGGTGCATGCCAAGGTCACGAGGGATATGCAAAATGCTCCAAATGAATGTTTCAAAAGATGCTTCATATCTTTTTTTAGTCTATTTTACTGCGAAAGATTGCTTTAGAAATGCTAAAAACATGGTATTTTCCTTATTCTGCATTTTGATCGACAAGCAAATGGGGAGGGTCCCTGGCTACGCTGCTGAAACAGACTCTTACAGTACTATACTTAAAACAATAAGAAGCACCTTACGGAAGAAGTGAATTGTTTGTCCATAAATTTTTCGTAGATTGCAAGTAACACTTTGCACTGTTTATTTTGCAGAAATGGATTCAATTGTGCTCAAGTGAGAGGAGGATTTTGGCACAATGCTTGCGCTCAAGCTCACCCGAATAATGTTTGGACTCCGAATCAAACTACTGAAAATCGACATATAATATGGCTTACTTGGAAAGGGCACTCACCCTTAAAAGAGACAGTCATCAAAATGCGTTGCAATTAATCAGTTTAATTGCATTGTTAAATGTTCTAAATTCTGCATTGGCCGAAACAATAAGGTCTATAGAGAAGCAAATATTCTAAATGGTGCGAATTGCTCGAATTTTAGTTTTGCGACAATTACTATCAGTACTATACTGTATTTTGATTTTGGAGGCTTCGTTTTTTTTTACCGGTAAATCAAAATACCGGTACTTGAAAAGACATTTTCTTAATCTAATTAAATTAACAAGAAATTATAGTAACAAAACTTCAGAAACTGCCCATGTGGTTTGCTGTGTACGCGCAGTTTTTGGGCGTTTTGGATTGAGATTTTGCGCGGCGGGGGTGGGGGGAGAGGATTTTGCGAGTGTGGGGATCAGGGTTTTACAGGGAAACAGGATTTTGAGGGGTGATCAAGATTTCGCGGAAAGATTAAAAAATTTCTAGCCTTAACTTTAACTCTAACCTTAACTAAAAAAGATAAATCTTTTTGCCCACGATAAAATTACTGAATCACCGCAGGCATTTTCAATGCGCCTTTTTTACTCGTCGTTGTAGTGCTTTTTATGTTTCGACTTCCTTATATGACTTGTAGCGCTTTGTTTATTCTGAGTTACTTTGTTAAATAAATCGTGGTGATTGGACTTGACGTTAATTTTAGTAGGTAGTGAAGTTAATTTTTTGCTTTGTGAAATATGTCAATGACGTTTCAAACGATGACAATCAGTAACGACGTAACTGAGAGTAATAATTTTTTTTTGTGGAAAGCTTAGAAAATTCCATAGTTATGAATTATTTACTTTTTAATCAAATTCAAACATCTTTTTGCCCCTGTTTAATGCAATAAATTTTAATTTACAAATGTAGTTTAGATTAGTGGGTGTTTAGATTGGGAGCCTTTTATATTAGCACTAAGATGTGCTCATTTTCGACCAAATCTATCATCGAAATGTGGACTGCTTTTAATACTCTAACAAAACCTGAAAACGACCATATCAGAGAATCGGTTCAGTTGCCTGCTCAAAATTTTCCATTTGGGATGACTAAGCAGTTAAAAATAAAATTTTACTCAGCGGCTTTAAACGAGTTGTGACTAAAAGCAGTACTTAAACCGTAAAATTTTGCATGGGGGGACGCTTTTGCAGCCTTGACCAAACGCATTCGAAATGCTGCTGAAATTTGGTGGAAATTTTGCTTCACGTCCAGATGTTGTGCCCGAATTCGTTGTTGACCAAACCAAAAAATAAGGTCTTTACCGAAATTTGGTGCTATATTCGGCCGGAATTTGGATGTATTTGGTGCTGACAGCCACTTTTTCGTCTGATAGTCCAGACGCTTACTCTTAATGCAGAGCGCTAAAATCTCGTTAGGGGGACGCTGAAATCTCGATGGGGGGACGCTAAATGTCGATGGGGGGACGCTAACTCTCGATGGGGAGACGCTCCCCCTCTACAGTTTCGGTACTGACTAAAAGGTAATGGAAACCCAGATGCCGACGGCGTAGGGGTCTGAGCAGTGAGAATACTCTAAGAGGACGAAACCCAACTCCAGCGATTTTAAGCTTTCGAAAGTACTTTAAAAAAACAATTGCTATTTTGAAGTTCGTGAACAAAATTTTGAAATTGCGTTTTTGAAACCGTTTAACTTTTTTTTTAGTTTTTGAAGATTGGTGCTCTACAGCAGAGCTGGAAACCGGTTGGGTCGACCGGCCGGTCGGGTTACCGGTCGGGTCGAGATTCTTTGATTGGCCGGTCAAGCCGGTTGAAACACCAGTCAAATTCTCCTTTCTTGCAACTAAAAGACATCTAAGCACCAATCCAAATTCACATATATATTTTATTATAAATAAAACTTTTTATATAAAATCAGTATTAACAAACTACACCTTTCGAAAACACTTGTTGAATGGTTTCAAGCTGTGACTAATATGCTGTGACCACTAAGACATGCACATCCAGGGGCGTATTTAGGGGGCCATTGTGCCATGTCCCACCCCCTCTTTGGGCCACGGGACAAAGCAAAAAAGTGCAAAATATACGTTAAAATCGCGTAATCAGATTGTAGTAAAGCATACATGTGGAAGAGTCTTACGCTACCAGGCATTTTAGCATCATTTTAATCAGCTTGAGAGTAGAAGCGGCGCAGATTTCAAATTTTTTTAGTACATGCTAAAATCTTGCCGCTTTGAAAAGCTTTTTTCAACTTAAGTTTACCACACTCTACACTGAGCAAGAAAGACATCGGTCTTATTTTTTATATCTAACTAGCCATGGCTTGTTTTGAAGCAGCATTTCTACAAACTACTGGGGCGCATTATATTTCAAATATTTTCTAGCCAATGTCATTACAGTTAAATGTTTGCTGCTCGGTAAATTGCAAATAATCTGTATCCAATAGCTACAAATTTTAATTTCTTATCTTGGCCTTACGCATAATATGGTTAGAAAGAAAGTCTAATAAATTAGCTTGTGCCTTCCACTTCTTTTTATGCGTATTTTGTGCACGTTTTGCGCTGCTAAAAACACGTCTCTCAAACCGAAATTTAACCTAAAAAGGTCTTAAAATTGAGTTATTTTTGCAAAAAACGCAAAAACGCAATTAAAAACAGTGCGGAGTCACATAGTTTAACATCTCACTCATGCCCACCCTTTTGAAAATTTTTCATTAGATGCATCGAACAGTGAACAAAAACTTTCTGTAAAAAAACCGGTCGACTAGGCTGGCCAGAAAACGATCAACCGGCGTAGATTTTGAAATTTCCCGGTCGGATCGGGTCGAGAAAATCCTGATCGGTTCCATCTCTGCTATACGGTATCATAATTTTCAGAAAATTTGAGAAAAACACGGATGACTTTGAACTGCTTGAAGAATTAATTTTGATGCTAAGCGTCCTAACTAAGTAAGTAAAATTGACCCTCGGAGGTAGTTACGCCCATGTAGGTTTAAGCAAATGAATCATTTTGGCTATATGCTTCTATAACTTCTGGAAAAGAGGCTTTATACTAAAACTTTTTAATCTTAACTCTAAATATAAAAATAAATTACTGATTACCTACGTTTTTGCTCGTCATTTTTTGCGTTTTGACGTTAACTAATGTTATCGAAAAACGTTTTTATAACTGCTAGCTGACCCGTTATAAAATTTGTTTAGGCAACGCTGAACATCAAACCTGCAGAAATGGTTTCAGACAAGCTTTGTCTGACTGATAGTATTAGTTCTAGAGTTAGAAAGGGTTTCTGTTGTGGCTTTCGCGTGCTGACGTTGCTTTTCAAACATAAAGTTACACTGTCTTATTGGTTTGAATTCGCTTCGTTTTACAAAAAGATATTCGATTTGGTGCATTAGAAAGAAAGTTGAAAAAATAGGTCTGGGGTTAGGCTGATCTGCTGACAGTGATTTTTTAAGTTAAAACCGTAATTATTTGTTGTAATTATTAAAGTAAAGACGATGGTATGGTACAAAAAGTAGAAGAGCTTTATTTAACCTATGATAGTGTATTAAAATCTAGATGCAGGCTATGCGCCAGACTAGAAACGGTGGCAAATTTTCGTCAGCAGAGACTTCGTGCTTTTTAATGGCCAACTAAGGGGGTTGAACTTTAAACCCCTCTTCCATATTTATCTATTCTAATTGCATTGGTTGCTTTGTGTGGCTGAAGGAATTGATGAACTTACTGCATCTGCTCAAAGCGTCCAGAAACGTTCAGTACTAACCACCATACTAACTGCATGCTGACTGGGTAACATTAATGTAATCTTTTGCAAGATTTTTAAAAGCTAACATTTTGAGCTCACACTTAAAAGGTAACATTACGAGACCGATCAAAATTTATTTTTTTACAGTTAAATTTTTGATTTTTTTTGAGGTTTAACGTCTTCTTTCAACAAATCGAATTAGCTTAGTCTTTTATTTTTGAAAAAGCGATTGTCTGGTTTTAGCACATTATTTGGAATGCCAATGAATTACGTTTTTGCTTATGCAGCGAATAACGAGGGATGGTTATCACATCGCATCAACGTTTTTCCGAAAAAATAGCATTAAATTATTGCATCGAAACACGCAAAACAATCAACATCCATTATCGCATTACATAATTAGACAAAAAAAAGTTTTGATTTTGCATTTTTTTTGATTATTTGTCATTATTTTTGATGTTTTTTTTGTTTCGTCATGAATTAAATATTTCGTCATGAGTAACATTATGGGCAGTAGCTTGAGAATGCTTTGGCATCTGTTGCGTAACTATCAAGATATATAATAGTAATTAAATTTAAGCTTTGCGCTGACTTAGCTTCAAAGGGCATTCCAGTCAAGTTTTTCACTTCTTTCTTCATTGCCCTCTTTTTGGGGAGGTTTACGAGGGCAGCAGCTCGAGATTAAGCCGCCAAACATCACGGTCTTCCATCATATCCATCATTTCGCTTGGGCGAAGTCCCAAGCGACTCCTCCTAACGTGCCAAAATAGTGTTTTTGAAGGAAGCTACTCAAGAACTAAAACTTGTTGACAATTCGCTTCTCTCTAACAAACTATCAGTAAATATTAACAAAACTAGCTTTACCGTATTGCGCATTCCTAGCACCCCACCACCAGTGAGCATTAATTTCTGGGATTGTACCTACGCGGCAAAGCGTATCTACGTGGCAAAGCACTGAATAGGGTGGACTCTTCACGTTTTCTGGGAATCATAGTTCACGAGCATCTGTCTTGGAAGCCACATTTGGAATTGCTTTTGCTAAAGATTAGAATCAGTACTGCAGCAGTGAGAAGAATATAACACTGTCTCAATCAAGAAATTTTGCTACTACTCTATAACTCCATGGTTAAGAGCCACTTGCAGTACTGTATTCTGACCTGGTGCAATGGCAATAAGACTTTGTAACAAACTCTTCAACGAGCAGCAAGCAAGTTTATTAGACTTATCTTTAAATTAACATATCGAGAAAGCGTAACAAAAGTGATGCAGCAAAATCAAATATTAACAATCAACCAGCTTTTTGAAAATGAATTACTGTAGCTTGCTTCATGCCTTGGTATGATCATGACAAACTGCCATTGGCTTGCCAAGTCTTACTAAAAAATAATTCCAAATCCTCGAAAAGTAAATTGCGTCAAACCAGAAGCAACTATTAATTCTTTTCTGCATATTGTCGAATCAATTTAAAAAAGCAATCAAGTAAGTATAAAGGGCCATTGCTCTGGAATAAAATACCTTCATTAATTAGAGAAGTAAAATCTGTAGCCACATTCAAATCGTTACGGCGAGATTTGTTAATAAAAAATTATTAGTTTTATAACGTTAAGCATGCCGCACGTCCTTACCATATACTATTTACTCACTCCATCAGTCCACCCCCATACCCTACCCTAACGAACTTACCCTCTTTATTTCCTTGAACATGTTTTATACTGTACAGTGCTTATTACAAATTTGCTTGTTTTTCATTACTTTTAGCTATTTTGTAATTGCAGAGTTAGGTTCAGAGACCATGCATTGTCATTGCTTTTTGTGTGTGACTAATGAAGCTTAAAATTGCGCATGTTTCAACGTATATCGTTTCGTCCGTGTTTCCTTTTTCTGGTTTGGTAGCGTGATTTTTGTCTTAAACGTTGATCTGGTGAGCCAGAAATAAAAATTCACTCTCGCTATCACCGTCACTCCCACCAAGACCTTCATATAGTTGGTCAATCTAGTTCTACTATAGGCAGAGATGGGCAGTATCGAGATACATGTATCGGCGATACGTATCGCGCGATACTTTTGTATCGATATCGGTATCGCTTTAGCTACTTTTCAAAGTATCGTGTATCGGTATCGCTTAACTCATATTTTACGTATCGCCGATACATGTATCGCCGATACAAACTTTACAGTGACGTAATAAAGGTTGAAAGTTGGTCGCCATAAAACCGTATGTTGCAATTTCAAAATCAAATTAACATCAAAGAAACTAATTTCAGCACGTGGTAATTAGAGGTGCTGAACTTTTTAGATTTTAGGAAAAAAAGCTGCTTTTAGAATTGGAAGTCAAAAGAAGGTTTGGGCAGATAAAAGGAGTAAAACTTATGAGAATGCAACAGTTTTGAGGGTGAATGCTAAAGCTTCTTTTTTAAGTCAATATTTGTGGCCAAAATAGAAAAATTCAAAGATATAGCTTAGGTGAAGGTGAGGTAGGGGTAGTAGGGCTGCATATTTCCAATTCGTTCCACATTTCAGTGCATAAGGCTATTTTAACCTCAGTTTAGCGCTATGTCACAATACAAAAACTGCTCTTACTAATAAAATTTGTCGTTAATAGTGTAATACAAGGTTCCGAGAATGTTTTCACCTACTCTGCTTTGAATATTAAGCCTATTTCCTTCAATAAATAGCCTACTCTCAGCCACTGCTCTCACGCCTGCAAAGGGTGAGAGTAGGCTATTCATTGAATGTCATAGGCCTAATATTCAAAGCAGAGTAGGTGAAAACATTCTCGGAACCTTGTATTACACTATTAACGACAAATTTTATTAGTAAGAGCAGTTTTTGTATTGTGACATAGCGCTAAACTGAGGTTAAAATAGCCTTATGCACTGAACTGTGGAACAAATTGGAAATATGCAGTAGGGCTAGGTTGCTTTACTTACATCGAAAAAAGTAACAAAACGGATAGAACATTATTTGCAGTTAAGATTTAATAGGTAGAAAAAAATAAGAAAGGTACGGTAAGTAGATTCTATTTGACAAGGCAACTTGGTTGTGAGATGGCTTCATGACAAATAATAATAATAGACTAAGGCTAATATAATAGTAATAAGCAGAATATAATAGGCGATGAAGCAGTGTGGTAAACAGCCGACCAGTTCAGGTCCGGATTTGAAAGAAGCCTTAATCAGGCCCGAAAGTTAAGTTGATCTAAAACACTCAAATGTGTAGGTTTGTTTCTTATACGTTAAGTGCTTTATAAGTTAAGTTATAAATTTGGTCTATGACATTTATTATAACTTAATTAATTTTTTCGCATGCTTGCTTTAAGTAGTCGCCGGTCTGGCGACTCTTCCCTAGGCTTTCGCGCTGGTAACCGATACTGGATAGGCCAGAAAGAACGCAAACGATTACCGGTAAGTATATTCGTAAGGCCCGAAATTTTTCGCGAGCTTCGGCTCGAACCTGACTTAAACAGCCCGGCCCGATTTATAACTCAGCACTGAAGTGTTTCGTATTTGTCTACCTCAACATGGAGAACTTTTAGTATGTAAACTTCTCCATCAGCGAAATAGTGCTTCATATGTTGATTGTCAATATTCAATAATAATCTAGCAAACTTCAGAAAATACCGTGATCGTTGTGGCAAAGTCAATAGATTAGAATATTTTGCAGAAGTTTTATAATTGATATAATAATGGATGGCAATGCTTGTTGTAGTTCTAGTTCCGATGAACCAGTAGTTATTATTACTGAACCTGACGAAAGCGTGGCTCATTACAGCCTATCAAGCGAAACAATTGAAAATTTTAAAAGTGTGAAGAGCACGAATTGGTCAAAGTCGCATTTCATCTCTAGTGAGAAGTTTTTTAAATTATCGAGTTGCGACAAGAACCACAAGCTTACATTTTTATGTGCTCTGTGTCCTTCGAAACCGGGAGTTCATATAAATGCTGATCCTTCATCATCTGGTAATTTGAGAGTTCACATATCGAGAAGACATAAAGATGCTTTGAGTGAATTCGACTCGATGAGAAAAAATCGACCCAAAAAAAGATGTAGTGAAGTACCGGTAATTTCGTCAAGCGAAAGTGGATCACAGCTGGTCAAGAAGTCAATGATACAAACTACAATCTTTTCTAAAACACCAAAGGGCAACGAAAGTGCGAATAAACAAAAAGAGTTTGAAAAGGCATTGATCGAGTTAGTGGTTGATGCCATGCTTCCTCTATCAATTGTTGAAAACGCAAAATTCATCGGTCTGTTTTCTAAAGTATGCCCAACGCTGAGCGTCCCATCAAGGACAACTCAAAGTCGGCGGATATTTAACGTAACAAGTACAGTAAAAGCGCAACTAAAAGAGATTCTGCATGCACAGGATTATTTATGCACGACGGCAGACATATGGTCCAATAAGCATAGAAGCTATATGGGCGTTTCGGTACATTGGATCAATGCTAAAACATTGCAGCGGGAAAGTGGCGTTCTTGGCTGTTATCGGTTTATCGGCAGCCACACTTTTGATAGAGTTGGAGAAATGCTGGACACTATCCAGAGGGATTTCGGTATTAAAGAAAGAAAAGTGGTTGCAACCGTTACAGACAATGCCTCAAACTTTGCCAAAGCTTTCAAAGAGTTTGGTATAAGAGATGCAGAAGTAAGTCATTCAAACTACATTACTTCTATATTAAACACAAAATGGTAAAAAAGCTTCTTGACTGAAATCAGGGGCGTCGGAAGCTAGTCATGAATCATGATCAAAGGAAGAGGGGGGAGCGATTGAGAGACCCTAATGTATTACTGTACAAAGCAGTCATTGGGGGAGCGACGGCCCTGATCGAAAGACACGATTGTCATTCGACCGGCGACTTGGCCGAGTAGTTAGAACGCCCGCCTTCTAGCCGGGAGACTGGAGTTCGATTCCCGGTCGGGTCAAACCAATGATTTGAAAAATGTATTTACAGCTACCCTGTTTGACGCTCAGTATTAAAGGGATAGTATGAAAAACAAGCCGGCAAACTCACTTGTTGAGCCCTTGGGAAAAGCACTTAGCATGATTTCCTATCTGTGACTGTGGTAGATAGGTGGCTGGCAACTCCTAAGCGAGCTCGTAAAGCGCTTTTCTGTCGCTTTCTCGCAAAGGAGGATAAAAATATGACTAAATAAAAGATAAATAAATAAAATAGATCATTGGGCGTTTGTCGCAAGTCTTACATTTGGCAGTGTGTGATATGTGAATGTTCTTTTTTGTTGCTTAACAAACGTATTCAGTTTATTCGTCCATGTGCAATTTCTATATTTTTGCATTGTTATGATTGCGACGACTCACGTGACCCTGTTTGCAATCCCAGTATTAGCTCAACTCTCTGTCAGCATTTTTTAATTTTTTTTTTTCAGGAAAATGATGATGGAGCTTGCTTCCAGCACGGCGATGAAAGCGTACACTCATTAGAAGCAAATGCCGGTAGTTTCACAGAGCATGAGTTTCAAAACAAAAGTTTCCAAAACGCTGAATTTGAAGACACAATTACTTTAGCAACACATTTGCGATGTTGCTCCCATACACTGAGTTTGGTCGCAACAACTGACAGCAAAAATGCAGGCGATAAGTCTAGTTACGGAAAGTTACGCCACAGCTTATTTGGAAAATGTTCGGCTCTTTGGAATTCGGCCGGACGTCCTAAATCATCAGAGAAGATCGAAGCAGTTTTGGGTCGCCAACTAAAACTTCCCTGCGTCACTCGCTGGAACTCGCTATTTGACAGTCTTGGTGTTCTAATTGAGCATAAAGATAAACTTGATCAGTTAATGACGACTTTGCATTTGCCTTCATTCAGGGAAACCGCATTAGAGTTTATGGAAGAGTATGTCCTGGTTTTGCAGCCCATTGCCACTGCTCTGGATAGATTGCAAGCTGATAAAGCTTGTTATTACGGTTGCACTATTCCCACTCTTCTGGCTGTAGAAAAAAAACTGAAGCAATTGAATTCCAATACTCTACGTCACTGTCAGCCTCTCTTAAACGCAATTCTTCAGGGGTTTCAACGACGTTTTTGTAAGTTTTTGATGCTTCATCCACCAACAGAGGTAGAATGCAAATATGCGGTAATAGCGGCGGCGTGCAATCTGCAATTTAAGCTGAGATGGTTAACTATCAATCCACAGCACAACACTTCGTTGATGAAAAAAATGGTTCAAGAAATGCTGCTTACGGCTATGAAAAATTGTAACTGCTCGTCTGTTTGTGAAAGCGACGATGCTAAGCGATCTCCTCACAGTTCCGATGAATTTTTTGGTTATGAAGAGGCACCCAATGATAATGTGTCTTCTGATGACGGCTCAAAAGATGAAATGGAATTATTGCATTATCTTGGCGATAATCGAACCTCCATCTCTTCACTTGAGGATTATCCAAGAATTCGACGAGTGTTTATGAAATATAACACTCCGCTTCCCTCGTCAGCTCCTGTAGAAAGACTATTCAGCTTTGCCGGACATATTTTCGCTCCAAAGCGGGGAAAGATGTCTGATAAGATGTTTGAAGGACTCATTTTTTTGAAGGGCAACTCTTCCTATATGAACCTGTAGATCTCGATAAGATGTTTGAAAGACTCATTTTTTGAAGGATAACTCTTTTCATATAAATTTTTCAGTCCTCTTGCTGAGGTGAAGAATTTGGCTGATTCTGTTGTGCACTTTTAAGTGCATAAGTAATTAAATAGAAAATTTTTACAATTACGTTTGTGCTCTGCAGTGACGTATTTCGTAGTATAGACGTATTACAGCTCGTAGCCTACGATTAGCTGGTTTTACTAAGACTTGCTGTAACCAACGGGCAGGTTACATGTCACTAATAGTCAGTTCGGGAGTGGGTTCGAATACCACTTGTAATCGAATTTTTCTGATTTTGCTTAATCGTCCAACACGACATCGGAAGAGTTGTTTGGATTCTAGTAATATTACAGATGACGTACCAATAGGACTACAGTTGCAATTATTTTATTTATCACTAAATTATTTTTTAAAACTTCAGAAATATTTGGTTCTAACTGTTTTGATGATTTAAAATTATGGTTTATTAATTATGCGTTGGATATTCTCCATAAAAAAATGCATTAGAAAATCTGAAAATCTAATCCCTATACTCAACCTAATTCTGAAACGTACGGTAGACAGAGAAATATCTTGAATAATATATTAACAAAATCTAGTTTAACATGTAGCTCAAACACAATAAAACGCCCTGATGAAAATGTTTTAAGTCGCATCTTTTGGCTACGCCTCCAATCTTCCATCAATGCTATCGCCTATCATTTTGTCAACTTTTGATTAGTGGTAGAATCTGTATAGTGGCGTAACAGCTAGTCACGCCTACCCCTCATATAGCTTTGTTGTTCACAATTGGAATACTGTATCGGGAAAAAAATAAGCTTCTGACAAAAAAGTAAAGGTTACTGAGAAAAAAATCGCTACTGCATTATGATGTCAAACTTCGCAAATAAAACTCGTTACAAAAATGTATCAAGATACATGTATCGGCGATACTGTATCGCGTATCGGTATCGCTAAAGTGGTGTTTCAAAGTATCGCGTATCGGTATCGCTTTAGCCCAATTTCAATGTATCGCGTATCGGTATCGCTTAACGCAAATTTAGAGTATCGTGCCCATCACTGACTATAGGTTGTCCAACTTGTCTTTTCCTATTCGCTTTGGCAAGTAAAGCTTGTTCGGGAAATCTTTTCTGAGGTGCTCTCCTTACATGGCCAAACCATCCAAGCTGAGATCTTTCAATTCGAAGAAGCAACAGCTCGATGGTTAGAGATTTTCGAATCTTAGAGCTACGCATCTTGTTAAATTTTGCAACTCCTTCGATTCTTCGTAAAAAACTCATTTCGTATGTCTGCACTTGTGATCGAACTCTTTCGGTCATGCTGAAGGTGAGAATGGGCACAAAACTGTTATGAAAATTGAGAGCTTTGCCTTCTTCGACAACTCTCGCTTCATGACAACCGAATAGTGCAAAGCTCGCATTACTGCCACTAGCCTTGCCAATTCGGGTATACAGTTCTTCGTCTTACCTTCCGTCACTCGTGAATGCAACTCCAAAATACTTGTTTTTCTACCGATTTAATTTATGTAAACAATGAAAAGTATAGGTTACAAAACGCACCCTTGCCAGAATCCAACCCCGACATGGAAGGGCTTTGATTTTTTATCATTTACCCGAACACAAACCTCCGGTCGGCAGTAGAATGACTTAAATGGCACGTAACATCTGACCATCAACACCATAGTCCTGCAAAACCTTACAAAGTTTATCTCGAGGAACTTGGTCAGATGCTTTTCCAAATTGGACAAAGCATGCAAAGAGATCTTTGCCATACTCGCGATAATTCTCGAAGATTTGCTTCAGAGTAAAAGGTCTGGTCCGTGGTGCTGCGACCTGGACAAAAATTGCCTGGCCATCCTCCAGTTTTCGTTCCACTATTTTAGGCATTTTCTTTCGAGACATTTAGCGCATATTTTTCCTGGCTAACTAAGGAATGATATTCCTCCGTAGTTCGTATATTGCTTGTGATCTCCTTTCTTGAATTTCGGAAAAAAAGCGCACTTGTTTGCCAATTTCTGGTAGTTTTTTCACTCTTCCACGAGACTTGACATACTTGTGGTAACCAGAAAATTCCTTCTTCAGTCAGCGCTTTCAACATCTCATGGCTGATTTCATTTTCACCAGCTGAGTTTCCAGATTTTATCAGTTTAACTGCCGTTGCCACTTCGGCTGCAGTGAAAACTTTCTCTTCCCCTAAATGGTTCACGTCTTGTGTGTCGCGAGTCGATGCCTTGGACAGCATTCAAAAAACCTTCAAAGTATTCCCTTTATCGTGAAAGGATTTCATTCTCATCCATGAGAATGCTACCTGCAGAATCCTTGATGGTGTTAGTGACACTCGATCTTTTTCCTCGGAAACGGCGGATAGTCTTCCAAAATACTTCGTTAGCCCACAAATAGTTGGAATCCAATCGACGACCAAACGCTTCTCGAATGACTTCTTGGATTTCTTTACGGGTAAAGTTTCCGCTTTTCGCCCCTCAGTGTACAGGGATTGCAAATCAGATGACCATCTGTCCTGTAGCAAGATTTTGAACGCATCTTTCTTCTCTCAAATAGCTTTTTTACCTCTTGGTTCTACCAAAGTGTTCTTTCTCACTATCTCTTGACCAAAATGCTGGGATAAATCTACGTAAAATGCATTCTCACGCATTTGTTATTTGTTGCAGAGGAGATGCATACTCGGCGACCAAGCAACCCTAATGGTTGCAACTCTGGTACTCACATATCCTCGTCACTTCGTGCTTTTTTTTAACTACCTATTTCCGTTTATTAATAAGTTACAATAAAGCATGTGAACCGAAACTGAAATCACCAAATTAGGAATTTCTACGCGTTTTCGTTTTCATGATATTCCTTTCCAGTTCAAAGTTCGTATTTTATAGCACGATGTGTCTCGGGGTTTGTTTTACTGTCCCCTAATCGGTTGTCAGGTGTTGCATTAGTTGCAAATTCCCATTTGTTCATGCATCATGAGTGAACTGTATACAGTAGCAATAATACCACATTGCACTCTGCAAAAATCAATCAAAAAAAAAACAAAAAAAAAAAAGTTGAAATATGAAGAATTGTCATGATGTTAAATCAGATTTTTAACTGTTTATATTCTGCGCAAAGCTGACAGCATTTGTTCTAAGCTGTTAATGATAGCTCTGATATCATGCTGCCAAAAAGAATGGTGTAATATTAAGGTTTTATAACTGTTAGGGTCGTATGCACCATCCAGGATTAACTTAACTAGATGACATTAGTACAGGACGTCATGACCAGGTTTCAGCAAAACCAGGTTTTATTTCAATCACCTCACAGGCGGTTCAAATGTATCACGAAAGCTTTTGTTTTTTGAATCTGAGTTAAAAGCTACTCAATTCAAAGTATATACTTACGTCACAAAAATGTCTGTCTCAAAACGTCACTAAAGCCTAGTATGGACTAAAATTGCCCAAATTTTGGTGGAGTGGCCTCGGCAAGCCTTAAAATTTCAAATTTTAGCTTTGCCAAGCTGGTTTACGTTTTTTTATGGAGACGTTGGTGAAAAAATTTTGCTATAAATTGAAGTTTTTTGAAGTAAAAAAGTGTTATCTGATAAGATATGAGGTTCATTTATTATATAAGGTGAATTTTTTGGTATCAGGACTTCCAATACAGATAGATGCTTAATTTTTTTTTAACATAGTCTCCCAGAAATGTAACATTTTTCTCCATTTGTGTATAAGCTTCCGTATTCCCTCAGCATAAAAATGTTTCGACTGATGTCTCAGCCAGTCTCTCACAACACTTTTGACTTCTTATAACAGTTTAGTTGTGATGTTTTTGAAGTTTGCTGGCCAGAGCTTTTAATTTTTAATTGTTAAGCTTTTAATATTTGCTCTTCTCAAGGCTTCAGCGCTGGTAGCCTTTAGGCCAGATAGCACGCAAACGATTAAAAAAAAACTTTTGACTTCATTGTCACTTTCAAACTTCGTGCCTCTCATGATTTCTTTCAAGGGACCAAACAGATGAAAGTCTCAAAGGGCAATGTCTGGGCTGTAACAGTCAACTCGACAACGGGAACAGCTGTACAACTCGAAAAACTCGAATCTCCTCTCATTGCTCTGCAGTAAGCTTCTTTGGCACCCAGCAGAAGCAGCTGACTTTCGAGTTGCCAAGGTCATCATGGAGAATTTTGCGTGCTGTCGTAACAGATTAGACCCTAAGTTTCAAAGTCCTTGCAATATCATTCATTGTCACCCTTTTGTTTAGACTGAATGAGGTCAATAACTGAATTGATTATAACCTCAGGAGACATCACTTCTGTTGGCCTCACATTCCTGTTTTCATCCTCAACACTTTTACGTCTTTCTTTAAACAATTTATCCCACTTGTAAACATCTTTTTTCTGTTGAGACATGTGGCACCATACTCAGTTGACATTATCTCATGAATTTCAACTGCTTTGCACCCTTCAGCAACTGAAAATTTGATTACTGACCGTTGCTCAATCCTGCAGCATGCTTCTATAACGGCCATCTTTGGTAATCACCAAAAGTTTTTTTTTTAATCTTTTTTTTAATCTGCAAAAAAATTTCAAACATATGAAGAAGTTGTAAAACAAAAACAAAAAATAAGTAAGCTTCTATTCGTATTAAAAGTCCTTTTACCAAAAATTTATTATATTTATTGAATGAACTCGCATATCACAAAAAAAAGTAAAAAGTGGTCTTGGAGCATTAATATTTCTCTCCTACGTATTTTTTCGAGAAGTGTTTTTGGTTCTCCAAAATAAATTGACTGTATGGTATAAACTTAGAAAACTAGAATACTTGAGTTCTTTTGCATCAAAAATTTCGATAAAATTTTTTTCTCTTTTATCAAAAATACTTAAATTACTGCATGATTTTTACCAGGAGCGTAGCCAGGATTTCGCAAAGAGGGGCTTTTTTTGAAGCTTGATACAACAGTAAACGAACTTCACCCAAGTTTTCATTAGTTTTAAACGAGATTGAGTCGTTTTTTCTGTCAAATTTTGGTGATCTCAAAAAAAATTGTCTTCACCGACTGTGCGTGAGCTCCAGAATCAAAAATCTCCACAATTCTGGTCCAAACAACGGCAAGTCCTTCACAACCTTGGCTCCCAAATCCCTTTATGGGGGAGGCTGTTTTCATTTTTGGAGAAAAAATCGGCCTCAAAAGCACAAAAGCGTGCTATTTTGCATACTTTTCAGTCCAATGGGTGAGGGGCAATAGCCCGCCCATCCTAGCTACGCTAGTGATTTTTACTACTGTAGGTTATGGCACAATATTAGCGTTTTTACAAGTCTATTTTTGCTTTTTACTGTAGGTTTGGCTCTTAGCTGTTATAGCAAGTCAATTCGCTAAGTTATGCCAAAAACAAAACAAATTACGAAACTAGCGTTACAGTCACAGAATTTATTTACAATAACAGAACATCGGTGGCTGCTTGACTGCAAGACCCTAACCGGTCATTTCGCGGTCTCCGTTTATACGAAAATGCTTTTGTGACTTTTTTAACTTATTTTGTGTTTTACGTGGTTTTATGTTTGGAGTTTGTTGATGAATAAACTCGACTACCAGTTACTACTTCGCAAACTGTAAACTCTGTGTTTGACACGGTCTTTTCGTGTTCTTTGTTTGAAACGGACTGAAAAATGGACGTGTAAATAAAAACTTCATTATGTTGCGTTTAAGCGTTAATCTTCTGTTTTGGACCGTAAAAGGGATTTTAGATGTTTTAGGCCTAGAAAATATCCATTTTCTGACAGAGAGAGAGAATGCAGGGTGACATTTGATCTCTGGGATATTGAAGGTGACCACGCTTTTGCAGAATACAGGCGATTTAATAACGAATGAATTTAAAGTGTTGAACACAAAATTTATTTGATATCCATCAATTATGCAGATCTACTATAAATGTAAAACAAATAAGAAATATCATTTAAATAGCTTTTTCAAAAAAATTTTTCAACAAACTATAGAACGAGAATTTAAGTCTAATTTAAAACATTGAAATTTAGAAAAGAACCAGCGAAATAAACCGGAATGGGGATAGTGTAGGTCCTGAAACTAATCGATGCATTTTCTTGAGTCATAAAAATTCATTCATACAAAAACAATCTGAAAAACAAGCTTATTAAGTTGAGGGAACAATCACTTACTTAGCATGGATCAATGCAAGAAAAAATTCAAAAAACAGCGTCCAAGACAGATCTGTTTTGACTTTAACCAAATCTCAAGTTAGACTACAGCCGAATAGCATCCATTATATACGTAACTGCTTGTAATAAGGACGCCTGATGAGTCTTGCATTTTTTACGAGGCAACCATTCAATTACACAGCTTAATCTACAATAGGTTCTTTTCACCATTTCAATCGTAAAAACGTCGAATTCTATAAAACTTAAGTACTTACTTGTTCTAGCGGATTCGACGTCAAAAACAAATCGGACAACTACAGGCTTCATATTGATGGTTACAGTGGAACTGCTGGTGATGGGTTGGTATCGGATCATACTCTCGATGGAAGCAATTTTCCAGAGTGGACAGGGATAATGATCTGAGGTAATCAACAATGGTTGTCCTCAGAAATGGTTATTATTGAGACAATGGGGGCACAAGCTTTTTGGGGAAGGAAGCGGGGAGAAGTAATAATAATAATAATGAAATCATTGTATAGCGCCGTTTCCTGCAAGGTAACAGATCAAAAGCGCTTTACAGTAGAATGCCTGTTCAACAACATCAAAAAAATTGAACTCTAAGTCACAATTGGGCACACTACAGTTGGCATTGGCGCAACAAGTGTCAATGCAATGTTGCTGAAGTAAAAAAAAGTTTGGCGTGACCTACAGTACTTGCATAATTGTTGGAAAGTATAGAAATTGTTTGCTTTCAATTAAATGTGTGTGTGTAGGTAAATCAAAAAGTTCAAATTCAATCTACCTTAATCAAACCATATGATCAAAACATCGACTCTATTCAAACAATAATTTGAAATTTCTTATAGCTTATAGTATTGTACAGTACAAACCGGCATTATTTTTATTTTTTAGTGTCCTACAATGGTTAGTGGTTACAATATTATTTGAACAAAGCTACAACAACTCATAGACGTTCGAAGATAAACTTTACGTACAGTGTTCCTCCGGGTTTCGATTAAATTTTAAGAATTTGTTTGGGGGTGACTTTTTCCAAGATTTAGTATGTGACTTCTGTTGGTTGAAAGTCGACAACAGAAACTTGCAAATACAAGTTTTATTTCCTTGCTATTATTGCTTGTTACGTTTACAAAAAGCTTGAAATTGCCCTTTTTTTCACGATAGAACTTGATTCTATTTAACTTTTACGTGGAACAACCACTAATAAATAATAGAAATAACGACTATATTCTAAACAAGACATTTCTTAATATTATAATTACTTTTCCAAGAACAACGCAATCAAAGGATTTTGAGCTTACAAGGTGCACCTTTTCCCCTTGTATCGTTACCTAACTGAGGGTATCAATGGTTCAATCACAAAAGAGCAAGTAAAACAAATGCTGATTTACTGCATCGATACTTATCGACAGTTCAATCAAAATTATTCTCATTCTGCAATGCCATTTTGTTCATACAGTACTTTAAAGGTTGCTGCATAACACGTGATAGTATTTTTGTCAAAATTTTTACTGATGTGGTTGCTTTACTATTTTCTGTTAAGTAATATTTGCAACTTCTTCTTTCCATGCTCTGATATTTCAATGTGCTTTTATTTTAATGATACTAATTAATATGTATTCATCTTTTCATTGACTTTTATCATATTCAAATTTGTTAAAATAGCTATAAAATGATTTCAATTTAATTTACTTGAATATGACTTTCAATAACGTTGATTTCATCTTGCTTTCACCATAAGCTTTTCGGACAGAACTCTTCAGTTGCAATTTCTGTCTGGTTTGGTATGTGGTGAGCAGGAACTTCTAAAGACCAAATGCAGTAAGGAGAAATGCACTCTGCAGTAAGGAGAAATTCATTTTAAGGAGATTGTACAATAGTAAGGAGAAACGCAATCTATCCAATTACACCAGGCTTTGATCTTACCGAAACAGTTGTGGAGTGAATACGAACTGCTTTTGCCTACACAAATCTGTTTTTTTCCGTGAAATATAAACCGCTTCCAACAGGCTCAAATAAAACTGAGAGCGAGTTAGGGTTAGGATTTTAAACTGCGAATCAGAATAGTCGGTACGTAGGTCGCATTACTAAAAGGCTTCAGGAACGCATCAAGCAACATGTTCCAAAATCAATAAGGCAAAAAAACCACTCTTAATCAGGAACAGGAAGCCCACCGATCTCAACCAACCAGAACCCAGCCAAATAGAAAATGCAAAGCAAAAAGTAAGACTCAATTCGAACCAGAGAGCGATTCAGCCATTGGCCAACATTTGTTGGAATCCAATCAGTGTGCACGCAACTATTCTGATTTGCAATTTAAAATTCTAACCACAGCTCGCTCTCAGTTTCACTTGAGCCTGTTGGAAGCGGTTTATATTTCACGGAAAAAAACAGATTTGTGCAGGCAAAAGCAGTTCGTATTCACTGTACAACTGTTTCGGTAAGATCAAAGCCTGCTGTCATTGGATAGATAGCGTTTCTCCTTACTATTGTGCAATCTCCTTAAAATGCGTTTCTCCTTACTGCAGAGTGCATTGCTCCTTACTGCAGAATGCATTTCTCCTTACTGCATTTGGTCTTTAGAAGATTCTGCTCACCACATACCAAACCAGACAGAAATCGCAACTGTAGAGTTCTGTCCAAAAAGCTTATGGTGAAAGCAAGATAAAATCGACGTTATTGAAAGTCATATTCAAATTCTGCACCACCTCAAAACTGTTAATTTAATTAACGTTTTTTTGGAATATTTCTATTTATTACTATTAGTTTTGTCTATCGTACTTTCACAAATTATTTTCAAATTTCCTGCGATCAATGGCAACAACACGCACGTCACACGTTCATACAACCACGCACACACGTCTCACAGCAAAATCGAGCTTCTAAGAGCGCATGAATGGACCATGCAGACAATGAACAGAACCGAACGTTTTAACTTTGACGACCTTCGGAAATGAGTGAAAACACAATTTATTTGGGTTTACGGACATTCAGCCACGTACATCTTGTGTTTGATGCAAGCTTTTCAATGAATTGAACTTGCACATAAACGATACTAAGAACAATTTCATTTAAACCCGAGCAATTTACAAATTTTTAAACTGATACTACTGTAATAGTTATAATCGTGAATTATGATTCCTATTCAATATAGTTGGTCGTTCTCCTGTTCTGCTGCACGCGTAAGCGAATGACAGAACAGGTAAGATTTGTCTAACTAATTTATAGCTAAAATAAAATCTATTTAATTGAATTGTTCTGGTTCTATTGTGCGTTTGACGATTGATTGCTATTTGTAACAAACGAATAATGATTGATTTCTAAGATATTGATCATTTCCGATATTATAACTCCATTTTCAGAAATTGAAATGATTCCAAACTCTTTTACTAAAGCGCTCCATCCAGTTTGACTCGATTTTCACAAACATATCACTTTCGCTCCTCATAATTGCATAACACATTTCATTTTCCTGCCATGATCGACCAGAAATTAATTATACCTAATTTATAAAATGCGCTGAATCTGTGTTGATTTGAATATTGTGTTAGTAAAATAATGTAATTTGATTTTACATTGCAGTCATGATTGATTATGTGTTTTTTCATTGATATTGTACTGTATGAATGTAGAGCAGGTCTTGACCTTTCCAAAACAATTCACTTTTACAGTTTCAAGACAGTGGTTCCCAACCTTTTTCTAACCGTGGCCGATTTTTATTTTGAAAATTTTCCATTGCCATACACTCAAAGTATTGTTCAAGATAACAGGTGATCTCAAAAACAAAAGGTCTTGATCACAATTCAAACAATTTTTCCGTCGAAAACAAGTGATCTCCAAAAAAAAAAAGAAAAGGTCTTTACCAAAGTTCAAACTCAACTCGACATTCACCGCAACTTTCTGCAAGCTTTCTGACAATGTTAGGGAATAAATGGCTCATCACGCAATCACGACTTTTTCAAACCAAAATGCTCTGTGGCCCACTGCAAAATACTTCTGTGGCCCACCGGTCAAAGATATCAAAATTTAGCATCCGTTTTACTCTTTGAGACTTTTGTTCATTTATAACGCTTGCAAAATTTTAACAAACAACAAAACTTGCTCTACTAATCACAAAATCTTCCCCTTCCCTTTAAAGATGATCCTTGCTGATTTACGTCACATAGCGGTAAAACAAACAACAAAAGCATAGAATCAATGCTACCTTTACTAATACTTCATTTAATCTTGCCAGCCAGATACAGCTCACCCTTTTTATAGATTTCATCTAAATAATGCTGTACGGACTTCGGAGATAATTTTAAACACTTGTGAGCCTCCTATTTTGCTAGCGTATTTTTCAAATGGCACAATTCCAGGTCTCCCATTGCAACGTCTTGCTTTTGCAAGCCTTTCAAGCAGTGCAACTCCTTATCTTGAATGATTGTAAGAAACTTTTCTTTAACTTAGATAGCATTCTAGAACAGCACCATTTTCACCAAAGCATAAGCAATGTATTTTGGAAGAGATTTTTTGGATTTCGGGATTTTCTCAATTGATTCAAAAGTACAGATTGAGGAATATCATTTCTGACATTTTGTCCAATTTAAACTCTGTTTGTGATTGTATGAAATGGTGCCCTTTACACTAACTCAATTCAGTGCATTATAGTATGAAATGATGATTTATTTTTACCTCACGTTGACAAACTTTTCTCCGAACGATATAGTCCACGAGTGAAAGAAAATTCAAATTTCTCGAGACACACTGCAGCAGCAGCAGCAGCAGCAGCAGCAGCGTCAGCAACAGCAACATAACTGCATTAGAGCCTAACCCTTTTCATCCCTGGCTGGACAAGTGGCGTTATTACTACCAACCGTGGTTGTTTCTCTATCCTTGCACCAAGTAAAACAATTTTTGCGTCCAACAAGCCAGCTAATTTTTATCAAGCTAACCCTATCTTTGTGCGCATATTACCTTTCTAGGTACCAACTATTAACAATGTGCACTATAAACAAATCAATATTGCCAGTTTCTATTCACACCGCTTAGCTATTTTACAATGTGATAATTCAACAAATGCGACATTATTTCGCTATAATATTTGCAACATTTCTATCCCGCAGTCGCAGCCAGGGGCGTATTTAGGGGGGGGGGCATTGTGCCATGGCCCCCCCCTTTGGGTCGCCAGGATTGCAAAATTGCATATAAAAGTAAGCAAAATTGAGGCATGGCCCCCCCCTTAGCAAGTTGGGCGTAAGGTTTGATCATACAAAGGCTATGTTCACTACGTTTTTTTTAGGCTTTGGTTGAAAAATCGAAAGACCTTTTTTTTTGCTCTTCACCTGATATTGGGCGAAAATTCGGACTAAATTTGGGAGAAACAATTTCTGTTTTAGATCTTTGTTTTTGTCAAATTTTCTGAAATTTTTGGCCCCCCCCCCCTTTTCAAAATCCTGCGTACGCTACTGGCTGCAGCGTAAAGTTTTGAAAATATTGTCAGTTTACGTTCATATTGTCTATCATTATTATTTTTGCATTAATTACCATTGCAATTTCTGCGATTTCTTACAAAGTTCAATGTGCGTATTTTCACATTTTCGAATCGAATAATTTTCAACTCCTACTCTTAAACTTTCAAATTGTGATTCTGCAATTCTGTGTTTTAACATTATCAAACACAGCCTACCAAATCATAGTTTGGCATTGCAAATTTGTAACAATATTTGTCCATGTGCATTGCTTTCGCCCAATTTTGTGCCCGTACCCATTGCATTTAAATGAGTTTGCTGAAAGAATCACAAGAACAATTTCTCATATATTAAGAAATTGGGTTTCACCTTCTGGCGGGGGGTATTTGTCGTAGCCAGCGAGAACTTTCACACGAAAAATTCATAAATTTATTTAATTCACTAAACTTTCTCATACTGTTTGAGAACACGCTGATTTCAAAAATAAACATCTAACCGACAGTGGTGGGCAAGTTACTTTGTAAAAGTACCAAAGTTACAGTTACAGCTACCATTTTGAAAAAGTAACTAGTTAGAGTTACAGTTACTTTTAATAAATTTAATTGGGACTTCGCGTGCGTGCGTAGGACCTTTGTTTTTACTCTGCCATTTTGATGGATGAGCAGCGAAATTTATTGATTTGCTTATAACTAAACAACGGTTAAACATAAAAGGTTGAATTTTGGATATAACATGACAATAATTAAAAGCGTTATATATGCCAATTTTGAGGAGCCTAGGTCCCGTGATCGTGATTTAGGAACCCTAAAATTGAGAAAAAGCTACCATTTTTGTCTCGAAAATTTATTAATTCGCTTACAACTACAAAATGGCTTAACTGGAATGCTGAAATTTGAATACAACTTGGGTGCAGACAGAGACCGAAATTTTCAAAGTAGGCAAACATAAACAAACGATACATTTTGACAAAATTTGGGAATACAAAAATGTGGGGTCCTCTTCAAACGGGGCAGCCAAAATTCAAACTTTTAAACCACTCAAATTAGACTGATAAAACTTTCAGAATAGGTAAATATATGTAAAAGATATATCATATGCGAAAATTTGGAGGTACCACAATAGGGGTCCTCCTCAAATGTGGATGCCAAAATTTAAACTTTTTAATTGCTTAAGCTAGACACATAAAATTTTCAGGATAGACAAATGTGTAGAAAATATAAAAATTTGACAAAACTTTGGGGTACCACATTGGAAAGGTCCTCCTCAAGCAGCACTGCCAAAGTTAACAGTTTTTATCCGCTTAAGCTAGACGCATGTAATTTTCAGGATAGGTAAATATAACAGAAAGTTATCATATGACAAAATTTGGGGGTATTAAAATGGGGGTCCTTCAAATAGGTCCTGAGAAATTTAAACTTTTCAACCATTTAAGATGGCTTAAGAAAGATTAAGAAGATAAAGGAAAGATGAAGTTATGACTAATTTCAATTGCCACAAATTGGGTAGTCCTCCTCAAATATTTCTTTCAAAATTTTTAACCACTCAAGCTTAAAGAAAAATAAAATTTTCAACATACGTAAAAAGATAGCATGAACATTTTTTGGTATGCCATACTATAGAGGTCCTCCAATTATGTTGACACCTGCTCCCATTAACTCCACAAGCTAAACAAATGGAATCTATTGAATAGGTTAATATGAATCCAAGACTAAAGGTAACAAAATTTGGTGGACCACATCGAAAAGACCATGCCAAATGGGCTCTGTAAGCTAATCGCATTCCAATTTTTCAGTGTATAACTTATGAAAGCATTATTGTTTTCCAATTGTCATTCTTGTCTGAGAATTTACTAAATCAATCGTTTTATGCCGGAAGCTTTTTCTCTATGCCGTCATTTTGGTGCCCTCATCTGCCAACACGATTGTAAATAGACAATAATTTGTAGTTTTTATCTGAACTAAGACACATAACCAATCGATGTTCGAGCAGAAAAGACGTATTAGTTGACGGCAAGAATAGCTTGTTAGTGGTTGACAATATTGTTGTGTTACTTTACTGGTATCCTATAGTTTTTAGTACTTTACTAATTAATCGCGTTTTTAATTATAGAAAGTAATTATGGAAATTTAACACAAAATTTTGAAAGCCGTTAACCACAAACCTGATGAAGTTAATGGAACATTATGAAATTCGAAAGCAGAATATTTCAAATCCGAGTATCAACAACCATAAACACGCTTAACGCAATTGTAAAGTTCTTCAGTTCAGTAAAGTTAGATACTTTCGCGAAGTCCCCGGATGTCGCTTGCAATGTCACATTCTAGTTACCGGTATAAATTAAGTATCGAAAATGTTGATTTTGTACTTTGGAACCGGCATTAACAGATATCTTTCTCTATTCATTTTCTAATTTCATGTGATGCCTCTGCACACGCTGCTTATGGCTATTGTTGCTGTTGTTATAACAAAAATACACAACGTAACACATTGATGCACTTTATTTAATTGCCTTTCAAGAAAGCAAGCATCTCAAACTGTTCATCGCTAAGACCAGAAGGTTTGGGTTTCAAAATGTCTTTGCCCATGCTGTCTTTGTGTTTCAAAATGTCTTTTCAACACGAAAAGCAATAAAAGGGGTAAAGCGGCTATATTAATAGCAACGTTATTTGCTGAACGAACACTACACAAACTTTGCTGTTTGTGCTTGGCAGTAAGCATCTTTCGAGTTACCGGCAGCCGACTTTAGAGTAGCCAAGGTCATCATCGATAATTTTGTTTACGATCCTAACAAATAAAAGCTTAAGCCTCAAAGTACTTGCAATGTCATCCATTGTAACCTTTCTGTTAGACTGAATGAGGTCATTGACTGATTTGATTATCTCAGGAGACATCACTTCTGTAGGCCTCCCAGGCCTGTCTTTACCCTCAAAACTTTTTGTCGTTCTTTAAACAAAGTTGTCCACTTGAAAACATTTTTTTCGCTGAACCATGTGGCACCATACACAGCTGACATTCTCCCATGAATTTCAACTGCTTTGCACCCTTCAGCAACGAAGAACTTGATAACTGACCGTTGTTCAATCCTGTAGCATGTTTCTTTATCGTATCGGCCATCATTGTTAATCTCCAAAACTTTTTTTTATAATCTACTTTTTATTCCGCAAAAAAAATTCAATCATACGAAAAAGAAGCAAAACAAAAACAAAATTAACCTTCTACTGTACATGTTAGAAGTCTTCATACCAAAAATTGCATGACCTCGAATACCACAAAAAAGTAAAAAGTGGTCCGGAGCATTAATACTTTTCCCCAAAGTTATTTTTCAAGTATTTTTTGCCTCCTAAGTTTTTTTTAGTTCTCAAGATAGACCGAATATGGAATGTATGGCATAAACTTTAAAAACTAAAATACATGAATTACTGCATGATTTTTACTACCGTAGATTATGGCACAGTATTAGCGTATTTACAGGTCTTTTTTTTACTTTTTTAGGTCTGGCTTCTAATTGTTATACCAAATCTATTTGGTAAGCTATGCCAAAAACTTATCAATATACAGAAGAGTTGTTACAATCACAGAGTTTATTTACAACAACAGAACATCGATGGTTGCTTGACTATCAGACCCTAACCAGATACTTCACAATTTCCCTTCATACGAATATGTTTTTGTGACTTTTTCACTTATTTTGTGTTTTTTGTGATTTTACTTTTGAAATTCGTTATATAAACAAACTTGACTACTACTTACTGCATCGCAAACTGTAAACTCTTTAATTGGCAGGCTCTTTCATGATTTGGCCTTTCTTGGCATCTCAGCAATAGGCTGGCACCGGGACTAATTAAGAACCGGTCCTGAAGAGTAGGCGTGTAACTAAAAACTTCATTATGTTGCGTTTAAATGTTAATCTTCTGTTTTGAACTGTAAAGTGATTTTATATCTTTTAGAGCTAGAATTTATCCATCTTTTAACAAAAGAGAAAGGATGCAGGGTGAGATTTGATCTGTGGGATTTTGAAGGTGACCACGCTTTTGCAGAATATAGGTGATGTAATTACAAATGGCTTTGAAGTGTTAAATACAGAATTTATTTGACATCCATCAATGATGATCAAGCTTTGTAAACTCAAAAAAAAGAAATTTAAACATAAAAAAATTGTTTGAAATATTTTTTGTTGATCAAGCTTTGTAAATTGAGAGTGTGTTTTTCCCAACAACTGCATGTTGTTTAGAGGCCACCAAAAAACAACTAGTATAAAAAAAGAAACGATAAAGTGGGAAAGCGATGCAACGCTTTATCTTGAGTTAATTGAATGACAAGAAATTAGTCTTGTACAGCGAAAACTTTGTTATTATTGCGTTAACAGGTACTCCCATGGTTCTCAACCTATGGGTCGCCTAAATATTGTTTTGGGTAGCTTGTTTTTTTTTGTAAGCATCTATAAAGAGTGAAACTTACACAAAGCTATACACTAATAACATAAACGAAAAGCAGCTTACAGTAGTCAACCTTTGTTGCATTTTTGTAAACGAAAAACTCCCGCAGTGAAATTTTGAGCTTCTGAAGACCGCAAAGGTGTAAAACGCTTTTTCAAGTAGTAAACGATATATTGTAGCACTTTTGTTGGCATAGAACTCCAGCAGGAAGAAGTTTCGTGCGCGTGGAAACTTGGAAGTAAAGGTAATGGTATGTCACACTACGTCAAGACATAATTGGGACTTTGCACGAACGAGTAGCTGGGACTTCGCGCGAACGCAAAATAAAATTGCTGTTTTTCGCGAATTTGAGCAGGTGAGGATTGATTTGTTTATAACTAGCAAACGATAAAACTTAGAAATTTGAAATTTAGACTCAACATGAGAAAAAAATCAAAGCGTCATTTGTACCAATTTTGGGGATCCTAGGTCACGTGATCGTGCATTGAGAGACAAAAAAAAAACATAAAAATACCGCGATTTTGGCTTGAAAATTTATTACTTTGCTTATAACTCAAAAACCACTTGATGTGCATTACTGAAATTTGAACGCAATGTGTATGCTTATAAGTGCTTTATGCAAACCAAGTTTGGGAGCGTTCAGTTTTGTGAAAAAAATTTTACAGGCCGAAAATTGACAAAAAGGTTGGCAAATTTAACCTGATATATCTCGATAATTACCGATATTGATGAAAACTGGTTTGTGATTTTTGAGTACACTGTCAACCACCTTTCTTTTGGTTATCTTCGTTTACCCCAACTTGAATACTATTTTTCTTGTGATACTTCTTTTATGTTTCTTTTTTTAAGTTTCTTTTTTTTTTCAAGCTATCTACTTTTAAACCGCTTAACGTACTATATTCAAAGTTTGAGTGATTGAAGATATCAGGGAGGAATTTTGTGAGACTAAAATTGGGGTGCCAGTTCGGGGGGATCCCCCTCAATCGTGCTCTCCAAATTTTGAACTTTTAAACCGTTAGAGCTAGATGGATCAAATCTTCGGAATGGGTAGATATCAAAAATAAACTAAACCTAACAAAAATTATAGGTGCCAAAATGAGGAGCTCCCTCTGAACAACCCTTCCAAAATTCAAACTTTTTAACCTTTTAAGCTAGACACATGAAATTTTTAAGGTAAGCAAAAATAAAGAAACGATAAAATTTGACAAAACTTGGATGTGCCAAAGTGGGGGTCCACCGGAAACGAGGCCGCCAAAAATCAAACCTTTTAACCACTCACTCTTGACAGATGAAGTACTCAAGATAAGCAAATATGAAGAAAAGATAAAATTTGACAAATTTTTGGGGGTATTAAAATGAAGGGATCCTCCTCAAACAATGATGCCAAAACTCGTACTTTAACCAATCACGCTATACCGATGAAATTTTCAGAGTAAGACAAAATAAAGAAATGATGAAACTGGACAAAATTTGGGGGTACCACTATGGGGGTTCCCCTCAAAAGGGGCCACCAAAGTTCAAACTTTATATTTGTTTAAGCTAGACTTATCACAATTTCAGGATACGCAAGCAAAAATGAAGGAAAGATAAAATTTGACAAAATTTTTGGGGCACCAAAATGGGGCTTCTTCAAAACTCAAACTTTTCAACCACTCAAGCTAGACAAAAAAACGTTTCAAGATAAATAAAAAATGATGTGAAAAAATTTGAGGATCTCATACTATAGAGGTCCTCCAATTATGTTGACACCTCCCCACAGTAACTACTAAAGCTGAACAAATTAAATCTATTGGATAGGTTAATCCGAATCAAAGATTAAAGACAACAAAATTTGGTTGGCCACATTGAGGAGACCATGCCAAATGGGCCACATAAAATTTTCAAATCTTTTATTACGACATACTCCAGTTAGACATACCAAATTTTAAGAGTCAACGAAGGCTAATATAAGGGAAAGATAAAGTCTGCCAAACTTGGCAACGCCAAATTGGACAATTAGTCCTTAAATAGATCTTCTGACTATAAGATGAAATTTCACAATGAATTGGTATCGCAGAAAAGTAGAAGAGTCAAACTTATGAGATTACTTTCAGCATTTAAGACGTTGAAGTACGTGAGCTTAATGGCTTTGCTAGATTTAAGCTGGATAGCCGAGTTTTTTTACTAAACTGTTACTTGTGACGTCGAAAAATCTTCTACTTGCTCTTCAAAGTTTTTGAATAATTTTATTAAGAAAGCTTTCGAGCTGAATAGTGGAGGTATTACAATATAGTGTAAAATATCCAATATGCTGGCGGTTGGGTTGCAATGCTAACTAGCGTTCTCAGAATAGGGATAGCTGTAAAATGCGTGCATATTTCTAGCCGTGGTTAGTGTTAAGTTTGGCTGATGTAATAAAGTAGCTGAAATTTTAACCCATTAAATCCCAAATTTTGCTTTTTGAATATTTTTCATCTAAAATATTTCAGTCTGCCCTACTGAACACATAACCGATGAAAAAAATCTCAAAAATTGTATATCTTTGTTTGTTTATTAAACAGTATGTTGGTACCCTATTAGGGTATTGTAGGCAGGAATGGCACTATATAAATTTTATCAATTAAGAAATTCAAATAGTCAAAATACAACTAAATTCACATTAACTATAATGGCGTATGCAATAATTTGGATAGGGGGGAGGGGCAGTGATATGAATCATAATGTGACGTCATAGTTTAATTTTTGACGTTACAATAAAATACGTAATTTCTAAACTTTTTTCTATTTAACGTCAATTATGGAGAATTTATGCATTTTTGGATAGCTGGAGTTTTGGCCTCAGTCAATGACTTAAGATAATAAGAATTCGCCTCAATTTTTGCTCCTTTGAGAAAATTCGGAAAGTTCTTTGATTGCAAGTCATTATTTGTTTTGCTAAAGCTCATGCTCTTGTGCAGAAAGTGGAAAACATCAATGTAGTTTTAGTTTGTAATCATGAAGACGAAAATTGGAAAGCTTGCAACGTAAAATTATGCGAATGATAACAAATTATTTAGATGTAAATGGTCACCTACCACAGTTAAAAATATTCGCCTCTTTGAAACTCTAGCAAAAAAAAACAATGGAATAAGTAAGTGAAGTCCAAAAATCATCAGCAGCAGATGCTGCATCTTTTATCAAGGGGCATCTAGAAATATCTGATAATGGAAATTGAACTCTATTACTGTAGACACTAATTCCAAAAATGGTTTCAAATATCTTACTTCAATAATGATACATTAAGGAGCATTCCAATATCTTATAAGTTTTTAAGTAATTTTAAACATATATCCTTTTATGACATGTATCATGACGTTTTTGATTAACCCCATCCTATACAACTATGTCATTATCGTGACCCCCTACACCCCATCATAATTGTGATATTGAGCGTTCTCTAATCCAATTGTGACACCGGAAACTTTTATCAAACCATTTCCGTAAAAACAATGTTATACTGTATTTCATGTTAGCCTCCATGCGATTATGACGTCATTACGAGACCCTCCACAACAACACACCATTACATGGTATTGGAACATTCCTTAATGTAGTTATGACGCCAAACAATTATTCAAGTTAAGTTTATCAACTCATTTCTGTAAGAACAATTATCAAAATTACTTACCACACCAAAAATGTTAACATAGGCTTTCGTGCCTACGATACCCTAATAGGGTATCAAAACAATATTACCAGATTTACTTTCGCTCATCCAATTTTTACTATTTTATCTTTACTTAAGTATTTACAATGATTATTCTACACGACTAAACTAAAAGTTATGTTTTTAATCTAAATTTAACTAAAATAATTACTTATCTATCTTTTCCAGAGTTGCTACTACTCATTTTTCCATCTTCTGTAAGTTAACTGTCTCTAAAACTAAAACTAGCAATATTTCGAACTAACACGTGGCAAGCAGTAATTCAGCTATCTAATCTCCATTGCTATGCAAACAAGTAGCACTTTCAAGAGTTAAATCATTATTTAATGCAATTTTAGAATGATACCCTAATAGGGTACTGTAGGCATGAATGGGTTAAAGGTCGCTCTATGTTGTTTCATAATAAACTAAAAAACAGTAAGAAACTCCTAATAGCTTTTTATTGATGTTACTTGATTATTTTCAGGGTTGGAAATCGATAATAAAAAAGTAAAGAATAATCGATATTCGATACTTCAAAAAAATAGTAAAGAATAGGCGATTTTGATAATGAAAAAAAAAAGTAAAGAATAATCGATAATCGATAATGTAATCGATAACTTTCTATCGAGTCAAAAAAATAGTGTCAAGGTATTTTGACATTACGACTAAAAGTAAATATCTGTGTGCAGTGGTGCCAATTTATGTTGAGCATTGGGAGGGGAGGATAATTTGCAATTTTACTCCAATTTTACCCTATTTTTAAATGAGAAGCTAGTTATTCAAAACTCACGCAAGCAACCGCAATCAAGCGTAACCCTCTTTTGCTTTTTTCTCGTACATTTGGTTTAAATACAGCAATTTGATCATTCAACGTTGTGCCTGGCGTAGTGTAGAGGTTAACGCACACGCCTTCCAACCATTGCGGTCGGGTTTGAATCGGGCTCGAATTCCCATCGCGCATAGTGGAAATTCCCAAAGTAATAAAAAATGGGAAAGGAGATGCTCTGAGCGTTCCTTTTTTCCTTGAAAACCTTGCATTACAGTTAGGGTAGGGGTAGCAATGCCAGCCTGAGAGATAGCAATTACGTGGCTGTACCTTTTTCGCTTGCAAAAGCGAAGTACCGTTACGCTTGATTGCAGTTGCTTGCGTGAGTTTTAAATGACTAGCTTTTCGTTATTTTCAACATTAGAGGGAATGAAGCTCAAGCACTATTTTTTTCACGTAAGCAAATCAAGTAAAGACCAAACAAATAAAAAGGTCTTCACCACAAATTGAAGTTTTTGTCCCCAAAATCAAGTGAAGGCCAAAAAATAAAAAATAAAAATAAAAAATGAAAGGTTGTCACCAAAAATTGTAGAGCTTTTGTCCCTGAAGTCAAGTGATGGCCAAAAAAATGTCCAAAGACCATTTAGCGCTCTGATGCAGACCACAGGCTGGTCAAATTATTGGGGGGATATATCCCAACATCCCCCCTTGTTTCGGCACCCCCGTTTGTATGCAAGTGATATTGCACGTCAATGCATGTATATATTCAGTTCGATGCATGTATTCAATTTAATCCATGTATATTTAATTCAATGCACGTGCAATGCATGTATATTCAATCTAATGCATGCATATTCAATCACAGTACTGGTTCCAGCACTGCCAGTAATTTCTGCATCAGAATTATTCCTAGAACTGTCATTAATTGTCAATGCCACTGGTAAAGAAACATGTGGTTCACTTTCCATAATTATAAAGTTGTCACTTGTCTAGGCCAATAGCAGGTTCAAAAATTTCTTACTTACAAGGCTATTACAGTACCAGTACAAAGTATGGCACTAGGTTATTCAATAGCCTAAGCTTTAATAAAATTATTGGCTACCAAGAGTAAAGGCTACAAAACTTTGTATTAGAACGTAGAGGATTTATAGAAAATGTGAATGTTAAGCGTTCCTGTAGGCTACTCAGCAAACAATAGCATTTGATAATGGCTTGTAAAATACCAGTAAGCCATCGCCAAATGAGTACAACTGGGATAGCCAACACATGTGCGTGCCACCTCTACCATGTTGATGTTGACATAAGCAGTGGATATAGCATCTGCCTCGCAGCAGACTGATGACCTGGGTTCACCACTACTACTACCTCAGTAGGCTACCTGACTACCCGGTAGAAAGTCTTGCAAAAACTTCAAAAATTGGTATTCATAGCTTTCTTGCTTGACATTCCAGGCCTAGCTGTGAGCTGTTAGGTGCCATTGCCTTACAAATTTTGCATAGTTATTCACAGAGTTGCCTCGGCCAGGAAGCAGCAAAATGACCGTAGGGTCTTAGAGTCGTTGCCACCTGTCTACTAAGCCAGTAGCCTAAAGCTTCACATTATCCCATCAAGTGCTGAGCACCAAGCAGGAAAGCTATGAATACCATGTTTTAAAGAGTTTTGGTATGGCTCGACAAGGGAATCAAATCCAGGTCTACCGACTGCGAGACCAATGTACTAACCACTAGGCCTAATTAAGCCACCACGCCACTTAAAGCAGTCCCTAGCCTACCAGCTACCGATACCACTGCTCTGTGACTGTACTACAAGACTGCTGCAAATATCAACAGCAATGATAATTATTTGAGCTTTTCTCTTTTCCAATGTGTGCCTAACAACATCATCTGATACTCGGCACGACAGCACATTGCAAAGAATTACGAACTGACACCTAATAGTACTACTTGAGTGGGCTTGCTGCAACACTCTGCACTGCTACCTGTGGCTACAAGTGCGTTTTTGTGTTTGTATAACTTGGAATAGAGTAAAAAATGATTGCAATGCGAAATTTTGAACTAATGCATACATTAATTGAAGTAAAATTTAAATTACTTCCACAATATAACCGCAGTACACGAAAAAATGATTAACGTGTTTCCAAAAAAATTTTGCTTAACTTAAAAAAAATATCGATTAATTATTATTGATTTACCTGGCAAAAAAGTAGGGAAAAGGCACATTCGATGATGAAACTAAAAACTAAAGAATTTTTGCATTCGATAACCAAAAAGTAACGAATAACGATTTCGATTATCGATTTCAAGTCGATATTTCCAACCTTGATTATTTTAATAACTTTTTGAGAGTTTAAACCTTGAGAGCGAATAACCACAAAACTATTAAAATAAACCAAAAAAAGCGTAATGTATAAAAGAAGTAGATAATTGTAGGTAAATAGTTGTTTGACTTTAAACATTAGGGGATGGTGGGGTAAGCTGGCCAGGAGGGAAAAATATTGTCAAAAATTAGCACTCCAATGATCACGTGCTTTTACGCAACCAATCCCAATGTTGCAACTTACTACCACGCTAAGTCAGATAAGTTTCTTCTAAGCAGAGAGAAAAGTTATTTATAAAAAAGTGATTTTTGATGATAATTTGGATTTTGAATAATTTAGTTCAGCATCAGTTTTTGTAAAACATTAGAAAATTAAGTTTTCGGTCAAAGTTTGGTAAGGGCTTTAGCAGTAATAAATTCTTATTAGTTTAGTGCTCTAAACGTTAACCTTCATATTGCTCTAAGGCTATTTCATACACGGCTATCTAGTGGGGTAAGTTGGTCTCTGCCATTTGGATCCTATACACCTCCCCGAAAAACACCTTCCAGAAATTACATTTCCCCGAAAAACACTTGGCCGAAACTACATTATCCCGAACATACATTTCCCTGAACGTGCATTTTCCAGAAATTACATTTCCCTGAACATACACTTGCCAGAAATTACATTTTCCTGAATGTGCATTTGCCAGAATGTGCATTTTCCTGAACGTGCACTTTCCAGAAATTATACTTTCCTGAACATGCACTTGCCAGAATGTACATTAGCCCGAATGCTCATTTGGCAGAATGTGCATTTGGCCGAAATTACATTTCCCCGCAAACTTATTGTCCAGAATTTACACTTGCCAGAATGTACATTTGGTCGAAAGTACATTTCCCCGAAAACTTATTTTCCAGAATTTACACTTGCCAGAATGTACATTTGGCCGAAAGTACATTTCCCCGAAAACTTATTTTCCAGAATTTACACTTGCCAGAATGTACATTTGGCCGAAATTACATTTCCCCGAAAACTTATTTTCCAGAATTTACACTTGCCAGAATGTACATTTGGCCGAAATTACATTTCCCCGCAAACTTATTTTCCAGAATTTACACTTGCCAGAATGTACATTTGGCCGAAATTACATTTCCCCGCAAACTTATTTTCCAGAATTTACACTTGCCAGAATGTACATTTGGCCGAAATTACATTTCCCCGAAAACTTATTTTCCAGAATTTACACTTGCCAGAATGTACATTTGGCCGAAAGTACATTTCCCCGAAAACTTATTTTCCAGAATTTTTACTAAACAAAATTTACGTTTGGTCGAAAACACATTTCCCCGAAAACTTATTTTTCAGAAATTACATTTCCACAAAAATTCATTTTCTAGAAACTATTTTTCATTCGAAAAATTATTCTATGTTTAAGTTATTTATTTCTAGTAAACAGAACAAACTTTTAGGTGAAATTAAGAAACGTTGCGATAACAGTTAGCTTGCGGAATGAGAAATATAACCTAGCTTTTTAGTCAATTTGCTATCATAAGTTGTGCTTCAAGCGTAACGAAACTTAGCGATTAAAAATCGATGCAAGCATGTTCACAGAGGCAAAGCAAGCTTACCTTTACCCATAGGTTACACTTTTTTTAGAAGAGCCAATAAATTTTAAGTTGAGCTGGCTTCTCATAGTTTTTTGCCAATTTGCTGCTTCATTTGTTCTCAATATTATTCCTTGAATTCTGAGAACGTTCATGTCAATTTAAACGACCATGTTTTTAAAGTTATTTTGGAGTCCAATTCCGAATGCTCTGTCAGCTTGAGCAAAGACTTTTTTGCAGCATCGTAAAACTGCAAAAGCGAAAAAGTACGGAGTTTTTTTTTTTGACTTGAGAACATCCAAATATTTATGAGTTGCTTACGCTGTTTGAAGCAGCACTCTGTAATTTTAGAATCGTTGCAATATTTTGCTTGTAAATACTGGAAAATTACTAAAATTTCATCGTTTTGAATTAGCAGAGAATTTAGTTGCTTTCAAGATTTGAAATTTATTCTTTTTTGTTTCCCATCTTTTTGTTACTGATGGAGGCTGGCATTTTTTTAGATTTTGAGCAACAATGAGCCTCGGGTTTTTTTGAAATATTATTGTTATAAAAAAAATAGTGTAATTCGTCTTGCGTTCGCGACAAAATTAAATCTGCAGCTGTAGTACGAAGTACGTAGCCAAAATCTACGTCAAACAACACTTGTTGCATTCCTCGGCAAAAGATTTCGCGCTTTAGCTTACCAACACTCAAGAAAGCAGCAATGGCGTGTATCCGCAACCAGCTTCAAAGAGCTTTTGGTTGAAACCTACCGAGAAAGCCACTTCTACGGAAAGCTCATTATGATGTCAATTCCCGCCATTCACATTTCATACAATTTAGAACATTTCATTCGCAGTTCATGCGAAGGTAGCAAAAAGATAAGTAATTCCTTCAGGTGACGTAACAATTAAAACCTACGAGTCTTCCTGTAGCAAATACTGACCGCATAATGCAATGCCACTCCTAGTGAATTTTCTCTAAATCTAGTGAATTTTGGTCCGGTCTAGTGACCTAGTGAACAGTGCTGGGCACCGCAAATTTAAACTCTATTCCGCAACCGCAAATTCCGCAAAATAGCAATGGGTGGTCCGCAACCGCAAATCCGCAAGTTTGTGGTACGTTTGCGGTAATTTTTTGCACTTCCGCAACCACAAATGACTTTTCACTTCCGCAAACTTGAACCGCAAACTTTGCTGTTTTTTTTCCTGGTTTGATAAATAGAGGAGACCTATAGCAATATAACAATGCTTGATATTTTCCGTATTGGCTGCAGACCTGTAACAAACATCAGTAAGTTTCCTTCGGTTTATTTAATATTCTGCTTTTCTAAGTTATAATATACATGTCAGCAGCAGGGCCAAGTGGAAATGTACGAAGGTTTGTTTAAACAAAACTGCGACTGGAGTTGGATTACGGCTGCGGCTCTGGTGGCTGAAGTAGATACTTGGAAGAGAGTAACCTCACCTGCCAGTCACTTTCGTCGCTTGTTCTAATTTCTAACTGTCGTATGTTCGTTGAGTTGAAAATCCTTATTTGATTTACATACTTGTACAGTACATTGTACTTGTCATATAGGACAAACAGAGATGCACAAATCTTCATTGAGTCGCGGAAAAGTAAAAACTCGAGACGCACGAACTTGCGTTTTTGCGTTCTTGAAAATTATACTTTACAGGCATAGGCTACAGGCTAGTATTACTGCTTGAATGGCGGAATGGATGGGGGGGGGGGGGGTTGTTGTCGATGTCACTTCCTGCTCCTTTAATCACGCATGCAATTTGCAGATCACGATTAAAATAACTTAGTTTCAAACATGATAATTGAGTTAGCGTTGTTTTTTTTTGCTTCTGTACTGGTGTAAAAATTTTTTAAATTGTTTTGAAAGGTGTTCATACAAAGGCAAACTTTTGCCAAGATGAAAATGTGCTAGAAGAAGAACATGCCAAAAGTTCGACTCCTTTGTTTATTTTATTTCAGTTGCACTACAGTTCTGATTAATGGTTACATGAAATTCTAACGCTTGAACTTCCAGTCGAAGTTTGGATAAGAGCAGTCTTTTAAAAGCGTTCAAATTGCATACAATATAATTACGGTGCAGACACTAGCGTACGTAGGAGGAAGGCCACTGTGCAATGGCCTCTCCCTCAGACCCTAAAAATGAAACACGATAAAGCAAAACCTAGCGGTTCTACGAGGATGTACGTTATTACTGCGTAAATGCGAAAATAATATCGTAAATGCAAAAATAATTCTTTGCATTGTGTCGACTCCTCTTCACACTGATGATGAAGTCAGTTGATTTCGAAACACGGGAATGCTCCTGCGATAGGGGGCTCCGCCTCACCTGCGTCACTAGGGGTTGAAATAATTACCCATTTTGACGCGGCGACAGCTTTAAGGTGTTGTCAAATGAAGTAGGATTGTAAGACATGATGTCTCTGTGAATTATTAAATTAGTTCTGCCTATTTCACTTCAGGGATAATTTAAATCGATCTTTATTTTGGTTTGTTTTCTTCTTCATAAATGACCTAGCTTTTTAATTCCGTAAAGTTTTTTAAGCATTTTTATTTTACGATTTCATTCTTGTAGTAAGTCGCGTAAAAGCATTATAGTAAAACTTGCTTCCAGAATGCACGAAAACGTGTATTTTTAGTATAATTTTGCAATTTTTTTTTCCGGAGCATGCCCCCGGACCACCCTGCAATGGTTTTGCCTTTGACACTCTCCATAATATTAATTTGTGGCGTCACAGTGTGACGAAAATTTAGGCCCTCCAAGGAAACTTTTTGCGTATGCCATTGGGTGCGAATATTAATGTTGTTTGAAAACTCGCTCTCATTTAAAATTTTATGTTTCTCTTTAGCGCTGAGCAGTCAGCACTCAGCAACTAAGGTAATTGCAAAATAGAAAATTTGGGTTTTAAGTCTTGGTTATCAGTATGTAACGTAGGTTCAATTAATGGTCACTGTTAAATTAGAAATTTGTTTCCACAGTGGCCAATTTGTTGGTGTTGCCAAAAATCTACACGATCAATGCGCCGTAGTAATTTACCCGCCATAAAGTTTGTCAATATGATTAACTTTGCTCGTGAATTTTGGAAAATTTTGGAGTAACGCCGCCAACTGCTCAGAAATTTATGCCATTTCTAAAATAAAAAATAGGCTAAGCATTTTGACGCATCATTTGCACAATACACAAACTTTGGAAAATCAAAAAGGCAAAGTGTTGTAGTATGTATCAGGCGCGTAGCCAGAAATTCGCAATGGGGGGGGCTGTTTGGGGGGTCTGGGGGCGGAGCCCCCAGCCGCCGGAGGCCAATGTGGGTCTGGGGGCGAAGCCCCCAGCTGCCGGAGGCTGGGGGTTTGGGGGCGAAGCCCCCAGCCGCCGGAGGCACGGAGGCGCTCGAAAATTTTGCATTTTTTCGCAAAAAATAACTTCATTTTAGGGCTTTTTTGATTAAAAAATAATGATTTTGAAACGTGGCTTAGAAATTGGCAGGGCAAACAAGATTAAACTGGAAGCATAAATGGGCTATTTGGGAGGTGGCTAATGGTAAAATGTAGTTCTCTTGTTTAGATGCTGGTAAATTATAAAATCAAACACTTCAATAAAACTCACACGGAGTAATCTATTTCGTATACAGTTTATAGAGAAAAATAATCGGAGGGGGGAGGGGGGCTAATGAAAAGAGATTTGAGAGAAATGATTGGTAATTAACAAATACTGAATAGCCCCCCCCCCCTATTCCTTAGTTTATAGTATATTTGTTGATGACACCTATGTTCAGCATGTTTACACTTGCGATCAAATTTGATTGCTTATTTCTTACCATTTATCAAAGGTTTCATTTATTTGTTGGTTTTATTTTTGTCAAATTAGCCCCCCCCCCCCGGGACATATGTTTCAAAAGATGTTTTAAATCACTATCTAGTCCACTCCAGTGCATAAAACAGTCTCAAAGTGCTAAAAATGTAGTGTTTTTCCCATTTTGCTTTTTGATCGACATGTCAATCAGGGAGGGCTATAGCCCCCCCGCCCCCCCTGGCTACGCTACTGGCTGAAAACGTGGTATTTTCCTTATTCTGCATTTTGGTCGGCAGTCTATTAGCCCCCCCCCCTAAATAAACCTTTCAAACTATGCTTTAAAGCATTTTTTAGTCTAATCCAGTGCAAAAGGGATTCTTAAAAGTGCTAAAAACATGGTATTTTCCTTATTCTGCATTTTGGTCGGCAGGCCAATGGGGGGGGCTATAGCCCCCCCGCCCCCCCCCCTGACTACGCTACTGGTATGTATACATCACCAAATATCACAAAATTATTCAGGATACAGACATTTTTTTCAGGATTCTAAAGCGGGCAGTAATATTAATTTCCAAAAATTTTTGGAAATTTCTTGAGCGGCAACGCATATAGTCTAAAGCATGCCTTCCAAAAAGACGGTCATCGAAACAAAACGACTAAAAAGATAAAACTAAGATTGAAAATGTTGGTAGGCCTGCAGCCTATTTATCTTCTAAACGTGCTGGGCATGTCATCAAAGTCGTCTAGTGCAACCCTTTGCCATTTCAAAAAGTCTAAGTTTTCCTTCACTAAAACAAGCCGTTGGAAGTTTCTTGACCTTAAGCCAACTCATTTTGCTGTAAGAATAGCAGCACCTCTGGGAAATAATCGTTCCACAGCAGAGGAACTTGGTGAGAGGATGTTGTACGTTAGAAATACATCCACCCAAATCTGTCGATACATTGAATTGTACAAACGTTTGTTTGTTTTTTTTTGAAATTGCAGAAACGATCTTAGTGATGCTGTTGATTTGCGAATTTGCGGTAGATTTCAATTTTTTTACCGCAAATCCGCAAATGTTTGCGGTAAAAAATCGGTTCGCAAATCCGCAAACTAAAACCTTAAGTCCGCAATTTGCGGATTTGCGGACTTGCGGACCGGTTTGCGGAAGTGCCCAGCACTGCTAGTGAATTTTACGATCTAGTGAATGTTTTTGTAGAATGTGCAAATACCTGAAAGCTGCTAATGTTTGCTTCCAAATTTTTGGTTGCAGTTTTATATCATTGCATGTTTAAATGTGTTGTTCTTTTCGCTTGATGAGACCCTTGAGCAAGGTCAAAACGCGTCGCGATAGCTCATTCGCACTGTATATTACAATAGTAAATTGTATAGATGAATAACTTATGCTTCTAAATGCTAGCCGTGAAGATGGCCTAAGTTTCTGGTCGAAACACGAAAACCTGTAGTTTTAGGTTGACAATCATTGAACAGAAAAAAAAAAAATTTTAATGAACCTGAAAGACCTTTTGTTATTTTTTAGAGATGACCAAGAAAATTACGCGAATACCGTGCGTCGCTGGCGTGAAGACCTTATTTTGGGAAATCACCTGAAAATTCACGCAAAAACTATGATCGGTGGTGCCACTCCGAGTGAATTTTATATACATCTAGAATTTTGGTCCGTTTTAGTGTCCTAGTGAAACGATCTAGAGAAATTTTTGTAACTTACCAAGTGAAGACTCTTTTATTTTTTTAGTTTTTTGATATCACCTAAAAAGCAGTCTCATTGTCTTGTTTTTAACTCAATTTTAAATTAAAAGCACAAAGCGTTGTGAAAATTTTTGTGTTTCACAAAATTCTAGTGAATTTTGAAGAGTAGCCTGTGGCAGCATTCAGTGGCGGATCCAAAAAATTTTGGTGGGGGGGATGACAAAATTTATAAGCACGGATTTTCTATAGGCCTAATCTCAAAATTTAGAATGTTTATGATTAATCTTCTTGACGTCGCGCAAATTTGCTTGGCATATTTTTGATCAGGCGCGTGGCAAAAAATCTGCAATGAGGTGGCTGTGTACGGGCCTCCAGTGGGCGGTGGCATTTTGCGGTGTGGGAGCGTAGCCTTTAACCGCCGGAGACTGGGGGTCTGGGAGAAAAGCCCCCAGCCGCTGGAGGCACGGGGGCCTGGGGGCAGAGACCCCAGCGCTAGAAAATTTTGTATTTTTTTGGCAAAAATAACTTAATTTTAGGCCTATTTTAATAAAAATTATGCTCTTAAAGCACGGCATAAAAATTAGCATTTGCAAAAGCATGTTTATACTATGTAGCATGCATTGTCTTCAATTCATACAATAGTTACATCCAGACTAACCATTGTTGTTCATAAAGAGAAAATCACCAACAATAATTGTAAAAAAAATGTAAAAAAATTTTTGTACGCGGCGCGGCGCTAATGCTGTGACGTAATGCAGATTTTAGTTGCCACGCTGCGCCGCGCGGTGCACTAACAACAGCGCGCGGCCGCGTACGCTGCGCTGTTGCTATCTCTAGTGCCCAGGCCTGTTGTAAAAATCACCATGCTTTGAAGTTTGAACCTTTCTTTGGAGCGAACCGTATATTTCGGAGTTAAATTTTTTTTAACTCCACTCCAAAGAGAGAGAGATAGTTTGATTTTCAATCGATAAGTGAAAACAAAAAATTGAAAATACCGAATACTTTTTTTAAAAAAGTACCGAAGTACCAGTACTTCGAAAAGATTTTTGAAAAAGTACCGTCGGTACCGGTATCGGTACAAAAAAGTTACGCGGTACAGTACCACTGTACTTTTGTACTCGGTACTGCTTACCTGCGAGTTTAGTGCACGTGATGTTTCTCGATACTCTGTAATTAAGGCATAGTCTTCCATCTAATGTCTGTCAATGAATGAACGTGTACATTTCGGCCGCAAAAAAAACTGTAAATTTTAACATACGGTATTTAACTGCAAAAAATTACCTTGGGCCCAGCTGGGCCGCGTTAAGGACAAAGGCATTGGATACAATCGCTCCGGACCCTCTTTCTCATGGCCACAATTGTAAAAACGCAAAAATAAAAACTATTGTCTTTTTCTAAAAATGCACGAAGTTTTCTTGGAAGCTTCGCCTACTCGTATTTGTGACGTCGAATGAAAATTAATTAAGTGCAGCGCGCATCTTTCCAGGCATTCCAACAATATTATAGATAATTAATTTCACGCTCGCTAGTTTAATAATTCTTCATGCTGCGTTTTTTCTGATACAGTAATTTATTATTTGGGATTTTTAGGGGCGATTTTTAATTCAAAATCGTTCAGCGGATGCAGCTTTGACCCCAAACTGCTTGCCAGTGATTCGAGTTGTTCTTTCCTATCTCGAAACCAATTCTTTGCTATATTCTCTCGCGTATTTTTAGAATTCTCAAGATATATTTTGCAAGTTATATCAGAGATATACGAACACTTTTAGTTTAATAGGCTATTCCTGGTAACTGTGTCGCATTTCATTAGCAAACATTAACAGACATGTAATTTCTTCTAAATCCACACTCAGACAAGTACGGTCATGTTTTAGCATTAGCAACTCGAAAAATGGTTGTGTCTTGACCCCCGTATATCTTGTTGAGGTCCGGATGGTTTTAGTGCTTTGTTGTTTGTACCTCCCGCCATAGGCGTAGCCAAGATTTTTGAATCGAGGGGTGGGGGACAAACCAGAAACCACATGCAACGATATCATCAGAAATTTTCAGAATAGGAACTTTTTGAGGAGCAAAGATATCGTACAATGGAAGATCTGAAGCCGTGGCCTGTTGGTACTTAACCAGGATTTGGCTAAAGGAAGTGGGATTAAACTAATAGTTAAAAAGTGCAAATGTCTAACTTGGGAGACGTGTTGAGTATCCTAAGCTAGTGTAACTCAAACGTATCATAGTCAGGGGTGTGGAGGCGTAGCCCCCAGCCGCCGGAAACTATGGGGGTATGAGGGCGAAGGCCGCAGCAGTTTGGTGATTTTTTGTAATTTTTTGGAAAAAAAGCTATTTTAATGCCATTGGATCAAATTTTGCTCGTGTTCAGAGCCAATGGAAAGAAATAGGTTTTTAACATTTGAAAGCCAATAAAAGAAATTAAATTGTTGAATTCTTCTTTTACTTGCAACTTAAGTCCAAAACACGTTTATAATTATGCATTTTGGTGTTAAATTGTAATTATTATATTTAAGCAGTGAAAACTAATTCACGAGAAGATTTTCCTTAGAGATATTTATTTTCTCATAAAGTTAACCAGATATAGGAGTACATGAGCGACCAGGGGACCGAGGCGGGTCCTCGACAACTGACCGCGACAAACTGACCGCAAACAAACTAACCGCGTATCAAATGACTCCGATTGGTTGAGAAAGGCGATCTTAAAAATATTTTACTATCCCCAGAGCCATCTTGCTCAAACCCCACTTTGTGACGAAGTCACTGTGACGAAATCAATGCGACGAAACCGTTGGTTCGCGGTCAGTTTGTTGCGGTCAGTTGGCTTGGCTCGACCGAGGCTCCCTCAATTCAAAGTCAATGATTTGTTCAACGAGCATTTTTTCCAGCTAATTTAAAAAAAAGTATTTTGTGTGCAAAAACTGGCGTGGTGAGGGTGAATTATTATTGAAAAATGGTACAGTAGATGGTTACGCTTACTAAACATGTTATTCCCGAGCCGGATTTACATTGCGCGGGGCCCATGGCACTTAGGGGATTTTTGCAACATCTTCCTGCTAAATATAGGTGAAGACCAAAAAAAATCTCACCATCTGAGGACGGGGCCTTGGCACTGTGCCATATGGTAAATGCGGCCTTCGTTATTGCATTATGTTTATAAAAAGTTTAGATGAGGGCCTAAGGTAGCAACTCTTAAAACAAAACCCCTTCATTTCACCCGGGTTATACATTTTAGTTGGTTGGCAAAATTGAATTGAGGGGGGGCCCGGGCCCATTAGGACCTATAGTCGTCAATGTTATTGTTAATTACTGTTGCACGCATGTACTGGTGTACACGAAGATGCTGAAAGAAACTGAAACTGAAGAAACAAGGCTTTTTTGTCACATTTTTATCATTGGCAGCATTTCGATTGGGGAGAGCCCGGGCCCCTTACGCCTATGCCTCCCATACCGGAAGTATTAGCTGAAATAAAAAAAATATTTTACGCTGCATTTTACATCTAACTTTCCGATTAGGAGCTTAAGCACAATGCCATATAAAATAAGGTTTACTACGACTTTTGGCTATCACATTGTATTATTTTTTAAATAAGGAAAAGAAAAAAATTGACTGACTAGAAGTTTAGATTAATTTTTGTTTGGCTATTTTCCTTTTTTAACCAATCAAGTCAAATCTTTTATTTATACTCGCTTTATTACGCCGAAGCGTGTGACAAGTTTGCGGGGCCCATTTCCGCGTCATTGCGCCCGCGCAACACAGCTTCTTTCGAAGAATTGTCGCAGCGGTGGCGAGCCGTTGGGAACTCTGCGTCCAATTAGACTGGTCCGAGATTTGAACTTCAGACCTTCCGCTGCAGAGACAAACGCGTTACTGCTCTACCAACGTGGCCGTTTTTTTTTTGTTAACCAATGAAAAAATAGTATTGTTCTCGAGCCGAGGACAGGGCGTTTTCGAGGATCAGTAGGCTTCAAGGCCAAGGACCTGAGCTTCGAGGCCAAGGCTAAGGACTTCAAAATGTGTCCTCGAGGACTTCATCTCTGGTAATTAACTAAAAAAATATAAAGCGGATACCATGTTGCAAGAAGTTAATAAGATTTGTTAGATTCAAGTGGGCTAATTCTTAAAAGTGACTTTCCTGGGATAAAAAATTGTTTCTGTTTTAATTTGGCATGATGCCTCAGGTGATTTGACGTTCAAATTATCTGAGGTTTTTCTATTTTAATTTGGCATGATGCCTTAGATGATTTGACCGCCAAATCATCATAATTCTTTTCTACAAAGCAGAGAGTAAAATCCCTGCATATTGAAATGCATACGAAAAGTATTAGTACCCATTTCTCCATAGGTAGGCACAAATCAGTTAATCGTTAATAACGAAGTTTATTTTTTCATTAATTCGTTAATCCGTTGAAAAGTTGTTTCATGTTAACGGACTAAAGTAATTTCCGTTACGTTCTGTTAACTTCCGTTAAGGTTTTCATTGTTAATATCTTGCACCATTCATTCATTGTACTGGTACAAACCAGTTTGCACTGGTAACACTTGTTGCGTATTAGCCCGAGTTTTTTAGAAAAAAAAGGAAAAAAGAAGCTATTTTTTGAGGAAAATAATAAGCTGCAGCCTCATAGGTCTATTGATTATCGCTGTTCGCAATTTCTGAAGATTTTCCGATCGCAGCTTCGTTACAGTATTTGAACTTATTTTCATCTTGAAATTAGATTAGACTGTAAAATGTAACTTCCAAAACACAAAAAGCCCATTATAGCAATAAATTTTTCCTTACAATCAGCTCAACAGCGTCAAAACGTGTTTTAGAAAGGAGTAAATAAAAAGAAATGTAAATTACGTGCAAATTATTGACGAACTAACGGACTTTATTAACTTACGTTAATTAAATCTGAAAATAACAGGTTAACGTTAACGGAGGTTGAAGTTTGTTAACGGACTAGTGGTTAACGAAGCAAACATTTTGCATTAACTTGCCCACCTATGCATTTCTCAAATTTAACAGCAAATAAATCGAGAACCCAAAATACAAAGCGTTGCTAAACACCAGACGGCATATGGAGCTTAGCCAAGATTTTGAGCCCTTTAGGTCCGTATGGCTCTTTTGGCTCTTTAGTGATTCAGCTTAAAAATAATTGCTCTAACTTTTCTGGTTTGCTGCAGCTACCAAGTTGCTGATTTTCTTGCCAAGCTTTAATAAAAAAACAAAACAGTTTGTAGAAAATCTTCGGTTATACAACAGAGGCACAACCAAAGAGGGACGGGGCGAACGGGGCTTTAACCCTCTCTTAGCCAAGTTACTTAAAAAGCTTAACCCAAAATACAAGCGCTTAAACTTGTTTTGGACTTGACCTGTAAGTAAGAGGGGGGCTGAAGGGGGTGGGCAATTTAATTCTTTTAAATGACTTCCAAATTTTAGTAAATTACTCTTTCAAATGGTTCCAAAACGTGCGTAATGTGATCCAAAGTGCGTAGATAAGGATATTTAAAGAAAAAATCACAAAAATTGCTCAGCATCTTAGGGCTTTGCCCGCAGATCCCCATTAGAAATGCACTTAAGTAGCACCAGTTTGATCAGCAGCCCCTGAAATAAAACCTTTTTTTTTTTTACAAAACCAAATTAATATGTGGTTTGAGCACCATGTTTTGTTCACCCGGGTCAAATCTACTTCCAACGCAGAGAAAAACGAGATACAATATTATTGAGTTCGCAAGCACATCGAATAAAAATTAAAAAATAAAAAGACTTAGGTTAAATATCCTTAGTAAAAGAGTAAAATTTCTAGAATTATGTCATTTCATTTTTCTAGAATTATATTATTTAATGCGGTTTCAAACGTTTTTGTTTTGAATACCAGAAAAGCAAAATTGAATATCATAAGTAAAAAGAGCTTAAACTTAAGTAAAGCCAATTCCTCAAGCCAGCTCTTTTTTTTCTAAAAATTATTATAAGCTGAGTTTGCAAAACATGCATTTTTTTCTTAAACGGGCAAGAGTACCTCCGTACCGACCAAACTCACTTAACTACCGACAAAAACTAGTGACTTTCTGTGATGGGAAAATTTTGCTATTTACAGTAAGTTGGCGTGATGCCTCAAGGTAAGTTGACGTCACGGCCAAATCCTAACTTTTTTCTGAAAACAGAGTGTAAAACGCCTGCAGACTAAAATACGCACGAAACCTGTTACGACGCATTTCTGATATTTAACAGCAAATAAACTGAGCATTCAAAATAAATAGCGTACATCCAAACAGAAGACAGCAGACAGAGCTCAGCCAGTCGGCAATAGAAACTTTTGAACCCAGCATGTTTTCAGTCATTCAACTTGAGAATGATTACTCAAAATTTTGAAGACCTTTTTTGGTGAATCAAGTTGGTAAGTTGCACATGTAAAATAGGGTTAATGCTCCATTAATCGCAACGCATTTTGATGATTGTTTCTTTTAAAGGTGAGTGTCCTTTTCAAGGAAACCAATTATGTGTCGCAATGAATCATTTTGAATCGGAGTCCTAGCATTATCCTGGGCGCAACCATTGTGCCAGAATCCGTCTCTCTTTGAGCACAATGGAAATCATTTCTGCAAAGTAAAAAACGCTGATAATTGTGGCCAGGGTCTCAGAGAGAAAATTTTCCAGGGCGTACGAAGGTTGATACCGGGCCCCCAAACGTTATTGGGCCCCCCAAGCCTTATCGGGGTCCACGCCGTTAAATCCTTTTTTGTCGGATGGATGTTGATCTTCATTTAAAAGTGAGGGGATAACGATATTTGCATACAATTAGGACCTATGAAAAACACAACTAGACATAATATTGGTTAAAATCCAGCCAGGGGTTTGGGGGAGCGCTGTGAGCTCCCCCAACGGATCTGGGGCGGAGCCCCGGAAGCTTTAGCACTTTTTATGCTTCTTGAGGGTAAAATACAGCATTTGATCAACATCCCAGCACCAAACTTGCTTAAATTGACAAGCAGAAAATGTGATATACATGAAAGAAAGTATGTGAAGTGGGGGATGATGACATTGACACAATATTAGACAACATAATGACTTTAATACTGCAAATCCAAATCTTTTACTGATAAAAGTTTTAAGAAGTCATCTGCTATCATAAAGTTCACAAACCCAAATACTTATTAAACTCATACAGATAGAGTGAGTTACTTAATGATTATAGTATGTCAACTTTGACTCCGTTCTCTGAGGTAAAAATGCTTTTGGATCTTTGGAAATATGGGTCCTCGTACATTGTTGTACTGTAAATTTAGGGCTCTCAAGTTAGAGAAATGTAGCAAAACGTTAATTTCGGTGCAAGTGTATGGCTTTTAATACATTTTCCTCTTTTTTAAATCAAATCGGCCACTATTGGATGCCCTAAAGGCTGTGTAGCAAAAATAGCGACCAATTACCAGTACTGAATAGGCTGACTGATATTTTTGCTGTAGGCAAGTTTGATTACGGTGTTATGGTGCGATACCAAAACTTAACGCTGAAACCTGAACTCTTCCGGGCCCCTTGAGCCCTGGCCCCCCTAGGCCCAGGCCCGGGTACGATGTACCCCTTGAACCCCCTTCTCGCAGGCCCTGATTAGGGCCATTTTTATTTTGACCTAAAAAACTTTATTTTTGACTTCATTTTAGTTAAATTTTGACTTACATAGTTACGGCCGTGTTTGTTGTACAAATTTTGGTTAAAATTGTTTCGTAAATCGCTCGTTACAAACTTGAGTTCAAATTCAACAGATTTAAAATAATCATTTCATAGCAGAAGTTAGTGCAAATCTACATCATTAAAAAATTAACGTCACAATTTAAAACCCTACAGGTTACTGGGGTATCTGCCAAAAGTAAAAACAATATTTAAAATCAGAAACTAAGAATTATAATAAAGTGTAAAATATTACGATCGTTGCAGCACAAAAGCTGACCATGATCAACTTAGAGGTGACTAAACAAATGGTGCACACTGTGTCGGTTATGGATGGGCCGGGAACCGAAGCGATCTTTCAAATTTCATACTTTTGGCAAGCACCCCTGATGATCTTGCATACGGGTAAAACAGCCTGTAGGATCTTAACTTTTAGTTTTTAAATTGTGATGCGAACTGTTTTGTAATAATAATTTACATATGTTTGAATTGTATAAAGTAGTTTACTTCACTTTTTATTAACCTCATATGGACAGAAATTTCAATTTACCGTTTTGTGGCTAATGCAATGATACGAAACATGACAAAAAACTTTGTAAACTGAAACAGTGCACGCATGTTAAGGTCAATCAGCGTACCCACTTGAATGCTATCGTAACAATAGCGTAAAATTTAAACAAGTTTCACAGCGTGAATTGCAAGACTTCATCAAAACACTTTTAAACCTGGGCATAAAGTTTAGATAACTGCTCAAAAATTTAGAAAAAAGTAAAGAAAAAAGCAATTTGTACGGAAATTTTTAATGAAAGATAATTTTGACAAATTTTGACCTTGTTCAAAACTCCGACTTTTTTTTCACCACCTATAAAATGTACCAAAACAGATTTCTGAGCACCCAAAACCAATGTTCGAAAGCATTTGATGATGTAAGAACGCCCTGAAAAAAATTTGACTATATTGACTTTAGCGGGCCCTGCTGATAATATACAATCATTGATAAACAAATTATCGGTACTTCTTCCGTAGCATTAGTGATATTGCTTTCAGCAATACGGTGGGTTTGTTGCATTTACTCAGTATTGTCTTGCTATGTGCTGTACAGTGTATACTCACTGGACGAGCGGGCGTAAGCAATTGCATACAGTTATTACTCGAAAAAGTTAAATTAAAAAAATGAAAAGTGAATGTTTTGATAAATTTTTGTGGATGTGTACTCACTAGTCAATGTTTTGCAAGCAGATCTTATGAGAATAAAATACGGTACCGTAAATGCAAAATTGTCATTTTTAAAGTAATTTTTGTGTCCATAATATTAATTGTCCAGTGGTTTTTTGGAAAAGTTATCGATAGCTACTTTATGTAGACTAACAAGAACAATGGCATTCTATATATAAAAGAGCTTGGTTCCAAAACGTAACAAACGCCAAATCTGATTGGTAAGAAAAAGCGCCAAAAATGTAAACATTCAAGTTTGTACTCTACACAACATTGAGTTTATTTTCCAACAAACATGATAAAATCCATTAGCTATGCAACCTTTAAATCATTGCTTTTTTCCAAACCGCGATATACGTCGGCCACTGTACGAAATAAATTTATCGCAATTTGGAATCAACTTTTGTTTAATTTTAACCAGCAGATAAGTGAAAACTATCCTGTTTGGACAGCCACGTTAGTGGATATTTGATAGCTGTGTGATACACTTAGTTTTCCAGCAGTTCGCTTCCTTTTCCTGCAATCAAAAACAAGACTCAATTCTTCAAATATGCTAAAAGATTTTGCTTTTATTTCACATAAAATTACAAATAAAATTCATAAAATTTTTCAAGTTGTTAACATCATCTTGGAGGTCTCCGCAATGGCTTAATGCTGTTTTAGTTATTACTGTCGTCATGATGATGAGCTATAAACCCTTACTATATAGGGGGATTGACCAAATACCCCCTTCTGTCAAACAGGATATTATTTCGTTAGAGGTATTAATCTGCAAAACCGTAAAATAATCATTAAAAAGCTCTATTTTTTCTTCAAAATAATACTAATACTTTGTTGAAATTTTCCAAATTGTCATACGGCTACAGAAATTGAATTTAAGACGGAAAGCATTTTTTCTCATAATACATTATTTCTAATCAGAAACAAAAGATTCAAATAAACAGACAAACTCTTTTATTTTTCCAGGAAAATGCAGAACTTCAAAAAATTAGTTCACATTCAATGTCACAATAATAATAATAATAACGAGTAGCTTTCTAGAAATGTTTTTCACTCGTTTTTTGTTCTGGTTATCATTGGTATTTATTATCAAGCTTGTCAGGGCGTGGTTTAAAGTTGCTTAAAAGTTTGTTTTGCCTGATATCATTTTATGATCTCTTTTCTCTCTAAATCTAATTTATAACTATCAGTACCGAAGTTGTGAACTAGAGTAACAAATTTGAGAAACTGTTATCTTGGTGAAAGCATAGGATTTGATGGAGTTTTGCTGTTTTGCCCTATAAGTTTGTTCCAGATTTTATTATTCTAGTCTAGCTATAATGTTGTTGTTGTAGCCTGGTTTAGCAAATGTGGAGAAAACAATATTCTGAGTATGTGATGTTAGCATATTCGCAACTTTTGAAGTGCAAGTTTTAAATTGGATGATGTAAGTTTGTCTTGATACTTTCAATTAATACTTTTGATTACTTTTACTAAATTTCTTTTAATTGATTATTTTGATATATTTTATATTTGTGCTAATTATGCTTCATTTTGATTCTATTTGATTCTATTTGAATAAGGATGAATGTACCGTTATGGTAGTGATTATAAGTATATGAGTGCTGGAGAAAGACCTCAGCGGCAACGAGCTCGCATTTTTAAGAATCCCGCCTCCACAACCTTGCTTCTTCTTGCTATCTGGGGCATTAGTGTAAGTGAGTTTGTGACATTCAACAACAGGTTATAAAATTTAGGCATTTTGTGACCAGAGTGTAGGGGCAGTGGTGGGATTCGGCCGGTTCGCACCAATTCTGTAGAAACGTCTCTCAAAATTTTATGAGATCAGACAACCGGTGAGTATTACTGATTACCATAGGTGGGCACAAGTCCGTTAATCGTTAATCCGTTAATAACGAAGCTAACTTTTTCATTAACTCGTTTATCCGTTAAAAACTTTTTTCATGTTAACGGACTAAATTAACTTCCGTTAAGTGCTGTTAACGAACTAAAGTAACTTCCGTTAAGTTCTGTTAACTTCCGTTAAGGTTTTTATCGTTAATATCATGCAGCTTCGTTGTGCATTTGAACTTGTTTTTATCTTGAAGTTAGATTAGACTGTAAAATGTAACTTCCAAAACACAAAAAGACCACCATAGCAATAAATATTTCCTTACAATCAGCTCAACAGCGTTTATACGTGTTTTAAAAGCGAGTGAATAAAAAGAAATGTAAATTACACAAAAATGTGAACGGATTAACGGACTTTATTAACTTCCGTTGATTAAAGCTGAAAATAACGGATTAACGTTAACGGAGGTGTGAAGTTTGTTAACGGACTAGTGGTTAACGAAGCTAACGTTTTGCATTAACTTGCCCACCTATGCTGATTACTATCAATGGATTTTTGCATCTTATCTGATATACCGATTTTTGAGATCCAAGTAGCTCGCGTGTTTTTTTCAAAATGTGCAATGGTCAAGTTCGCACGTAACAGTTATACGTTGTGTTAATTTTTATAATTGTAGTAACTTTCCTTTTGTGATTGTTTGTCTGAAAATTGAATTGTTGCGTCCTAAGTACAAGTCAAAGATGGGCACGGAGCAGAATCTGGAGCGGAGCCGGACTCTGGCTACCTTTGTCGGGATCCGGATTTGAGTTTTTTATGTACATCTGGATTCGGAGCGAATTCGGATTTTAAATTTTAGGTTAAAAAATTTATTTGCTTGAGAAATTTTTAAAATTTATTTTGTAATTTTTTTCTCCCGTCCATTTCGCAGTGCCATTCAACGAGGAGCTAGTCGTGCAAAACTTACGCAGGGAGTCGCACTCAAGCGTAACGGTACGTCGCTTTTGTAAGCAAAAAAGCTGCTGCCACGTATTTGCTATCCTCTCAGGCTGGCATCGCTGCTCCAACCCTAACTATAATGCAAGGTTTTGAAACCAAAAAAAGACTGCTCTATGTTTATTTTCCCTCCCTTCCTTATACTACGTATTGCTCCATTCCACGCTATCGCAATCCCAGTTCGAATCGAATCCGGATACGATGGTTCGAAGCTAAGCACGATAACCACTGCACCGCGCTGCTTGCAACAATGCACTGACAAAATGTCGTATTTAAACCAAATGTATGAGAAAAAGGCAATAGAGGATCACGCTTAAATGCGGCTTGCTACGTGGCATGTGCATGAGTAGCTTCTACTTACCATTCATTAGTGACTCCGTTCAGTATTTCCAAATTTTGTGATACCGGTAAGTGTTGGTTTTTGGCTATCTACGCTATTAGAGATGAGAATCATTGACTAGGCTCGTGATCAAGTAGTTTAAATTCAGAAGTTTCAGATTAGCACTTAGTTTTGCTTACCATTAATGCTGAATACCGTGTCTGTAAATGACAAACTAGGAAGTAATTAAAAATAATCAGTAGTTTATTTGCTGGAAAATATGACCTTTTGTAACAGACCCCGGCTGAAAAATATGATTTTTGTGATAGAACCGGCTGACAAAAAATTTGAATCCCACCACTGTGTAGGGGTATCATATTTTTATTGATAAAAAAGAGGACAGTTCCAAAAAACGAAGCCCAAACGACCAAACTCGCGGAAGGTACTAGACAACCAAACTGAGTTTTTTTTGGAGAACACATGCTTTTGCGCTGATTTTCCCCTTTGAAAATGGTGATCTCAAAAAAAAAAAAAAATGAAAAAGGTCTTCAGTCAGTCAGGTTGGCTTCGGGTGTTGCTGCAGCTGGCTGATTTGTCCAAACGCGCTCAAGCTTGATTCTTGGCGGTTTTCTATTAAATTAACAATAATAAATAATGCGGAAAAAATGACGAGACAGTTTAACTAAAAGCTAGAAAAAATGACGCAATAAGATTCGACAGAGCTAAACAAAACGGTGCCATCAATGCATATGAAACTATGGAGTTAAATAAGTTAACTAAATACCATTCTTCAAAATAATTGCTTACCTTACAGTGTCACAACAAATACAGAGTGGTAATTAAGTATACAACGCCCAAGACTACTCCGCACACTCCGACGATTCGCCGCGGCAACCGAAGTCGCCCAAAACGCTTCGCCGAAGCGCACAAAATACTCCGGGCGTCCCATTCTCAATTACTAGATGTTTAAATCAAAATTACAGTTGCAGTAAATTAAGAAGTCAAGGTTTAACACCATAAAAGGTAACAAAAAACTCACCGACTGTCTTGCAGCACACAGATCGAACAGTTCTACTCAGCAACACAGCAGATCCAAGTAACTACTAATATACAGTTTTACTCTAAAATACACAGGATCTATTTCCATGCCTCGCCTGCCTCCCGTGCGACCCGCACAAACGAGCAAAATGTCAGCGCCAGGGCCCAGAGTGCGAAGACACGTCGCCCGCCCGTGAAAGCCACCCAGAAGTAGCAGACCCGGCATAGAAACAAGGCAATGTCTCACCCAAAGGGCATCTCAGAAGTCTGGACTCGCTCCAGAAAACTTGCATCCCGGGAATACCGAACAGCAGCCAGACGTCTCCGTCGCCGCCCGACATCCCAGAGACACGAATTACTAAGGAGCGGCACAGACTCCTAGACTCAGACCCTTCCAAAAAACTCAAATCTTAACAGTAATCTCAATCTCAACAGTAAATCAAAATCTGAACAGTTCGCAACAGTAACTTAATCTTACACAGTAAATCCCAACAGTTAACTACACTTGTCAAAAGAACTCCATAGCTCTGACCACGCCCAAAACTTAAATCTCGAAACTTTAGAGAAAATTATAACGTCCTTATTCTGCCGAATCAAAATGCTTGTGATTAAAGAAACTAAATTATAACAGAAAAGACCGCGTGATTGTGAAAACAGGCGTTTTGCAATTTCTGCAAATTACACCGGCAACTAAATACGTGAACTAAAATCTCAATAATAACGAAAAACGAGTAATTGAGAAAAGGCAAGGAAACAAAAACGATTAATCGAAAGGTTACTGGTTCGAATCCATATTAAGGTGTCTTGCAGTAACATCGGGTCTGTGGGAGTTGAATGGGAGTGTTGGCAAAAGGATATCGTTTTTGGTTGGTTTGTTCTTCCACTCCCGCCTTTAAGTTCTGAGAATTAAAAAGAGGGCATTTGGCTACTTTTTGGGTATCGTGGGAGAACCACTCATTTTAAACGGAAAAAGAGCAAATCCTCTTAAACGAGGACGTATGTTGTAGCCCTACCAGAGTGGTAATTTTTCAACGTTATTATTTAGTTTGGTAATGCAATTTTAAAGTGTAATAGAAATGTATTGTTTAGCTTCAATGTTGTTCATTAAATTTAGAGAAAAATTCCCGTTTTTTGCACTTAAATTTCCTATTTTTATTTGGTAAAGTTGAATTAAGTTCAAACTTTTTGGTTTATCAATACAACAACATACAAATCGATCAAAAGCACACAGTTTGTACGCTTTTTCCATCTCGGTAGCAGGTGGGTTGCATCATACTTTTCGTTTGCTTTTAGCAGCACACTGTTAAAAAAAGGTTTGTGTTCCTGGACATCCTTGATCTTAAAATCTATTCCAAACGCCACCATGGTTGCTTACCTAAGATCATTGTCTCTGTCCATCGTCGAAAATTGCATTCCATCAAGTTCGTGCGCATCACTGTGTGGACCAGATGCCATCCTATCACCAGCAGTTCCACTGTAACCAGCAATGTGAAGCGTGTAGTTTTGCAATTCGTCTTCAATAAAGAATTCACTAAAAAACGTACCTTGAGTTATAGAAGACCTGATATTATACTAAATCTCGTAAAGAAAGCCTAATTTGGGCTAGGTTATGGTTGGATAGGTTATTATGAAGGGTTTACAATGAATATATGCAGTTATAAACGATATCGTCTCGGCTCGCCTAACTGATGGATTTGATGGTAATAATGTAGAAACGGTTTCAGGAAGCTGGGGACTCTGCGACCAGCCCCACATATGATATGCTGTGTTGCACTGGTTTACTCAGCACGCAACCCGTGAAGGCATTTTCCAACAAAAAATTTTCAACTTTTGGTACACGTGCCTTCCTTTAGCAAATATCTAGTTGCACTTGCATGCAAAGTGTGCCAAGCTCTGCTTTAAAGTGTATCACACCAAGCTTAAATAAAGTGTATCATACCATGTGTATCATGCCATGCCTCAAAGTGTATCATATCATACCATACCATAGTGTATCATACCATTCCTCAAAGCAGAGGTGGAGTCGAGGACACAAGGCTCGAGGCCAAGGCCAAGGACAGCCTTTCCGAGGACAGACACTCTCGAGGCCAAGGAAAGAAATGCTCGAGGCCAAGGCCAAGGACCAAGGACACAAGCGCAAGTGCTATCCAAAAAAAAAAAGGTCTTCACAAAAATTTTTTAGGCGATCTCCAAAAAAAAAAAAAAGGTCTTCACAAAAATTTTTCAAGCGATCTCCACAAAAAAACGTTTTCCAAAAAATTTTTCAAGCGCTTCACAAAATTTTAACAATTCAAAACATAGTGCTGTCCTCGAGCCGAGGACAGGGCATTTTTCAAGGACTTGAGGCCTCGAGGCCAAGGACTTGACCTTCGAGGCCAAGGCCAAGGACTTCAAAATGTGTCCTCGAGGCCAAAGACGTCCTCGAGGACTCCAACTCTGCCTCAAAGTTTAAATAACAATGATTACTATTGCTGATTAAGTTTACAAAGTTTAATGTCAAAACGACTCATTCAATGAAGCGCAAATCAATAACCAACGCAATTTTGCGTACGGCAACGATTGGTTTTACTATGATTATCTCTCCTCGGTAGCTTCGAACAAGCAGCAAATTCAGTGGAAAAGAATTTGAAGTAATCTACAGAAACATTGGAACACTGGAAGCTCCTACGCAAGTGCAGATTCGTCCAAGTACGAAGTAGTCGTTATAATTAAAACTGCGCGGATCGTCCAAAAGTTAGCGTGTGATGCTTTTTGGTGACAGGAGAAAAATTTGCACTACAAAAACAGTTTGCAAATGAACATCAGGTACACCTCGGGATGTGCCCACAAGTCAGCATATAAAGCGAAAAAATTTTTCTAGATTGACATTGTATTTTTGGGAGCACTCAAAATCCTCACTTTCGCTTTCTCATTTTCTTTGCATTTTTTTAAATTTAAAAATCAGACTGCCTCTTCAACCTCCATCGCTAAAAATAGATGCAGTCGAGCATAATTTATAGCCAGTGAGAAACGGTCAGTTTTTGGTAGCACGACAGCGAAAATATGAACACGATCCCGTCATTATTCTTTGTGGTGTTAACGGATTGTTGTTGATTGCCTTGTTCTTGGAACTTTACGCTAAACTGTACGAAAATATGCTGTACCAAAATTTTTGTTATGTTTATAAATTCGAATAGTTTCAGTACCAAAAATTGTTGTTACCATGTAATTGGTAGTTGTATATATGCCTTTCTGCTTATACTTTGTGTTTCAGCAACTCTGTTTGCGGAGTTCTTTGCTCCATATTTTTGGGGGGAATTTCATGCGGAGGTGCAAGCTTTGTTTTTGGGTCTGAAATATGTAGTCTTAATGACGTGTAAGGTCTTAAACCTTTTTTTGTTTCTACATGCTAAGTTTATTTTTGTGTATGGGTTTCCTTTGTTTTTGGTTCTTGCTAACTTGTACATTATGTGTATTCTATTTGAATAAAAATTGAATAAGGTTGGTAGGATTAGTAGAAGAACAGGTTATGGGCCCAGCACGCTTCCACTGCGCCAGTGATTAGTTGACAGTATTGACTGTGATTTGTGGACCACACACTGGTAGGCCATTGTGAGAAGATGGATGATAAATTTGTTATTGAAAAGCTGGATGGGTCGAATTGGACGACTTGGAAATTTCAAATTCGCCATCTTTTGTTAGCCAAAGGGCTATAAGAGCATGCAGAAGGAGCTTCAACTGCACTTGAAGGTGATGGTGATGAGGCAGTGAAGAAATGTGCAGAGTTCTTACTAAATGCACAAAAAGCTTTATTGGCTATCAATTCTAGCGTTATCAATTCATACAACACATTTGTATTTGATAACTTTTTGTGAAACTCCCAATCAGGCCTGGAAAGCCTTGAGTCAGCATTTTAAAAGAAACACCATAGCCAACAAATTATTTAAAAAAAACAAACAGTATTTTAGAATGGAAATAAAAAAGCTACATAGAATATTACTTAAAGGATATGAAGGACATAACCGATGCACTGGCAGCTTTGGGGTCTCCTGTGTCGGAAGAGGATCAGATGGTAACTTTACTTGGTAGCTTCCTCCCAAATTTTCTACCTTTGTTACTACCTTGGAAGCAGGAGGTGGAGAGCTGAGTCTTGGAGGTGTGCTACAAGCTCTCAGATATAAAGAACTGAAACTGAGAGAAATGAACGTCAACCTACATGCGTCTAATAAGTCACTGAGTCTGCTTTGACAGAGTCACAAAAGCGGGTGTGTTACGGATGTGGTAAGCCTGGGCACATCAAGCGATACTTCCCTGAACGAACAAATAGATCACAGCCGTTTTTGCCTCATAATGCAAAAGATGCTAGTTCAAGCAAAAGTAATGAGAGAAAACCTGTGTAAGTGGATAATTTTCTGTTCTCTGCTGTAAAAACTGATGACTGTTTAAATATGAATTGTCAATGGACAATTGACTCTGGTGCATTTCGTCATATGTCTCATGAAAAAGATATGTTTCATGCTTACAAAAGTTTTGAAGTTCCTGTAACTGTTGAACTTGGGGATGGTAGATCAGTTCAAGCATTTGGATCTGGTCAGATTAGGTTGAAAATGATTCTTGAAGATGGTTGGAAGTTTATTGATGCAACAATGTGTGATGTATTTTATGTTCCTAAACTTAACTGGAATTTGCTTTCGGTGAGAGCTGCCGCATCGAATGGCAATACTGTTCGCTTCCATGATGATGGATGTTATATTTACAGCAAAGAGCAAAGTTTAAGTGGAATAGGTTATTTAACTGGGAAGCTGCATCTTTTATTCTGTAATGTTTATATAACTGATAAAGAACTGTTAGCAAATGACAAACTACTCAAAATTGACCTGTGGCATCAAAGGTTAGGTCACCTAAATGTAAAACAACTCAAAGAAGCAATCTCGGAGTTAAATGTTAATAATGTTGAGAGTGGGTTGGATTTTTGTGAAAGCTGTACAAAAGGGAAAATGCACAAATTGCCAATTACTCCAAATGCTACTCCCATGTCCACCACAAGAAAGCTTCAGATTGTACATAGTGACTTATGTGGTCCAATGGAAAGTGGAAACAAGTGGAAACAAGTATTTTGTGACTTTTATTGATGACCTAACTAGATGCTGTGATGTGTATTTTTTGGTGGAAACAACACTTGATGGAAACAAGTATTTTGTTACTTCTATTCATGACCTAACAAGATGTTGTAAAGTTTATTTTTTGAAGCACAAATCTGAAGTTTTTTGAAACATTTAAGCAATATGAAGCTGAAATGGCAAATGCCGCCCAACAGCAAAGTTAAATTTTAAGAAGGGATAATGGCGGTGAGTATTGTTCTGCTGAGTTTGAGAGCTACCGAAATGCAAAGTTATGGTTCATCAGTTCACTGTTCCACATACACCTGAACAAAATAGTGTTGCAGAAAGAATGAATCAAACATTAATGGAAAGTGCACAAACTATGCTGAGTCATGCTAATTTGCCAAAGCGTTTTTGGGGAGATGGCGTATCCACTGCTGTTTATTTGAGGAACGGAGTACCTACGTTTTCTTTCAATGGTATGTCACCATATGAAAAATGGCATGGACGTAAACTGGAACTGAATTATCTTCGAGTGTTTGGATGTATTGCTTATGCCCACATTATTGATGATGGGCGAAAGAACTCGGACTTGAAAGCCAAAAAGCTCAGATTTGTAGGATATTAATTGCGTTCAAAAGGGCATAGACTTTATAATTGTAAGGTCTGAATTAGAAATTAACTGGCTGTGCAAACACCTCGCACTATAATTTGAAACGCGTTTATACAAATTGTTGACAAAAGATTATTTCTATTGAATTATAGCTACAACAAAAAAAAGGCAATGTTGTAATGATTCGGTGATTGCTGTTTATTCGACCCAAACGAATCCAGAGTCGACGTCAATTGCATGTGGTCAAGCGAGAGCTAGTGAGCGAGCGGTGGGGAGCGGGGAGCAGTTTTAAAATAATTGTCCAGCCAGTTGCAAGGAGATTTAAGAAATTTAGGAAATAGCTCCAATTGGAAAGGAGCTCAGATGCTAGCTGTAGTTAAGACCATAGTCCACAAATAGAATGAGTAGATCAAGAAATCTCAGCAGGAAGCAGGCAAAAACACCGAGTAAAGAAGTATGCAAATTAGCAATTGCAAAAGGCAAAAGAGCGAACTGGCTGGAAATTGTGAGGTGAAACATCACGTGTTAGCAGCAATACAAAGAGCAGCGATACCCGGCTCGACAAAAGCAGACAAGGCGAGGTTCGATACCCTCTGCAGCTGAAGCGACGTAACAATAATGAAGAAACAAAAAAGATTTATTTCAAACGCAATGTGACTTTCAATGAAACTGATTTTGGCTATGTTCACAAAGCAAATGGTAAACTGCCTAATGATAATGTACTTGAAGTGCCAGTAACTGTTGAACCAGAGGGAGAAAATGAATCTCAACTCCAAAAAACGTGATTGAAGATGGAGAACTCCGAAGATCTGATAGAAACAGGCGACCTCCAGTTGCCTATGGATTTGATGAATATGCTGACTCGGCTAACTGTGATACAACACCAGTTGTTGCTTACACTGCTTGTCATACTTAAACGCCTAAATCATTTAAAGAAGCTATTCAAAGTGACCAATCACAGTGCTGGAAACAAGCAGCAGAAATTGAGTATGCTGCATCACAAGAAAACAAAACCTGGAATTTAGTGGAATTACCTCTCGAACGAAAGCCAATTGGTTGTCGATGAATTTTCAAAGTCAAGTGTGACCGATTTGGAGCAGTGGAGCGTTATAAAGGAAGGCTGGTAGCAAAAGGTTATTCTCAGCGATATGGTATTAATTATAATGAAACGTTTGCTCCTGTTGTAATTTTCTTCAATTCGAGCAATTTTGTTGACTGCATTAGAAAAGAATATGATTATTCACCAAATGGATGTTCAGACTGCATTTCTTCATTGAAAATTGAATGAGGAAATATACGTTTTGCAACCAGAAGAATTTGTGGAACCAGGACTAGAACGCTTGGTATGCAAGCTGAACAAGTCTCTGTATGGTTTTGAGCAATCTTCGAGTTGCTGGAATAGTGTTCTTTATAAATACTTGATATTGCTTGGTTTCAAGCGCAGTGATGTAGATCCTTGTGTGTAAAACGTGCGAAATGTGATTCAAATGGCATTAATATTAAAATAGCTATTTTTCCAAAGCATTACAAAAGATCGCCCAGCGGCTGGGGGCTTCGCCCCCAGATTGCCATAGCCTCCTGCGGCTGGGGACTTTGCCCTCAAACCCCCGTCTGCGGCACGTTTTAGTTGCACTAGTTAGCTCACCACGTCTCCCAATTTAGACATTTTGGGAAAACTTCATAACTTTTGGTTAAAGGTAAATCATGGTTATTTAGCAAACTCCTTTAGCAAAATCACCGTTTAGCAAAATCATGGCTATGTGCCGCACGCACAGGCCTCGGCTTTTGACCTTCCATTCTACGGTAACTCTGCCCCATAAGATCCACCTTTTGAAAATGTCTGATGCCGTCATTGCATGTGATTTGCGTTCGTTTTGCCTCCCCCCTCCTCCAATCAAAAATCTTGGCTACGCTTATGGTTGATATTTTAATGCTGAGTGAATATTTATAGTAGGTCATTGCGATAGTGCTTCAAATATAGGATGAGATACATTCCATACTGCTTACCTTCGTGAGCGACTACTTGCAGAGGTACGCTTAACGTTGCAAAAGTGCAATAAGAATTAAGGCGGGTTCACACAGAAGCCGTCAACGTTACCGTTCCGTCGCAGTTACGTCTAACGTCAAGGTGTTCACACAGAAAATTTTAGCGGTGACGGAAGTGATTTTCTTGATTTCATCCGTCTTACGTTGAATTAAAATAATTTTAACTTTACGTAAGTAACGTAAGCGATTTCGAGCATTTTTTTGGTGGTTGGGGCAAACTTTGAGCCACAAAAACTGAAAATCTTGAAAAAATAATTGGTTTTTGTTCAAAAGTAGCTTTCAGCAGGCAATGTTAAAGGCGGTGAATCATCCAGCCAATTTCAGTGGTTTACGATAGCTAAAATTGAACTATAATTTTTGATATTTTTTGTTTTGATTTTGGGGCTGCATTTGCAAAGACATTCATTAAATACAAAAAGATGTCCCCTCGAAAAAAGTTTTTGGAAACTCTGAGTTTTGATCTTCCCGCCCAAACCAACAGTTCTCTAAACTATTAGGCCTACTGTAATCTTATTAAACTATTAGGCCTAACCATCTCTAAATTATTAGGCCTAATAGTTTAGAAATAGTTAGGCCTTATTGGGCCTAAACTATTTAGAAATAAACTATCTCTAACCTATTAGGCCTACCACAGTTCTCTAAACCATTAGGCCTACTGTGGTTTTGGCGGGAAGAACAAAACTTAGAGTTTCCAAAAACTTTTTTCGGGAGGACATCTTTTTGTATTTGTTGAATATCTTTGCAATCGCATTCCCAAAATTAAAACAAAAAATATCAAAAATTATAGTTCAATTTTAGCTATTGTAAACCACTGGAATTGGCTGGATGATTCACCGCTTTTAAGTGCTTAGAGCTGTATGTAGTAAGCTTGGTTTAGTCATGTACCGATACTTTGTAGTATAGATAGTGTACAGTAGCAGTGATACTGGTATCTAGCCCAGCGGTACTTCAGACTGGATTGCTTTTTTTCTGCTTGGGAAAAGAAGAGAGAATGAGATATTGAAACTACCGGTAATTGGTACAGGGTAGGCATGTTAAATCTGAGTTGGTTGCTAGCAGCCAGTTGAGAAAGCCAATTCAATTTGGCTTTCCTTGCTCTTGTTTTGGTACAATTAGCTAAAGTTCAATTTTGAACTTCAATTGACTTGACTCTTGAAAGCTGAAATTATAAACTACTGGAAGCAATCAATTTCTACAGTAGAGACCTTTCTCATGTCTGAAAGTGGCTATTTTGCCTCTAGAGGCAAAATAGTGTTTTTCCTTTGTTTGGGTTAGGGTTAGGGCTAGCGTTGGCATTAGGGTTAAGATTAGAGTTAGACTTTTGGTTAGGGTTTGGGTTAGCATGAGGCTTAGGGCTAATTTGGCATTTGCGGCAAAATAGCCATTAGAACTATTTTGCCTCCAAATTGCAAAATAACATGGGGCTATTTTGCCTCTAGAAGCAAAATAGCCACTGCCTTTAAATAAAGTGGCCACTTTTGACCATTTTGGACGCTGTATCATCAATAGGCCTAGTCATGATCAATAGATCATATACCGTAGTGCACCGGCACTTTGCACCAGTAGCCTACCGATACTGGTCTGTGGTCATGATTATTGCCATGATGCGTATAAATACTAACCAGTGATTGCTTAGCTACCAATACCATAGACTCTTAACTTTTGTTTATTTTTAGGAACTCATAAGCCTATTTATTTGTTGATTTAATAATAGTCAGGTAAAGGCTACTGGTAGTTGTTGTATCTGTATACTCTGCAGTTTGTTTTGTGTGAACGCTGAACAGTTACTGAAATGAAATTGTATGATGTTAGAATCATCTTGTATTCTTAGCAGTGGATCACTAGGTGCCAAAAAAATAGCTGGTTTACTTATACAGTGTTGGTACAACGCACATACAAAGTTGGCTGTGGTTTTGAATTGCATTGAGATTTATTTGTTTTAAGCTTAATGTGGTTTGGGGTTATAGCTACTTTAGAAAATCAACGAACCAGTACCATACAATCAAATTGGAGTAGAGAAAACATACTGTACACTGCTACAGTACTGTACAAATCAAGAGTTGAGTAGTGATAGTTTCCGTACAGTTCAATTGTCGCTGCACTTCACGCATATTTTAGTACTGTACCAGTTTGTGATAGCCTACAAGTACAGTAGACCATCACTTCGCAATATAACAGATGCCGAATACGCGAGATCGATTTCTGACAGTGCTCACATACCTACGGTACATAGTGGTACTGAGCCTGGACCGCATGGATTTGGGTTAGGTTTTTGTGCTGCAGCACTTATGAATCACTATCAGTCACCCAACCCCACTCGCCAACCTATTCCTGTACTGTACAGCGTAAAGTAGCCTCAGATTTCACTGTTTCAAGAGGAGCCATATTGAGATGTCGGTGTATCTTTTTTTCTCCATTCGAAATCAACAATAGGTATAGATATTATAGTTAGTAATAATTGCTTGTATTATGGTTCAAATTCAACATGTCGATGCTCGTTGACTGATTGTGCAGAAGCACAAAGTGCTTAACGTTAAACCACCTTTTTCATTTATACTTATTAGTATTCCCATAGCATATGTGATACCGGTTACAAAAAATAAGATGGAATGGTTAAAACTACTTTTGCATAACAATTCTTCACCTTAAGCTTAAGAAACTTTGAGCAGTACATTGTAACTTACCATATCAAGCATGACCATGACTTACCCTGGCAAGTCTAGTAATAATGTCAGATGTGACTGTGCTTTCAGTGCTACTGTTTGCATGATTGCAGCCATCAAACTTTGGCAGTTCAGAGTTGGAACTTCTAAAGTGGAAGTGCTGATATCTTCAGTATTCCAAACATACCGGTAATGTCCATGGTTTGATTCATGATTGGGATATTTTTTTATTAGTTAAAATTGAACTGTGACCTATCATCAAGGGTTGGGTTAATTGGCTTGTTTAGTTAAGTAACAGTTTAGACCAAACCATTATCTGAATGTATTGTTTAACTAGCATCAGGTGGACCATGGGGTGCCTACCTGTTTGGTTTGTAATTTTGCATGCAGTAAGATACAGTATTGGTGTTAGGCAATACTGTTAACCATTATATTTTGGCTTGCGGTAGGATTTGCGGTGCGGTGTATTAAGTTCATAAACTTTTTGCGGTGCAGTGCGGTATGCGGATAGAATTGAGCGGTGCGGTGCAGTTTGCGGACAAGAATTTTGTGCACCGCACCATTTCTAGCTCAAGTGAATCCGAACCAAACCTGAACCGCTAAAATATTTTGAGCTGGAGCTAAACCTGAACCCGAATCGTTATTTGAAACGGTTCGACACCCTGCTTATGATTCTATGTGTTCTAGTACTAGTAGTATGCCATATGACAGATAACAAGTGTATGATATCGGTTACCGAAACAGTTCGCGATACGGTAGCGTACAAAAAAATAGACTTCTTTAAGCGTACACATACTGTAATTGAAATTTTCGATTTGATTGCGCGATAACGATTTCTGATAATGAATGCCATAATAAACTACATGTGCTGCATTAGATATCTTTATCCTCACTTTCTGACCTGCTAACTGTTGTTATCGATGTTAGTCAAAAATTGCAATCACATTAGATATTGAGAGTTGAAACATTTCAAAAAACTCAAACATTAATTTACCGCAATTTTGAGTATAAAAATTTCTAGTTCTGCAGGTTTTACCAGTACTTTTCAGTTTTTAAAGTAATTTCTGTCAGTACTTTCAGCTTTTTAAAGTCTTCTACTTCTTACGGTACATTACTCACTATTGCAGTAAGCCTACTGATTGACCAACCAAATCTGGCAAATTCAAATTCCACTTCAGTACGGTACCAACCTACATCTTATATACAGATTAATTCGGAAAAACAAAATTTAGTGATTAGGCTATTTGAATTCATATCATATTGCTTACAGTAAATTTAAATTTAAGTTCTACACCACCTTAAAATTGTTCATGCAAATCTAATTTAAATGATATACAGGGTGGGCCATAAGTAGGTATACAGCCATCGCTCAAAAGTGCTTCAATTTTTTTTTTCCATTATGGTTTTTCTTGATTTTAAGTCATATTACAGATCCTAGTGCTGAGCAAGTAATGCGAAGTCTTTTGGAATGTGCTGCTTATTAGAAGTAAAAAGAAATTTAAAGTGTTTATATTGTGATTGTTGAATACCTAATTTTGGCCCACCCTGTACTCTAAATGCAATTACTTACTAATCACTTTTTTACTTTTGCAAAATAGACTTAAAATCTGTGATCATATCAGTATTTGACTGTTAAAGAAATTTAATTATTTAATAGAAATTCAACAAATATGTAAGCTGTAACTTAACAAAAAATCTCAGCAGTTTTTTAACCCAGCAGCAGTACCATGAAAAAAATTACTTGAGCAGTACCACTGTACAACTAAGTAAAACTAAAGTTAAAACTCTTTACTTGTTTCCACAATTATCACTGATACTTGATAAATGTTTGTTGATGATTTTGGCAAGCACTTCAAAACCAGCAAGTTAACCCCACAGGATAAAGTGCATTAAATAGCCTGCACATATTATCAGTAGCTCTCAATTTAAGCATAGTTTGATGGTACAGTGATTACTGATTACAAAACCCAAACTTGATAGGCCTATTGGTTCATTAACAAAACTGCTATGCAAGCATTACAAGCAGTTACAGGTTCTTCGTGAAACGTAATGGTGACGCATCAGTGTGAACCTCTCACGTTCAGGTTACCGTCACCGCCAAATAACGGTAGAACGCTGAACGATGACGGAACGGTGACGTAAACGTTGACGGCTTCTGTGTGAACCCGCCTTTACGCGTTACTTCCGGTCTAAACTGACCTTGGTATGAAAGTATGGAATGGAACATGGAAGAAAATTTTAGTATGGAATGAAATATGGAATGGAAGATTTTTGTATGGTTTGGGAATGGAATGAAGAAAATTGCCAGTATGAAATATGGAAAAATCGTCTTCTATTCCATTCTGTTCCATCCCCTAATTGCCAAAGTGTCGTTCTTAACTCGAGTTTCAAAGAGAAAAAAAGCAGTAAATTGCAAATATAGGAGTATAATTCGTTAAAATGCCTCCCGTTGGTATTTGATCTTTTAGCAGAATTTTGCAATATTAATTTGCTGCGATATCTGTAAGCCAAATACGGTTTTTTAAAATGGATTTCGTGATTTGAATCGCTTTGCTGTCAGAGCACAGCCTCTGCCAGACATGTTTTTCTATTAGTCGGGCTCTGCGAATTTTCAGCGAGACTAAAAATTTGGGTCACGTAATATATTCAAGAACCACAAGCAATTTTTGTGCAGTTATAATTTGACTTAAACAGCTTGATTTTCTGAAAAAAAAAAAACAGTTTTCAGAAGTTTGAGCAATCATTTTTAAGCTAAATGACTGAATAGCCATGAGGGCCTGTAGAATAGGGTGGCTCGAAATCACGTTTTTTTTTAGAAAAATTTTGCATTACCGCAAAAAATGTGCCAATCGGTGAAAATACACATGTGTTAAAATTTGAGAGCTCTGCGACAACGGGAATACTTCGCGCATCGAACCCAAAGTCTCGAATTTTTGCTGAAAATGCGCATTTTTTCAAATATTTAAAAACATATTTTAATGCCATCATATTCGTTCGCATCACCATTTAAAAGTTTGTTTAGAGGCATAAGATGATAGTTTTAAAGTTTCGTTAGAATACGACAACCGTAATACTTCGCGCAAGGCGTTCAAATTAGAACCAAAATTTGAACGAAATTTCGCGATTTTAGCAGCTCAGCGGGCCCAAACAGCGCCATTGTTTCTTGAAACAATACGTTTCTTTTGATCTGTATTTTCAATTAAATGCCGTTTTAATCCCGAACTTTATCTCCAGTAAGCAATTACGTTGTTTACGTGAACTAATTACAACAATTTTAAGTGCTGTTTTGTTTTTTTGTAACTAATTTTATTCCATTTGTTGCAACATTGCTTATCACTATAGCTTTAATGATAATTTGGAGGTTAGTAGAAAATGTATCGCCCTTTATTCTGCTTATCCGGCTCTCAGCATATTTTATCAAACAAATATTTATTGATTTGCCAATAAAATATCCCAGGACTCACCACGTGGAGGTGGCCGGTACCGAGTCCCACCCTACTCCAGCCCAACCACCCAACCTTAAATACTAGAATATTAGAACATAGATTTCCACTGACATTTCGAATTGAATTATGGCATCGTTGCTCTTGATCTGAGTTTGTTCCGAAAGTATTCTTCTCTATTTAAATGATCGCATACGGAAGAAGAAGCTTCCGTTACCAATTTAATGTGGCGTTCCACGCTTTGCGTGTGACATGGCAAAGCAGGAATTTTAAGGTCCATAAACGTTCTCTTCCTAATCATTTCTTTTATGTAAGCGGTCGTTACGGAAGCAGTGAACACCGGTTCGGAACGAGGAATTTCGCTCCAGTCAATCAGTTCTACATAACTTGAAGCCTTGATGTTTAGTTTTGGGACCCTGAAGTTCCGGATGACGCTGGAAGAACCGTTTTTTTCTCGACAGCGCAGAATTCTTCTCCATGCAAGTTCCCTGTGTTTTTTGTCACTACTTGAAAATCATTGCACACAATATGGACTCAGGATGAGCGCCGTATGCATTGCGCTCCACAACAGGTATCACAATATCTCGAACTTTTAAAGGCAACATCTGACATTTTGAAATTGTTTCAAAGACATGCAAGGTGGCATGAGAGATATCATGTTGTCGCTTAATTCTAAACCGCATAGGAGTGTACACCTGCATTACATACAGTACCACCAGTTTTAAATTCTCGGGAGGATCTTCTGTTGAAACGTAGAGTCGGAGGGCTCTTGATGCAGTCGTTAACCAACGAGAGTGTGCCATTACTCCAGGCTTTCGAGATGCTAGTGACGGTTGGCATACACCTGTCGATACTGCCTGGTACATTTCAAACAAATACCTTTGATCTGAAGATAGATCAGTGGAATAGTCTTCATTGATCTCAATTACGTCAGCAGGAATTGGTTGAAAATCAACAATCTGAAGGTTTTCAAAATTTGTTTCGTAAAGCAGCCTTCCAATGGTACGGGTAAACTGACGGGGCCCACTAGTCTTCCCATCCAATTGAATTAGCAAATGCGGAGTGATAATTCGTTGCTATGAAGCTGACATATGGTCCAGTGTAAAGGTCTTTTTAGTTTTTCTTCTAATCTTCGTAATATGCCGGATTTCCAACCAACATTGACGTTAGTGCCGTCGCACCCAATGGAGTCAATCCTAGTGACATCAATCTGCTTTTCCTCACAAAATGCAAAAAGCCCATCTGCTATGTCCTTATAGCATTACCACTTCTTGGTGAAAAGTGTCCCAAGTACCTACTTCCAGGTTCTGCTAGAACGGTAATGTATTCTTCAATGATTTCTTTTCTAGCTCGTCTTTCTGCAGATCTTTCCATCACCAACGTACGATCCTTTCGCCCATCGATGTAGAGACTTGTAACATTTCCATAATCAGTTGATCCAATGCTTTGGACTCTTGATTTCTTTCTTTCTCTTGAAACTTATTCCTGTCAATAATGTTTGAGCTTTCGGAGTTGATATCATGTAATGCGGCAGTGACAATCATTGCTGCGGCTCTATTTGATACGCCAGTTCTATCACAGGCCACCGCAACATTTTGCAACGGATTTGTTTCCGCTGATGGATACTTTAGTCTCCATGGAACCTCGTAGTCGGAATCTTCGTTTGAAGATGAGGCGGAAGATGAATATGGTTCTGCACCTACGGTAGGCTCATCTTGTTACGAGGCGTTGTGTGAAGCGAAAATTTCTTTGTTCAATTTCCTTTGAAGGGATTTTTCTAATTGCTTTGTTACCTGTTGATCCATCCGCCCGATGTACATTTTTCTTTCCGATCGTTGGTCAACTATAAAAAGACGCTCTCTCATTGGTACTTTCTTCTCTTTTGGACAAGCACATGATGTAAAATCCGTGCATTTGCAAGCCGATATTTCAAATAAACCAGAGATGCTTTTTTTGAATGCTGCTAATTTCACCTTGAAGGTTTCAGCCTCTCTGCGACCAATACTCTTTTTTAAACTAGCGTAGTTATCCAGTTTATTCTTGAACAACTTAGTCACACGGAGTTTTGATAACGTTGGCACACCGCTGGATTTCCATATTTGAAGAACTGAATCTACTATCTTGGAGAGCAAGCCGATAGGCTTTTCTACGTCTGATTCGTGCTTTAGATACAAATAGTACTTTAGAAGTTCTTCCGTTGTCGGAAGCACATTGGTCTTCAAATCTTCCGGCTTTCCTAAAATCGGACAGAGCACTTGTAATCTTGAAGTCGGCTTTCCTGGAGCTGAAGTCATTTCGTTCTTCAGATGGCTTTCACAAAACCTTTGCGAAACTGTCAAACTGAAAATGATTTTTTCCCTGTTAGCCAAGCCTTAAAAAAGTCCGAAGCCCGTGGGAAAAATCGGACATCAAACGGAAAGGATCTAGCGCTAAAATAACGATTCCACGTTACAGCAGCAGGGGGGGTATAAAGTTAGGTCAAAATTCACTTGACAAAACTCTTCCAGCAATTAAAATTAATGCAATTAGTTCACGTAAACAACGTAATTGCTTACTGGAGATAAAGTTCGGGATTAAAACGGCATTTAATTGAAAATACAGATCAAAAGAAACGTATTGTTTCAAGAAACAATGGCGCTGTTTGGGCCCGCTGAGCTGCTAAAATCGCGAAATTTCGTTCAAATTTTGGTTCTAATTTGAACGCCTTGCGCGAAGTATTACGGTTGTCGTATTCTAACGAAACTTTAAAACTATCATCTTATGCCTCTAAACAAACTTTTAAATGGTGATGCGAACGAATATGATGGCATTAAAATATGTTTTTAAATATTTGAAAAAATGCGCATTTTCAGCAAAAATTCGAGACTTTGGGTTCGATGCGCGAAGTATTCCCGTTGTCGCAGAGCTCTCAAATTTTAACACATGTGTATTTTCACCGATTGGCACATTTTTTGCGGTAATGCAAAATTTTTCTAAAAAAAAACGTGATTTCGAGCCACCCTACTGTAGAACTTAAAAGCTTCTATTACAGACTAACATAGTTCCGTCTGCTGTCTTCTGTTTGGCAACGTTATGTATTTTGGGTGCCCACTGCCCAGTTTATTTGCTGTTATATCCGAGAAATGCGTTGTAATAGTTTTCCTGTGCATTTCAGTATGCGGGCATTTTGCTCTCTGCTTTGTATAGAAAAGATTTATGATGTTTGACCATGACGTCAAATTACTGGAGGCATCACGCCAAATCAAAATAGAAAAATTTTCCCATCACAGGAAGTCGCTACTATGAGAATTAGCCCACTTGATTCAAACTAATCTTATTAACTTCTTGTGACATGGTATCCGCTTTATATTGTTTTAGTTAATTTCCGCATCCGTTCGTTTATGATTGTCATATTGCTGCTGCTATGCACTCTATCTTACGTTTACTCGACTTTCAACAGTTTTGCATCGCAAACTCTACAAATTCATTTAGCGATAAATTTCAATTTTTCTGATACGTGAAAAACTAACATTGCAAAACGCAACCAAAACTATAGCAACAACTCAAAAGTCGTGGTATTTTTATATAATCAGACTGATGATAAATTCCAAATTGTTTAACCCTATTTTGCAAGGACTATTTCATCAACGCGTTTCTAACGGGGGTGGAATGCTCCCCAAACTAACTTTGAAACCGGAAATAATGGAAACACCAAAATTTGCTGGTGATTGGGTGTTTTCAAAATTTTTGGAAAAACTTAGCTTTGGGTTGATAACGTCATCATAGTGACGTCACGGCGGATTTCGGAAAAAATACTATTTTTTTGCAATGACTGCATATGCGGTTCAGATTTTGCACATATGTAAGTTTATTTTTGATGCTAAATCATAAAATTATTCCTGTAAGTCGGAGTAGTTACTTCAACGTAAATATGAGAGCTAAATTACTCAGATTTTGGAAAGTGACTTTGGCGAACCACAAAATTAGAAAACTTCTCCTTGCCCTATATCACCATCAAATTTGCAGAAGTTATTTGAGAATAATTTGACTTAAATTTTATTTTAGTTTAAAAAATTTTTCTTCTATATGGATTTATCACAAAAAAACAAAAGAGGATCATTTTTGCCCCTCCCCCCTTTTCCTCGTGTAACAAAAGGTTAAATTAAGCTAATTTAAGTTTTTGTAAAATATGATTCAATGGACTTTTGTTCGGAAGTGTTATTTAATTTGTATCAAATAGCCTTGTATTACAAAAAACAAAAAATTGCAATGGATAATGCACGTCAACAAAACTAGGACCGTGCCGTCTGCAAAACGCAATTTGTTATTGCACAAAAAAAATTTTTTTTAGTGCAACAGCCAGCAGAGCAAGCTGAGGTGATACCATTTTATTGAGATTGAAGATCAGAGTGATTTAAATGCCCATAGGTGTTCCAGATTGGAAAAGATTTTCTGTTGTAAAACAGAATGCAGCAAATTAACTGGCACAGTTGCAGTCAAAACGGTTTCCCTTAAAAACTAATTTCACAATCGTTTACTGCACTTGCTCTCTTCTTGTTTTTGTTCAAGCATCAAACCTGGATATTAATTTTTCTAGCGATTTCAAAAATTCCATGTAGTTTTGCAGAAAAGATTATTAAATTAAATCGAAATATATACGAACGTAAGCGCTACTGACAAATAACTTCCAGTTTTGGGTTTCAAGCAATGTCAAGAATCTTTAATGGCGATTTTAATCTATTTCAGCGATTATAAATTTTTTTGTAAAAATAAGTCAATTTCGGAATATGATGCGTGTAAAATACGGGGTGTTAATAAAGTCCCAATACAATTTCAAAATCTTTTTCTGACGTCAGTTCTCAAAATATCTCAACCAGGTATAGGTTTTATTTTAATCAGCGCTGTTTCAAGTTTTTGTTTCAAATAAAATTTTGTGTTTCAGGTGTGATTTTTATATGTTTTAGCAATGGGTTAAATAAACCTTTATTAAATGGTAACTCCTTAGGAGAAGGCTTAATGTGTATCCTGGTTCATTGAAACAAAATCGGATGTTTAGACTCTGCAAAGGTAGAGGACTAAGTATGGAAAAAATTCACCATCACGTTCTCCAATTCGTCGATGGCACACAAGAAATTTATGGAGACAGATTCAGTGCGCTGGATGCAGTGAGAAGTTCTTCATCCCCAAGAAATTCTTCATCCTCAGAAATTCGTTGCAGCATGTCATCTGCAAACTCTTCGTTTTGGCTTATCATTTAACTGAAGTCTCTGTAACATTTGCATTTTGTAAGCATGCAATCGTAACCTTATATGTAGAACTTTGTGCACTGTTGCAAGTGGTAATTCCAATTCTTTGACAGCAGTATGGATGGACTCCATAGATGAACAACTAAACGCTTGTCTTACACTCTCGATGTTTTCCGTAGATGTTCGTGGTCGCCCACTTCTCACTGCCACAAACACACTGACCGTGTCTCTATAAATTTCATGTGCCATTTGGTGAATACATTTTTTCTTTTTTCTTACTTTTTCTTCTCTTTTTGGATTTTACCACTAATTTTGCCGAAAATTGCCTCAAATTTGTGGATGACCTTATGTCAGAATTTATGATGTCGTGCTGTAACCTCGCTGGGTTAGTTGTGGTCCATGTAGGCAAAAAATTTGCCTACTCCTGTCCTAAACCAAATTTTATGGAAACACTACATTTGGCTGCAGGTTGGTGCTCATCAAACATTTTGATGAATGGTTTTTGAGTTGATGACGTCATTATAGTGACGTCCGAGCCATTTTTTGAAAAAAATGACGTCATTTTTTCAATGACGTCTTTAGCAAATCAAATTTTGTAGATAGTTTTTTGTCATACAGAATCGTAAAATGCCTAACTTAGAGTAGTTGCGCCACAAGAACGTTCTATGACATCATTTAAGTGAAATACTGGCAAAAAAATGCTGAAATTGCAGAAAGTGATTTCGGAAAACCTCAAATTTAGTAGACTTTGTTTTCTCTCAGCAACTTCAAAATTTCACGGGTAGTTTTTAAATAAATTTAACTCAAATTCAAATTAATTTTCAAAAAAAAGTCTTTATTTTGAAAAGATTTATCACAAAAAAACCGAGAAAGGGCATTTCTGACTACCCCGTGTAAAATATATGATAAACATATAGAGAAAAGGTCGTATATTGGTGAACTGCGTGATGTTTAACAAAATGATCTATTTTAACAATACGTTTATTAACGTATAGCTGCAGATGATAGTTTATCATTTATTGAGCCTAATAAACAAATATACAGTATAAATTAGCCGCAAATACGAAAAAAGTGCCTGATGACAATGAATCAGAGCTGGTTAAAAATAAAATCATAGTAACGTGTTATCTTGTAATTGAATGAAACATGGCCTCCAAGAGGCTATTTTCCCGATAAGCTCTTTCAACGAATTTTTGTCGCCCCGTAGGTTACAACTATTTTGTGGTTTAGTTTTATAGTTGTGGTTGTTGTAGTGCAGTGTTTCTTAAGAGGGTGAATGGTTCACCCCAGGGTGCATGAAAATTTTGCAAGGATGAACCAACAAAGAGGGGTGAATTAGGGGTGAACCAGCACAGACAAAAATTGCCTTAAAGCAACAACTTATCACAAAGATTTCACTTCCTAGTTAAGCAGGAACACCATGATTGTGTGTTCAGGCAACGTTACACTTGAGTAATTTCACGTTTTTTTTTGTAGTTGCATTAAATGGGGCTTTAGCCCCCCCTCTTAGTCAAGTACCTTAGAAAGTTCAACTCAAAATTGCAAGCATTTAAACATGTTTTGAACTGGACCTGTTTATAGGGGGGTCTTGAAAAGGCAGCGCAATTTAATTCTTTAACTGGCTTTCAAATCTCAGAAAATTAGTTCTTTCAAATGGCTTTACAGAAGAACGAAATTTGATTGGAATGCCTCTAAAATGGCTATTTTTGTTGAAAAATCACAAAAATTGCCCAGCGCCTGGGAGCGCAGCCTCCAGACCCCCAATCTGTAATATGCGTGAATTTCACCGATTTGCTCAACACGCTACCCAATTGAGACGTTTTTCAGGCAAAATAGATTTACCTTTGGGTTTAAGCTCCCCCTTAACAAAATCGCGGTTATATATGTGCGGGAAATATCATTTGTATATAGAGGGTGAATGATATGCAGAAATATGTGATAAAGGTAAACAAAACTAAAAAAGTTTAAGAAGCAAGAACATGACCAGGGTGCGGGTTGAAGCCAGATTACGCAATCAGGATTGTTGTAAAAAGTCGTACTCCTGAAGCGCATATAGCAAAACAGTGTGTTGGGGGCATTGTTTTATTCAGTTGACAGTTATTTTTATGATTTTATTTATTTCTAAATACATAAATAAATGAATAAAACAGTAGAAGTAAAAAGTAAGTGCTTCGTGACAGGTTTATATTCACATCAACAAGTTTATGCTCAACACATCGTTTTGAAAACATATGACAGCAATATTTCTTTATGACTTGTGGTACTCCGTTTGGCTCGGAATCCACCAACGTTTGACGCTTTTTCTGTTTTTGGGATCCAAATACGATACCCAATTTATTGCCCCTATAAACTGGTTTTCGTTATACAGTTTTCGTTGCAAAGTCAATACGTTTTATGCAGTCATTTTATTTTTTTAGTTTTTCGGTCTTTTCATAGTGCAAAGTTGTGCTGAAAGTACCTCAGATCCATCCTGAAAAGCGTTTGCAAGATCAGCAATCACTTTTTCGTCTCAACAACTTGAATGCGCTTCTCTGCATTCATCATTGTATCAATTCACCATTCCATCAATTGTGCAATCAGGATTTTGCAAAAAGCGGAGTGTACTAGTACTCAATACTTGACCTAGGAGTCTGAAGTTGATCTTGAAAATGCTTCAGAATTGAATAGATTTGGTCGATGCTTGACCAAATGACCTCCCAGTCCCTCTGCATCCACCTTGTCGCTACACTCAAATGAGCTATTTATTTATTTATTTCTAGCAGAATTATTTGCTCCTAATTGAGTAACGCAATAAACCATGTTATGAGGTATTTCAGCACAACTCTGCACCATGTCATAAAACAAAAACACATGATGAATTTTGGTCATAAGAAGACTAAAATACGTTTTTGTATTGGCCAAGAAACTCCACCGTTCCAATCCAATTGAAAATTTGAGGCCGATGATTGAACTTCGACTTCGCAGCAAAAATAGTATAACGAAACCTCAGCTTATAGGGGTGATAAATAGGGTATGGCATTGAGAATTGAAAATCACAGAAACGCGTCAAACACTGATGTATTCCATGCCAAACAGAATACAGCAAATCATAATGAAGTGTGGCGGTCATGTTAAGTATTAAAAACAATGCATTGTGCATAAACTTGATGATATAAATAAAATTGCACCATATTTTAACTTGTTTTTGAGTTTTACGCAATTATTTTGCATTTGGGTGTATATTTCATTTTTACCCAAAACTTTTATTGGGGTCAGAGAACAAAATCCAAGAACTATTATATTTTGTAAGTGAAAATGCGTTAGCGCTAATATTAATTAACAAATTTTATAAAATATAACTGCCGGGTTAATCACTCATATATATGTCATACTACCGCAGTTACTTTATCCAAAATACAAAAAATTAACGGATAGTTTTCACATTTTAGTGCAAGGTCAATTGTAGTTCTAATCCTTATAGCAATTGCGTTGTCTGTTTCATAAGCGACTAGCAAACATGGTTAACTTTTTGTTACTTATTTTGGTTTATTCGCTTGTGTTTATCGCAAACTGCCAGCAATGTCGCTACGTTACGGTTCCGGTTTGTGACGAAGATTCAAAGTCATCAACTGGTGCAAACGTTGCCATTAAGGGTGAAAAAGGCGACAGGGGGTTTTCAGGAAAACTTGGCCCGAAAGGCGAAGTTGGAAGGAAAGGGGATGGCGGTGAAAAGGGAAGTAAAGGGAATGCAGCTGAAGTTGAAGAATTGCAGCAACATTTGTCTGAACGCATTGGCGGTTAGTGATAAATTCCATTTTATTTTATGAGTTACTAAGATAAACCAATTAACATTTGAGAAATGAGAATGGTGAGTTACTCAGATTGTAAGGTACAATGAGCAATTAACAATTTCCAGTCGCTTTTAAAGGCGAAAACGTTACTGAAAAACTCGTATTCCTAAACGTATGTCGTCCTGAAGTATAAAAGCTGGAGTAAATAGCCTAGCTGAACCTTTCTCGATACTTTCACTATGCGTTTAATTGTATATCACATGCACTGTACATTACGTAATATTTATAATACCCAGTACGTATTTGCAGTAACAAAAAGAGTTTTGAAAACTACAAAAGTGTGGAATCAAACATTCTAATTTGCCAATTAAAAATGACTGAGAACAAGAATTTATGCTCAAGTAACGAACTACTAAAAACTAAAACAAGAATTCTGATGCTGTAATAAATTAAAAACTATCACCTGTTTGACAAGTGACGTCATGAGCGTCCCTCTTCACTGAGACCACAGGCGTAACTGACGGGGAAACAAGTGGTCGCATTCGATCCCAAGCCCCCCAGATGTGGACCTTTTACTCTAAATGGTCTCCCAGGTGGAACAAATTCCCAAAAAAAAGCAAAGAAAAGAAGTTTTCACCAAAATTCCCCGTAAAAGTACTTAAGTGTGAGTAACAATAAAAACAATTTATAAGTTATGAAAAATTGCTAATATTGACCATTATAAAAATTAATCATTATCAGCCATCATTTAGTTGAAGAAGCCTGGTAGTAAGTAAGTAAATCTCTTTTTCGGACTCAGCCGCAATTTCCGGAAGACCAGAAAAACTATCTTTTAGAAATTCGCTGCTAATAATTGAATGTTACGTGTCTTGCGTTATGCTAATAAAGCCACTGCAGTGTTTTCCGACGTTAATGAAGTAAAATGCAATTCGATTTTTTTCTGTTGCAGCACTGGAAGATCGTCTTAAACCATACTCCTGCGAAGCATCTTTGGTCTATGGAAAACAAACATTGAGATCTGGAAAAGAAATTTTTTGTGATGGGAAATGGACTGTGAGTTTTTTCAAGTTAAAAATTTTTTTTACAGAATTTATTAAAATAACTGTTTTGAGTTTCGAAAAAAAAAGCAATGAACAGCAAGACACTAAAGTGTTCGTGCTGATCATTTATTTGCAGGCAATCAAAATACAAACGTTTTCGCCTTTTATCAGGCCTCCTCAAGTATTAATTAGATTTTCCCCGTCTTAACTTCAGACTAACTTGAAAAAAAGAAATACCAAATAAAGCAATATCAGGGTTTCGAGTCACCAGGCGCAAAACAATAAACACTACCATATGCATTTATCAGGCCAACAGTTTATTTTTCTAATGGGAAATAAAGAAAAACAAATAAACTGAAAACCAAAGTTTTAACAAGAAGTTGTTTTGTTTGAACAAACAAACCATATTATTCTATTGTATTTTAGGTCTTTCAAAAACGATTCAACGGCAGTGTAGATTTTGATCGCAACTGGACCGATTATAAAAACGGGTTTGGAAGTTTGGATGGCGAGTTTTGGTATGGTAGGTTTTTATGAGTAATTTTTATCATTAAAATTTTACCCGTAAACGTATGTTAATGTTAAATTGTTCACATTAGATCATAAGCGTTGCTGAAGTCCAGTATAAAGTTTATTTGATGAGAACAGTTTATTTCACAGTTGGTTTTAAGTAGGTGAGGTCAGCTGCACAGGACGTCATTACCAGGATTTGGCAAAACCACATGTTTATTTTTATCACGTCACTGACGGTTCAAAGTTCTCACGAAAGTTTTTGCTTTTTGAATCTGAGTTAAAATCTGTTCAATTCAAAGCGTATCCTTACGTTACAAAAATAAATGTCCCAAGACGTCAATTCAGTTTATCATGGATTTAAAATGCTCAAATTTTGGAAAGGTGTCCTCGGCAAAACTTAAAAATGAAATTTTATCTTTACCAGGCCGTTTTATGTTTTTTATGGAGACTTTGGTGAATATATTTTGCAATAAGTTAATAAGGTTTAAAGTAAAAAGTTTGTATTTGATAAGATATGTGGGTCATTTAATAAATAAGGTGAATTTTTTGGTATAAGGACTTCTAATACAAACAGAAACTTTTTTTTTTTCAACATTGTCTCCCAGCATTGTGATAAATTTTTTCAGTTTGTGCACAAGCTTCCGTAATCTTTCATTATAAAAATCTTTGGACTGATGTCTCAGCCAGTCTCTCACAACACTTTTGACTTCATTGTCCCTTTCAAACTTTGTGCTCTTTCGTGAACTCTTTTAAGCAACCAAACAGATGAAAGTCTTAAGAGGCAAGGTCTGGGCAATAAGAGTTAACTCGACAACTGAAACAACTGGACAACTGAGAAAACTCGACCCTCTTTTGTTAGTGCTCTACAGTTAGCATTTTTAGCACCCACCGGCAACTGACTTTCGAGTTGCCTAGGTTATCATGCTGGACATTTCTGCGTGCTGTTCTAAAAAGATTAGAGCTCAAGCCTAAACATCCTTGCAATATCATCCACTGTCACCCTTCTATTTAGAATTAATGAGGTCATTGACTGAATTGATTACCTCAGGCAAAATCACTTCTCTTGGCCTCCTACGCCTGTCTTCATCCTCAACACTTCTCCGTCATTCTTTACACAATTTATCCCACTTGTAAACATTTTTTCTGCTGAAACATAAGGCACCATACACAGTTGACATTTCTCCTATGAATTCCAACTGCTTTGCACCCAGCAGCAATTAAAAATTTCATAATGGACCGTTGTTCAATCAAGCAGTAGCAGTATGCTTCTTTATCGGCAATCTTTGTTAATCACCAAAAGTCTTCTTTTTAATATTTTTTTTAATCTGCAACAAAAATTTCAACCAGCATATGAAAAAAAAACAAAAACAAAAACAAAAAAAAAAGATTAAGCTTTTAAAAAAACTTAAGCTTTTATCTGTATTAGAAGTCCTCAGACCAAAAATTCATCTTATATATTGAATGAGCTCGCTTATCAAAACAAAGAGTAAAAAGTGGTCCTAGGCATTAATATTTCTCCCCAAAGTATTTTTTCAGGTACTTTTTGCCTTCTAGGTTTTTTTATTTCTCAAGATTATATCCAATGTATTTTATAAACTTTAAAAACTAAAATACTTGAATTTCTGCTTGATTTCTACTACCGTAAGTTACGATTCAATATTATTGTTTTTGCAAATCTTCTTTTTTACTTTTTTAGGTCTGTTCTTAGTTATTAACAGCAGATTTATTCGCTAAGTTATGCCAAAAACGTATTAAATTACGAAATTAATGTTACAATCACAGAGTTTATTTACAACAACAGAACATGGATGATTGCTTGACAATAAAACCCTAACCGATCGCTTTGCAGTTTCCGTTCCCACGAACATGTTTCTGGGACTTTTTCAAATTATTTTGTGTTTGTTTGTGATTTTATGTTTGAAGTTCGTTGATAAATAAACTAGATAACTACTACTGACTACATCGTAAACTGTAAACTCTTTGATTGGCATGTTCTTTTGTGATTTGGCGCTTTCTTGGGATGACTCAGCAATGAGCTGGCACCAGAATCAATTAAGAACCAGTCCTGAAGAGTGGACATAGAAATAAAAACTGTATTATGTTGCATTTAAATGTTAATCTTTTGTTTTGAACTGTAAAGTGATTTATATGTTTTAGGCCTAGAAAATATCCATCTTCAAACAAGAGAGAGAGGATGCCGAGTGAGATTTGATTTGTGGGATTTTGATGGTGACCACGCTTTTGCAGAGTACAGGTGATTTAATAACGAATGGATTTGAAGTGTTGAACACAAAATTCATTTGACATCCATCAATGATATAGATCAACTATAAATATAAAAGAAATAAGGAATATCATTCAAATAGATTTTTCAAAACAAAAAATGCTGTAACATAACCTATAGGAAGGGAACTCGTTCAATTAAAACATGGAAATTTAGAAGAGAACCAGCCAAATAAACCGGAATGTGGATAGCCTAGATTCTGAAACAAAATAGATAGCCTACATTTTCTTGAGCCATAAAAATCATTGAATTACAAAAAAATATTCTCAATCAAAATGCTACTAAGACAACCGAGACTGTATGGAGAATAATCACTTACTTGGTATGATCAATGCAAGAAAGAATTCAAAAAACTGCGTCCAAGACAGATCTGTTTTGTTTTTAATCAAGTCTCATCGGTTGGGCTATAGCTGAAAAAACATCGATTATATATGGAATTGGCAATATGAACGCGTGCCAGAGCCTTGCATTTTTACGAGGCAGACATCGAATTATAACTCAGCTTGATCTATTGGTCCTTATCACCAATTCAATTGTATAAATGTCGGATTCCATAAAACTTAAGTACTTACTTATTCTAGTGGATTCTATGTCGAAGACGAATCGGACAGCTACAGGCTTCACATTGATGGTTACAGAGGAACTGCTGGTGACGGGATATTAACAGAAAACGAATCATGGTTACTCGATGGAATGCAGTTTTCCACAATGGACAGGGATAATGACTTGAGGTAATCAACAATGGTTGTCCTCAGAAAGAGATATTAATATTGCGAAGAAAGACTATGGCCACAAGCCGTTTTTAAAAATAGGGCGGAGTGTCCACACCAATGCCGTAGTAAAAGAAGCGTATGACGCGGCCTACCAGTATAAGCAAAGCGTGGAAAAAGTAGGAGTTGTGTTTCTTCAATTAAAGTGCACGTGTTAAGAAATCTCTAGCTCATAGTTTCCTACAGTTGTATGGAAAAGCCAAAATTTTTCAGCGTCCTACGTTTTGGACAAGGTTACAACAAAACCATAAAATTTTTAAAATAACATTTTTGCGTTATTTAACAGTAGCTTATAGTCACAAAATTCAAAGTAGTCACAAGTAAAGTGCCGATAAAAATGCAGCAAAACATTGACGAGTTTTTGAAATGGTGGTTTGCCATTTTACGTAGCATGACGAAGTATTACTGGCATGCAATATACTGTATCTTGGTCAAATACTGAGTGTACAGTGTACACCTCAAATATGCATATATAGCGCTATGATAGTTTTGTATTGTAGTGCAGCTACTTGAATTGGAGGTATGTTTACACACTTTTTATACTTTCGCCTGTTTTATATATTTTTTACCGATGATGGACGTAGCTGAGTACGAAACGTATATAATACTACCTTTTCAAAGAACGCTTTATTGTTTTTAATCAAATTAAAGCTGCTCTGCAATCAGTACCGTACAATGTACAGTACAGTACTGAAAAAATTAAAAAGCACTTACAACTGAAAACAACAAGAAACACAATGTCACGGAACAAATAAATTTTCCGTAAATTTTACAATACAAGCAACGTCAAAATTGTATTTTTTCAGAAATGATTTCAATTGTGCTCAAGAGAGAGGAGGATTCTGGCACAATTCCTGCGCTCACGCTCACCCGAATAATGCCTGGATACCAAATCACTCTTCTACTTGGAAGCACATAATTTGGTATCCTTGGAAAGTCCTTGAACCTTTAAAAGAAACAGTCATCAAAATGCGTTGCGATTGATTGAATATTAAAGTATTCTGCATTCGCGGAAACAATAAAGTGGTATAAACAAGCAAATATTTCAAATTGTGCAAAATGTTTGGGTTTAGCTGAGAAGTTTTGCGACAACGACAATTACTGTCACGAATAATAATTGTTTGAATGCTTATATCGCGATTATTTGCTGAGTCTGAATTCAGTCGTGCTGCTTTGGTAATTTTGCTGCTCTTTTGATTTGAATCGTTCAAGATAATTCCTTCCAGTCTACGATGTTCAATAGTGAGCTACTGGTTTTATTCATAGGAGGGCAAGTCAATGCAAAACGTTAGCTTCTTTAACCACTAGTCCGTTAACAAACTTCTTAATTTCCGTTAACGCTAATTTGCTATTTTCAGCTTTAACTAACAGAAGTTAATGAAGTCCGTTAATTGGTTAATATTTTGCGTGTAATTTACATTTCTTTTTTTCATCCGCTTTTAGAACACGTATTGACGCTGTTGAGCTGATTCTAAGGAAATATTTATTGCTTGGTGGTCTTTTTGTGTTTGGGAAGTTACATTTTACAGTCTAATCTAACTTCAAGATAAAAGTAAGTTCAAATGCACTAACGAAGCTGCGATCCGAAAATCTTTGAAAATTCCGAACAGCGATAATTAATAGACCTATGATGCTGCAGCTTACTATTTGCCACAAAAAGAGCTCCTTTCTTTGCTTTTTTTTTAAACCTCTCGCAAATGCGCATTGAGTGTTATCAGTGCAAACTGGTTTGTACCGGAACAATGAATGAATGGTGCAAAATATTAACGATAAAAGCCTTAAAAGAAGTTAACAGAATTTAACGGAAGTTAATTTAGTCCGTTAACAAGATAAAACTTTTTAACGGATTAACGAGTTAATGAAAAAGTTAGCTTCGTTACTTACGGATTAACGATTAACGGACTTGTGCCCACCAATGGTTTTATCGCTTACGACTTATTAGTTGCTATGTTTATACTTGAAGTTTGTGGCGTAATAATCGCGGTGCAATTTGTTGTTGAAAGCTTGTATTCTTTTATATTGTGACGTATTAACCATTATTCAGCATTGTTCTAGAATATAGCTACCAACCGACTTTCCGCGTAAGTTTCGTAAATATCTTCGTTCCACACATCTTTGCAATGTTTGTGTTGATTGTGGAACTCATTTTATGCTTGGCCGATGTTTAGTCGGTAAAACAGGCGTTTCTTCGCTATGTCACCATTCGTCGAAGATGTCAGCACGCGAAACTGCAATCCCAAGGAAATAGAAAAACTGGGTGAATTATGTTGCAATGCAAATTTGCTGTCAAGATATAAAAAAGAATCAGTCAAGATATAAAAAATAATTCTTATATCAATTTTGCAGACCTCTTGGAACCGAGCATCCGTTTCTAAGTCTCAGAACAATCAAATTGTTAATGTTATTTTCAACTAAGACAAAACACGACAACTTTATTTAGTCGCTAAATACTGTAATCATGATGATTGTTAACAATAACCAACAAAAAAAACTAGTGATGATAAAATATTAAAGGTACTTTACTTTGTATTTGTTTAGCATGCGACAAAGAAGTTGCGAATGGACACTACGATCACCGAGTCAAGCTACCACCCAACCCGTCATAGTTTAAAATTGCTAGTTTTGCCAGTAAGTTTCAATTTTTGAAAAAGCTAATAGTGACCAATATAAACTTTTTAAACGTGGGCACACCAAAGTAACGGCTCGAGCTTGGCACGCAGCGAATCCGTTTGCAATATTGCGCAAGGTAAAAATTTTTATGATGCAGTTTAGATTTTCTAAAAAAAATCTGACCTGATTTCTTGAGGAATAGAATGCCAGAACTTCACTCCCTGATATAAAATGCACCTTTGCATTTTATTGTGCTTTAACGAGGAATGTTGGTTGAGATGCGTATTGACAGTAGATCGATTAAAATGCTCCGTGGATTTTAAAAAAATAATTGCGAAACGAATTTGGATTGTTGTTGTGAATACTGCTCTGAACAATTTTAGCGATTTCAATGCTTTCACAAATCATCACTTTGTAATATTTTAAATTGACTAGAAAACGAGATGGTGCCGTCCCGGTATTGTCAGCTAGCGACTATTTTTATTGCTCGATTTTATAAAGTTTTTATTGTCTTTTCAAGTAGGATGGAAAAGTAAATCCCCAAATTATTATATCTACACAATATCAGTGAATGCACTAATGCATGATAAAGTTGTAGCTTGGTGTTCTGAGGAAAAACATGTCCTGATTTTGATAAAATGCCAACGGAACGAGCCGCCCGTTTATCCAATCCAGCTGTGTAGTCCTTAAAATTGAAATCTTTGTCAATAATAACTCCTACATTCACCGGGGATCTATTACTTGTTAAATTAAGATGGGAGATTTGTACTTTAGTTTGTTTATACTCGTAGAAGGAATGAATAAAATGTTTGTTTGGTAGAGTTAACCGCTAGTTAGTTAACACTACTTCAGCAATGAAGGTTTTGTAGTTCCCTATTAACTTTGATTTGCAATTGTTTAAAATCAAGTGTCGTCGGCAAGATCCTGGATGTGCTTGCTAATAGGTTATTTAAGTCTTTAATGTGAATAAGAACGAACAAGGGACCAAGCGAGGTACCCTTAGAGACCCGCTGAATATGGGTTTTAAGTCGATTCACATTGGTTGATAGAAACAAATTGCTGCCTGTTTTGGAGATAAGATTGAATTAAGTTGTAAACCTCAAATACTGTAATTGCTATGTTTTACCAAAAGTGTTTCATGTGACACGGGTGTCAAATCCCTTCCTTAAATCAACAAAACTAATCTCGTTTAACAATGGTTACCTACAACATCCAGCATTGCATGCGCTGTAGAAACGTTACTTTGGTATACGTATTGGTTTTTGCAAAGTAGCTTATGCTCTTTGAAAAAATTGGTTAGTCCAAGTCAGAATATAAATAGGACGATGATTATTCAAGTCATCTTTTGCTCTGCGTTTATAAATGGGGGTAAGTTTAGCTAATTTGCAATTGTTGGGAAAGAGGTCTTGAGTGAACACTTAGTTAAGAATTAACCTTAGGTACGCGGTGCAACAACGAGTCTACCTGATCTAAGAAAAAGGCTACATGTCATCATGTCCGACTGCTTTATTTTTTAAGGAAGTAATTTGATTTAAGATTTCGTTGGTAGTGGAAGGTTCGAGGTAGATAAAGTCCGAAACTTCCTGGTAGTAAAAATCATTGGGTTTTGTGTTTCTGTCCCAGTTACACACTTTATGCTTTCAACCAAATATGATCCAATGATACAAAAATAATCACTGAATTACGTAGCAATCACGTTTGGGACATTTGCAGATTGACCATTACTTTTCAGAGAAATGGAAGATTGACGGAGTGGGTTTTGGGTTTGTAATCCAAATGTTCTGATAGCCCTCGGATATCTTGTCTTTTTTGGTATTTGTGATAATATTAATGATGCGATTTGTAATAATCATAATTATTTTATATGCGAATAATAATGTGACCTTGATAATTGATATTTCCGCCGGATTTGATGATATTCAGCTATTGCACGCAGAAATATAAATTTTGGTCAATCTATGTGCTTGATAGCTGAAATAATATTACATCATCGTTATTTTATTTTACGTCTAAGCAGAGTAATCCCATTACAGGACCGCGCCTATACTACAATACTTATGCTCTAGTGGCTACAACGGCTTGGTTTACTCGGCAACAGTGATCGAATCACATGTTAATAAAATTGGCTTTACTCCGAATTGAAATCAAAGTACCTTTTGTGATCCAAGGTTTGCGGGCTAATTTTCGTTGCTTTCATCTCATTCGTTTAAGAAGGGCGTGTTTATCAATAGTTTTAGGTATTATATGTACGAATTGATCAAAAATATTATCAATCTTGTTGAGGCTCAAGAGTAAAAATCTCGACATGAGTTGGCTATGATTTTTGATCCGATTCGTCAGCAAAAGCTTCAGGGTGAAAATTTTATTAGGTCTATGAAGCGGGACTGGTGATTTTGTATGAAGCGTTTCAATTTTGCTAATTTTGCGCGTTATTGCATAACGATCGGTAGCAGAACTAAGAATTACGCGAGGTTTACTATGTGCACTGTAGCATTTGTTATGATTTGATCAATCACGTTGCCGTTTTGTGCGTGACTCTCCTTGTGGATTTAGTGAATAGGGAGAAAATTCTGTTGGAGGTTACAACTTGTATGTATTTGTCGACTTGGGCACTGTTTTAAATGGAATTGCTGAGATCAATGTCACCACGAATTAAGAAAGTTTTGTTTTTCTGATTGGGTTTCTTTAGCAATTCCGAAAAATCATCAATAAATTAACTAGCATCTTCACTGTAGGATGTCTGCATATAGGCTAGATGGAGCCAATTATTATTGCTTTAGATGGATTATTGCTTCCGATTTTTGTCAACGTGGATTATGCGCCAAAGAAATAAAAGTTTTCAAGCTGAGAAAATTTTATTTTGAAACTTGCAGTACTTTGTAACTGCGGTCGGTACCCCCTAGCTATTTATACGAGAAACTTTTTTCAGCTCTAACCTAAATCAAAACAAAGCCAAGAAAGAAATCGATTGAATGCTGAATCGGAGTTACGTGTTTCAAAAACTTCTTTGCTTCCTCTCTTTGTCTCTCATACAATAATTAGCATCCAAACAGCAACAATTCTCCAATAACTACTAGGGTTTGTACAATTGTTCATAAATTGACATTTTATTATTTGAGTTGATTGGCATTTTGATGAATTTTTATATTTTTATTTGAATTTTATATGAATTTCGCAAATTTGCCGAAAAAATGCTTTATGCTGTGTAATTTATTTTGCAGTAGTTAAAAAATGCAGTAATAATTACAGCGGTATTTATTATATGCATTACGATTTTTTTATGCCAGTCCGTAAACATTTATTTTGTTTAATTTTACCGCAGAGTTGTAAACGGGCCAACAACTAAAGGTCCCAACCCGCTCCAAACCAAAAAACATAAGCTCCAATCAGATAAGTGATTTAAAGCCAAAATCAGGCCCAAAAAAGCCTTAAAATTAGGTTAGACGTTGAAAATGTATTTTGGTTATTGCTCGTAGATGTGGGTTAAAACGGATTTACTTTTTCCTGATACTCAGTAACATTATCATATCAGTTGTGCAATAAATAGTGGCACTAATACTTGAAACGAAGTTGTCTTTCAGCGTAGCAAAGTTATTTCAAATTTAATTACGCTTTTATACCACCGAAAAGGCTGAAACACAAAGCAAATACATTTATCAAGCCCGAATTATGTCCGACATTTCGTCAGTTTTAAGCGCGAACCCGACCAGAAAAACTCGGCTTGACTTACAGCATTATTTTATAGGACCGCTGATAAACAGTAAAAAGGTTGAAAACCATTGTTTTAAATATTAGGTTCATAATGTTTGCAAGGTAAGGCAATTTAGTCGAGATTGTTTATGTGTAATTGGCTTGTGCTATGTGTAATCCGTAGAGTGCAATGGTAATTGGTTGCTATTTTAAAGTTTTAGTGGAGCAATTTTGCCCGGAAAGAGTTTGTTAAATTTGATGGAGAGCACAGAGCTGGACAGTGCTGTTTCGAGCTTTTAGCTCTCATCAGCAGCCCTCAGCTATCTTTTCAAAGGTATTCCCAGCTGAACAAACATCTTGGCCTAACTGGCAAACCTTAATGGCTTGCAGAGAGGCAGATGCTTAGTAGGGAATAAACGATTTTTCACTTGTGGTACTTTAGAAACAAGTGAAAAATCGCTGGATCCTTGTAGTAAGGACATCCATAGGCTATCCTTACTACAAGGACTCCCCTCTGCGTGACCACGGAAATCAAAACTGCAACATCTTGACGTCCTTCGTGGTCGACTCCTGGAAGTTGACATGGCTTCCCAGGAGTCGACCACGAAGGACGTCAAGATGTTGCAGTTTTGATGGAGAGATTGAAAACAGTTTATTCACCTGATCAATACTAACATATACAAAACAAAAACACAGAAAACAAAATTAAGGTCAGTTTGTTTAGGCGAAGAAGTATCGTGAACCCGATGGTTAGATTAAGCCGTCATACTTCACGATTTTCCATTCCATCCATCATTCGCTTGGGTGAAGTCCCAAACGATTCCATCCAAATTCCTCTATGTCATTGGTCCATCTAGTTCTAGGTCGTCCAACCGGTCTTCTCCCATTTTCTTTGGCAAGTTAAGCTTGTTTGGGGAGTCTTTTCTGAGGCATTCTGCTTACATGTCCAAACGATCTAATCAGATTTTTCAATTTGGAGAAGTAACGGCTAGATGTTAAAAGATTTTCGAATCTCAGAGCTACGCAACTTGTTAAACAGTGTAACTCCCTCGCAGTGCTGGGCACCGCAAGTTTTTTTTTTTAAGTCCGCAGTACGCAACTCCGCAACCGAATTTCAATGTTCTTAATCCGCAACCGCAAGTCCGCAATTGCACGTTAAAAAGCTTAGTCCGCAACCGCAAGTCCGCAACGGCGTTTCAGAATTCTTGAATCCGCAACCGCAAGTCCGCAACTTCGTAAATCTTGAAGTCCGCAACCGCAAGTCCGCAACTTCGTAAATCTTGAAGTTCGCATCCGCAAGCCTGCAACTTTTTATGAACCGAGTAGAAGAGTTTTGCAATCAACCATGTCCCGAAGTGATCTGCTCAGAGTTGATTAGCAAACACGAGTCAAAAGTTGTGACTTGTGGGAAGTATAGCAAGCGTATGGTAAACACATTCCACGCAATAAAAGGAATAACTCACAATCGTTGATTGTAGTAAATGTACCACAGCATGACTTGTTATTGAGCTGCTTTTTCGGATGGCAAAGTTAAGAACTGCCCAGCCCCTCTTACTTTTAGGTCCAACTCAAAACAGATTTAAACATTTGTATTTTTGGTTGAAGATTTTAAGTGACTTGGCTAAGAAGGGTTGTAGCCTCAAGCCCTCCTGATTGCGCTTATGCTTATACAGTAGGTGCCTAACCAGCATGGAAGCATAATGCAAAACCCACCGACGAACCCTTAGAAATGCTACAATGAAGCTAGGGATTCGGAGATTAAAAGCCATTGGATTACAGTGAGAAGCCATCAAAAAGCAAAGCACAATCCCCATTTCCGCTTACTACAAGATATTCTTAGAAAACAACTTTTTTCGAGGCAGGAAAAGGCAGAGGTAGTAGAAGGCAAAAAACATTCATATCACTAATAGTCATAGGTGGGCACAAGTCCGTTAATCGTTAATCCGTTAATAACGAAGCTAACTTTTTCATTAACTTGTTAATCCGTTAAAAAGTTTTTTCATGTTAACGGACTAAATTAACTTCCGTTAAGTTCTGTTAACGGACTAAATTAACTTCGGTTAAGTTCTTTTAACTTCCGTTAAGGTTTTTATCGTTAATTTCTTGCACCATTCATTCATCGTATCGGTACAAACCAGTTTGCACTGGTAGCACTTGTTGCGTATTAGCACGAGTTTTATAGAAGAAAGCAAAGAGAGGAGCTCCTTTTTTGGCAAATAATAACCTGCAGCCCCACAGGTCTATTAATTATCGCTGTTCGCAATTTCCAAAGATTTCCGATCGCAGCTTCGTTAGTGCATTTGAACTTATTTTTATCTTGAAATTAGATTAGACTGTAAAATGTAACTTCCAAAACACAAAAAGACCACCATAGCAATAAATTGTTCCTAATAATCAGCTCAACAGCGTCAATACGTGTTCTAGAAGCGAGTGAATAAAAAGAAATGTAAATTACACGCAAAATATTAACGAATTAACGGACTTTGTTAACTTCCGTTAATTAAAACCGAAAATAACGGATTAACGTTAACGGAGGTTTGGAGTTTGTTAACGGACTAGTGGTTAACGAAGCTAACGTTTCGCATTAACTTGCCCACCTTTGCTAATCGTATCACTAAATTTTTAGTCCCTAGTTTCAAAAAATACTCTAGGAACGAGATAAGCACATGCTACCAGCTTTGCCATTGCCAGACCAAACGAAGTGAGGAGGCCCTAGCCGAAAATGGGGGCACCATAAAATGGACTGAACTTTTGCACATAAAAACTGATATTTTAAAGCTACTGAACAATTTTGTATTCATCTTTGAAAAAAGATATATATAAACCCGGCAGCGTTTATTAGCTCGTTTCGTACGCAGCCGGTACAATTGCTTAAAAAATCTGTCTGCAGGAGTGATTGCGACCAGAAGCGCAACCAAGGTTTTGCTAAGACAGAGGGGCTTGAAATAAAAGTAAATATTTTTTGCACAAAAATTGTCTAAGGTAGGTCCCGTACTGAACAAACCGTTGCAACTCAAGCGCGTCACAGAGGGGGAAGAGCCCTAGCTGCTGGGTGATTTTTGCATTTTTGCGGCAAAAATAGCGATTTTAATGCGATTTAAATCACATTTCGCAAGTTTTAAAACCATATCAATAATTACAGTAAATTGCTAAAATTCAGAAGTCATTGAAAGATTTAAATTGTCTAGCCTCTTGAGCCCCGTATACTTCAGGTCAAGTCCAAAACACGTTTAAACGCTTATTCTTTTTTTTGGTTATATTTTCTAACTGACTTGGCTAATTGGGGCTGATGCCCTTATAGCCCCTTCTCCTTGGTTGTGCGACTGACTGCGACCTAAAATAAATCTTAAGTGTGCTCTAAAAAGAAACAGCCGGTCTTTAAAAAATTTTTTTTCAAGTATTGTTCCAGGTCATAATCACTAACGAAATACCGGTAACACATTTGTAGGCATACATCCCTATTCCGCGACACATCCGTAAAGGCGTGTAAGTAAGACGGATTATTGGGTTACGTTTATGTAAAGCAGTTGGTGGCCTGCAATTTTGCAAACAATTGAGAAAACTTCAAACGAGAATTATGTTTGAAAATTATTATTCCTTTTTCCATTATTGCATGTAGTTTTGTCGTTACGTGATGCTCCAAAAAAGCATTCTGAGTAAACTGAAATGGGGGAGTACAAGCAGTTGTTAGGGGAGGTACTGCGCCCCTGGACCACACCGTAGCGATGGCACTGGTTACCAGTACAAAAAATGATACAACAATGACTAATTTTGTGAACTCACGGTAAAAAGCAGCAAAGGCATACTTTGAACAAGGGCTGCCAAATCGAACTTAAACTCGAAAAAACTCGGTTGTTGCGCCGAACTCGAAACAACTGCGAGTCAACAGAAAGAAAGCGATTAAGTCGAAAAGCAGACTTAATATTTTTGTCAGCCTGAACTCGAGAAACTTGTTATTTTTGCCGAACTTGAACTCGAAAAAATTAATTGATTTTTTAAGTTTGACTGGGTAAAAACATAAATTATTTACGAAAATAGAAAGGAATTTCAATATTTGTATAAAACTTGCAGAATTGCGGACTAAAATTAAAAATAGTTCGCAACCGCAAGTCCGCAATTTAAACCGCCAAAGTCCGCAACTTTTTTCGCTAGTCCGCAATTTCGGATTTGCGGACTTGCAGACTAACTTGCGGACTTGCCCAGCTCTGCTCCTTCGATTGTTCGTAAAAACCTTATTTCGGACGCTTGCTCTTATAAACGCACTCTTTTGGTCTTCTTCTTTCTTCATTGCCCATTTTTCCGTGAGGGTTGCCGGGGTAGTAGCTTAAGATTGAGCCGCCACACCTCACAGTCTTCCATCACCTCCATCACTTCGCTTGGGTGAAGTCCCACGCGCTTTCATCCAAGATCCTCAATGTAATCGGTCCATCTAGTTCTAGGTCGTCCGACTGGTCTTCTCCCATTTGCTTTGGCAAGTAAAGATTGTTTGGGGAGTCTTTCCAGAGGCATTCTGCTTACATGGCCAAACCATCTAAGTTGAGATCTTTCAATTCGGAGAAGTAACGGCCAGGGGCGTATTTAGGGAGGGGGCCATTGTGCCATGGCCCCCCCCCCCTTTGGGTCGCCAGGACTGCAAATTTGCATAGAACAGTAAGCAGAATTGAGGCATGGCCTCCCCTTTGCAAGTTGGGCATAAGGTTTGATCACACAAAGGCTATGTTCTGAGTGTTTCTTTTTGGCTTTGGGTAAAAAATCGGACCAAATTTGAGTGAAGACCTTTTTTTTTTTGCTCTTCACCTGATTTTGGGCGAAAATTTGGACTGGGCGGGACAATTTGATTCAGACCTTTGCTCTTCTCACATTTTCTGAACTTTCTGGCTCTCCCCTTTTCCAAATCCTGCGTACGCTACTGGTAACGGCTCGATGTTAAGAGATTTTCGAATCTCAGAGCTAGGAAAGCTAGAGCTAAAGCCTTGGAGAGCTAGAGCTGGCCTGAGAGAGCTCAGAGCTAGAGTCAAAATTCATGACCATAGGAGAAATGGGAACAAAAACTGTTTTAAAAATTGAGAGCTTTGTCTTTTCGACAATTATCGCTTCATGGCAACCGAATAGTGCAAGGCTCGCATTACTGAACTAGCCTAGCCGATTCAGATATCGAGCTTTTCTTCTTGTCTTTCGTCACTTGTGAATGCAACCCCAAAATACTTGAAGTTCTCTACCTGCTTCAGTGACACTCCATTCTCTTGCAAGACGCACTGATCAGAGTTTCTTGAAACATGAAGTACCTCAGTTTTGGCCAAGCTTATTTTCATACCGGCAATATCACATGCAGTCATGCATCTGCAAAACTATTTAATGCGCGCCGGAGGCCAGGTTTTGTGGAGAAAAGTAGAACTAAAAGATATTACACGATCATCATTATTATGGTTAAACTTTATCATGATTTAACCCTATTTGTACAGGGGGGGGCAAATTTGCCCCCCTCTCAGTTATTTTAATATAGCTCCTAAACGAAAGCAAAGTTTTGCTTTGATGCACCCTGACTTTGAATCAAATTTAATAACACACATTTTCAGAAAGTTTGGGGTCAGCCAGACAACCGGAAGTGACGTCATTTTTGCCTTTGTTGGAGGCACCTTAGGAGTTTTACGCAGTTTTGAGCACTATTCATGCTTATCAGTGCGCATATTCTATTCATTGTACTGCGTATTCATTGTCAATGCTAATCTTCTGCTGGAATAAAATACTTTATTTTCTGATAAATGCATTGCATCATCATTACGTCATTGATGACGTCATAATTCAAACATATTGATTTTTCTGCTGTTTCTCGAAATAAACTGCGTTTGCAGAAAAAAATATTCATTTTCATCAGCTGTTGAATGATAAAATGAAAATTATACGGCAGTATTCTATAATTTTGTGAAATATACTATATTTCAGTCACAAAAAATTACAAAGAATAATCAACACAATATATTAACGATGATGTCATCATGCATGTGACGTCATCGTGCATGATGACGTCATCATTTGCGGTAACTTTATCAGAGATGTCTTTGAAATAACAAAAGTTCAAACTAAAACTAATATTTTGCAACATTTATGCAAATTTGCCTGCTGTTATAAGAAGTTACTGGTTTTGATGACGTCATCATCGTTTTCGTGACGTCACAACCTCAAAAAATTTATTTTTAAAAATTTAACAAAAAAATAGCATCAGCAAGAAAAAATCTCGATTCTATCACTTACCAATCGGTTTTTAGATAGGGGGGCAAATTTGCCCCCCCCCCCGGTACAAATAGGGTGTAAAAATAGCCCAGTATGTATAGGGTTAATGCATTCCCAACTCCTATATGGCATTTTAATCTGGATGGAAAATTATCATTCATGTTTTAGAAAGCTTGATTGACTTCAAAACTAAGCTATAAGATTAATTACTGTACAATACTCCAGCTTCTGCCCATAGCCGAGTGCACTCAGCTTTGTAGTAAAAACTAGGGTTGCAGAGTCGAAGCAAAATCAGTTCGACTCTGACTGTCAGCCTTTTTATCAGTTCGACTCCAACTCTGACTCCCGCGCTATATTTCCGTTCGATTCTGACTCCCGACTCTTTAAAATGGGAAAATTTTGACTCCGACTTCCATAAATTTTGATATATAGTCTTTTAGATTTGCTGCTGAATTTCTATATTTACACAGTTGCACTTTCTTGTCACCCTATTGGCTTGCAAAATTTTTGTGTTACAACCAGGGATATGGAAGCGGCAATTTTTGAATCTCTTCCCCTTCCACCGCTTCCGCTTCCACCGCTTCTGCTTCCACTGCTTCTGCTTCCACCGCTTCCGCTTCCACCGCTTCCGCTTCCACCGCTTCCACTTCCACCGCTTCCGCTTCCACCGCTTCCGCTTCCACCGCTTCCGCTTCCACCGCTTCCGCTTCCACCGCTTCCGCTTCCACCGCTTCCGCTTCCACCGCTTCCGCTTCCACCACTTGATGATGCAATTTTTGCTCAAATTTTTTGATCTTAAAATTAAAAAAAAAAATTTCCAGACAAGTCAAGATAAAACAGCATTGTTACTATTATCTTAAAAACATCGTAGAGAACCAAATTATATGATTGTATTTCATGGTTTGTCATCGCAAGAATCTGCGCATGGGCGTAGTCAAGAATTTGAATTTGGAGCGGCATAAAGCGAAAAATCAAATCACATGGTTATTATGTTTCAGCTGGTGTGAATTTCTCTGAACGTTTACCTAAAATTTTAAAATAATGAGCGATTATTTGGGGTCTGGTGACGAATTTCCAAGCGCTCGGATATTTATTTCAATTGTTTATTTCGATATTTATTTCAATATTTAGTTCAATCAATAACTTATTTCAATTGCATCTGCGCTGTTAAGCGCAAATCTTTGCTTGGCTATAATTAGGTAGCGCTGGGGCGGAACTTCCGCACTTGTAGAATTTTATTTTTTTTAATAACTTGTTTGTGTACGAAGTTTGCTATAAATTTTTGCTAGCAACCTGTATTTTTAGAACAGCGAAATAAAAAAAAGCAAACATTGCAAGGATTATGCGAATATACACAGTACCATATTAGCATGATCTTTATAGCAGAAGGTACTCAGTAATGATTTTAAGACAAGTATTATAACATTATGTTTAAAAGTCAGTAATAAACTTTGTTTGAAAGACGTTATGATGCTCTTCTCTGTTTGTATTTTAAGAAGATATTATAGCAAAGAAAGAAATTAAAATACTGAAACTGGAAACTTTGATTATGTTGGTGAATATACTGTGTTCCAGGGCCATTGCTAGAGCAAACTAAGTGAGGAGGGACTAGCCAAAAGTGGGTGGGGAGGCACTAAAATAGAGTGAACTTTCGCACATGAAAACTGATATTTTACGGCGACAAATTATGCGTTCTTTTAAAAATTTTGCATTAATGTTTGAAAAAAGAGACGTATAAGGCTGGCAGCGTTTGTTTCGTATGCCAAATAATTGCTTGAAAAATCTGTGTGCGTAAGTGAATACTTCCAGAAGCGCAACCGCAACCAGAATTAGGCTAAGAGAAAAGGGCTTGAACCAAAAGTAATTTTTCCCACAAAGTTGTCTAATATAGGCCTCGAGCTGAACAAACCGATGCAACTCAAGTGTATCACAGGGGGGGGGGGGGGGTTGGGGGCGAAGCACCCAGCCGCTGGGTGATTTTTGTGATTTTGCGGTAAAAATAGGGACTTTAACGCCATTTCAATCACTTTTCTCACGTCTTTGAAGCCATTACTTTGAAGAATAATCACAGAAAATTGCAAAAATTCAGGTTATTGAAAGAATTAAATTGCCTAGTCCCTTCAACCTACTTATAAGTACGTAAGGTCAAGTCCAAAACACTTTTAAACGCTTTTTTTGGGGGGGGATATTTTTAAATGATTTGGCTAAAGGAGGTTGAAGGCTCTTTTGCCACTTGCCTCTGGTTGCACAAACGTCTGCGACCTAAAAAATCTTGAGTGTGCTCTAGAAAAAACAAAGTAAACCAAAATCGGGGAGCACAAGCAGTCGCTAGGGGGGCACGGCCCCCCTGGTTCCTTTTAGCGACAGCACTGCTGTGTTCGATGACTGTATTATACAAGTATGGCTCCTGATTTTTAAAAAATGGGCAAAGCTTTATTTAAAAATATTCTTGAGAAAGTCTTTAAATTTTAGGACTAAAATTGACAATTTTGAACACTTGTAATTTAAAAAATGAGTTGGTTAGCTGCATGGTTCATCTTTGAGTTGAAAGGGGTGGGGGCTGCCCCGGATTTAAATGAACCACAAGCCTGTAAAAATGTTTCTTTGCAAATGATGATTGATAAAACATTTACTTTTCGTAGGATATTTCACAAAAACTTGCACCACATTCAAGTTTTTGACGTTCGATATGAATGGCAAAGCGGAAGCGGTACCCTTTTACCGCTTCCACAAAAATTTGCCGCTTCCACATCCCTAGTTACAACATTGCCAAATGCCGCATTTTACACAAGAAAAACATCGAAAAGGCTAAAATTTTGGGGGCTCCGCCCGAATTCTTGTCAGATTAGCATGGTACGACAGCAAACTAAATACTAAGATTACAAACCTATTTAAAAATGTAAAGATGTAAATATAAGCGTATACTGTTGTAGCCAGATTACTGCGTGCTATTGCTACATGCAACTTGACTACAGTTTCGTTAACACAGGACGTAGCTTACATTTTAATCAGATTTTGTGCAACACTGGGAGTCGGGAGTCGAGCATACATTTTTCGACTCTGACTCCGACTCCCCGTAAAAACCCTCGACTCCGACTCCCGACTCTGCAACACTGGTAAAAACTATTAAAGATTCTTAAACTTCCAGACCTCTACACTTTAGAAGTTGAAGCTTTCATGCAGAAATTTTCCTAAAAAAGGTAAAATAAACCTTCTGTCACTACTTTTTGAACTTAATGATGCAAATAGCTTAGGAACAAGACAAAATATAAATTGTGGGTTCAGCATTCCTCGCTATAAAACAGCTCGATTGCAGGATTATTTCAAATACAAAAGTAATAAGATATGGGACTCTATTCTATATGAAATCACAAAACGGAGTTATCATTGCTTTAAAAAGAAGTACAAAAATATCTACTGTTGTATTAATAAATCATTGTTCAAATTAGTACACGGTCGTTGTATTACATATACAGTATTTTACTGGCCAGTAAAAAAGATATTTTATTTATTCATTCTTTGCTCGTAGTGACTGCATACTCAAGTCACTTCACAAACTTATGAATACTATATATTAATGTTGCTACTTGCTAGTTTCGCCAACATTGTCTGTCGTTTCATCCTTGAAGCTTAATCTTATTTTACACGGGGGACATATTTGCCCCCTTTAATTTTTTTGTGATAAATCCTCTCCAAAAAAGATTTTTATTTTAAATCAACTTAACTTTGAGTCAAAATGCATTACAATTAACTCCTGAAAATTTGATGCTGCCAAGGTAACGGGAAGTTTCTCAAGTTTTGAGATTTTCCAAAGTCACTTATAAAAATCCTAGTATTTTTTGGCCACTACTTTACTTAAATGACGTCATAAAACATTTAGAGACGTAAATACGTTGACTTAGCGTTGAACCGCCTATGACGTCGTTGCAAAAATGACGTCATTTTAAAAACTATGGCTCTTACGTCAAAATGATGACGCCATAAAATAAGAAACAATTTCTCTAAAACATGTTGGTGAACATCAAACCACATGCCAAGTTTGGTGCTCCCTAGACTTTTGGTTTAGGAGTTAGATGGTGGAGGCATTTTTCCAACCTCACACCCGTGTAAAATGCGGCGGACAAAAACCCCGTGTAAAAAGGATTAAATAAGCCTTCTCTTTCATTTAAAGGATGACTGCTTGACTCCAAGACCCTAAGCATTTTTTTTCGAAATTAAAATCTAGCATATTTCATTTGGATCTAGTATTTTCTGGTATACTATTTCATCATTATTTTTTTCGTATCTACAAGGTGTGTTTGAACAGTAACGGGACTGTGCAGAGTGCACGCTGCACAAACAACTTTTATCGCAGAGAAAATACCATTGCTTTCTATGATGTCACAATGTCTTGAGGTTTCGAAAACCAAATTTCAGCATTCTGTGACACCTACATTCTTTTTTGCACGTTTTTATGTCAAGACACTTTCTTTATGACCATTTTGTGAAAATTTGATAAAATTAAGAATTTTTGGGCTTTTTGTTTCTTTGGTGCGAAGGATGCGCGGTCAAACAACGAATCAATCTGAAATGTCTCGTCCGTCTTGAAAAAACTCCAACTGAAGCTCTAAAGTTGCTTCAAGAAGTCTATGGTGATGACACAATGTCAAGAACTAATGTTTTTAAGTGGCAAAGGAGGACCAAAGAGTGAAGGAGGAGGTGGAAGATGATTACAGGAGTGGAAGGCCATCCACAAGCAGAACAGCTGAAAATGTTGAGCGTGTGTGACAAAAAGAGCGGAGCGATCGCCGTTTTACTGTTAGAATAATAGCAGATGAGCTGGGTATGAATAGTGAGAGGGTATAAAGGATCATTACGGAAGATCTCAGGAAGAGAAAGATCTGTGCAAAAATGGTACCATGGTTGCTAAATAAAAGGCAAAAGGAGCGGCGGGTGCAAGTGTGTCAAGACATTTTGGAGCAACTCGAAACTGAACCCAACTTGCTGAAAAGAGTTGTTACTGGCAATGAGTCATGGATCTTCGTGTACAATCCACTCACCAAACGGCAGAGCCTTGAATGGAAGAGCGCATTGTCAACAAGACCAAAAAAGGCGAGGGTGTTCAAGTCCAAAACCAAAGTGATACTGATCGCTTTTTTTGATGTCCATGGAATTGTCCACGCAGAATTCTTGCCACAAGGCCCAGCTGTTAATCGGCACGCCTGCAAACAAAAACATCTTGCGACGCCTGATGCGCTCAGTGAGGGAAAAAAGAAGAGAACTGTGGGAAAACGAAGTCATAGCTGCTTCATCATGACAATGCTCTAGCTTGTAATGCTTGGGAATTCGGGAGTTTCTTGACAAAAATAACATTGCTGTACTAGAGCAACCACCCTACTCTCCAGATCTGGCCCCTTGTGACTTCTTTTTGTTTCCCCAACTCAACAAAGTCATCAAAGGAACTCGTTTTCAAGATTCAGAAGCCATTAAAACAGCTGTAACGAGAGAGCTCCTAGCGATCTCGGAGGAATCCTTCCAGAAGTGCATGGAAGCCTGGCAGAGGAGATTGGAAAAGTGCATTCGAGCCCAAGGAGATTACTTTGAAGGCGACATGTTGTAAAATTTACTTGTCAAATAAAGTAAAACATTTATAGACCCAGTCCCGTTACTTTTCAAACACACCTCGTAGTATCTTTGCGATTTATCAAATCAAATCAAATCTTTCATTACAATGCGCCAAATTTTGCTGTAATGCGCCGAAGCGTGTAACAAGTTGGCGGGGCCCCATATCTGCACGTTACGCCCGGGCAAAACATATCTTTTTGAAGAAATGTCGCTGCGGTGCCGAGCCAATTTGATAGCACTATGTCTGATTTGATCGGCCCGAGTTTTCAACCTCAGACCTCTCGGTTTAGAAACGAAAGCCTTACCATTCGACCAACTGGCCGGCTTTTGTCATTGAATAAATTCTCCAAATTTGAAAACTTGACTTTTCTAATGTTTAGGATGTGTATAGTTAAATTGTAAAGCTTGAAATGTAAATTCGTAAAAAATGGTTTTAACTAGTGGCGGCCATTAGCGAATTTATAGAATGCTTTGCGGCCGGCAGAAGTGAAAAGGTTGTGCACCCCTGCACTACAGCAACGCTTGATAAAGACAAGCCAAAAAGCAATGAGAAAAAGCAGGGCTGCTCAAAATTAAAAAAAAAATTTAAAGTACAGTTTAGTGATGTTAAGTTTTGTTGATTTAAAAAACTTTAAAAAAGTTTTTTTTTCCTTATCAAGTATTTTGATTTTGCGGTAATAAAATCAAGCCTTCCAATACAATAAAAGTAATTGTTGCAAAGCTTTTCATCTAAACTCAAACGATTTGCACAGTTTAAATATTTGCTTGCGTATAGATGTTTATTGTTTCGGCCAGTACAAAATTTACAATATTTTATGATACCCAAATGCTATAATATCAATCACAACGCATTTTGATGAGTGTTTCTTTCAAAGGTTCGAGATTTTTCCAAGGAATCCAAACCATGTTTCGCAAGTCAGTGGTTTCAGTTGGAGTCCAAACATTATTCGGGTGAACGTGGGCGCAGGCATTGTGCCAGAATCCGCCTCTTTCTTGAGCACAATTGAAATCATCTCTGCAAAATAAACAATTTTGACCTTGTACTGTGCAAAGTTGGCCTTATATTGTTTTAATACTATTATACATAGGGGTCGAGGGGTCAAAAATGCTCCCTCCCTTTTTTTTGTAACAAATCCCTTCAGGAAAACGTTTCGAAGTTTTTTCAAGCGAACTTGACTTTGAATCAAATATTTATTCATTAATAGATCCACAAAATTTTTAAGTTGCTAATTTAAAAAGCTTTTTTTAATTTTGAGGTATGTCGAACCCGCTTCACCAAATTTGATTATTTTTTGGCCCACATTTAACTTAAAGGATATGGCAAGCTGTTTTTAAGACGTAATCATTTTGACTTGGCCATGTTGTTGTTTTCATATTCAAAAGACAAATCTATGCTCAAAATTTGAAACTTCTTTGACATTATTGCAAAAATAACATCATTGTTGCCAAATCGGCCCTAACGTTACTACGGTGATTTCATCCCGTCAACACCAACTTCTCCAAAAACATCAAGGTAAACAACAACTTACATCCCAAATTTGGTGTTTCCATGATCGCCGGTGTAGAAATTATATTGAAAGACATTTTTGCCACGCCTCTCCGTGTAAAAAGCCTTGGTCAAATAGCGCGTGTAAAATGGATTTAAGTATCATATACTGTAAAGCCTGTTTTAATTTTCTTGGTATTGTGCACTCACCAATCACTATTACTGTCACCAAAATTAATGCAAATTTAGACTAATGCTGAAGCAGCCTAAATTCAAAACTGCCGGTTTTTAAAATATTTTTGGCTTCAAAACTTTGGTATTCGTATTAGTTTTGAAAGGTTGCTGATACCTGGTTTGATTCTTAATCTTGCAATGAGTAGTTGTGTCCTTCGGAAAGACACTTTTTACGCTTATATTTCCGTTGAGGCCTAGCAGTCTACCTGTTGTGGAGTAGAATTGCAAACAGAACCCAAAATGTGCTCTGCGTTAGTGTAGTTAAACAGGCAGAGCAGAGTGAAACGAACGAAACAACGATCAAAAATTACTGGCATTGAGCGGTAAAATAAGCTTAAAAAACCCTAATTTTGTTTGGTAAAGTTCGATTGGGGTTGAATTTTTTGATTTACCAACACAAATACATCATTACCTGTGTAAAATAAAAAGACTTATTTTACACAGGCTGTTTGGCTAAACATTTTACACGTGGAGGTAAAAATGCTCCCCTACCCCTATCTAACATTGCTCCTTACCCAAAAATAATGATAACACCCAATTAGTCATGCAGGTGGGTGAAAAATTAATTGTGAGTTGATGACGTCATTATAGTGACATCAGAGCTATATTTTCGAAAATTGGTTCAAATTTTTTACATAGTTAAGTCAAAGTTTTTACGTGACAAAAACGTCTTATGGCGTCATTTAAGTCAAATACTGCTAAAAAATGCTCAGATTTTGGAAAGTGATTTGGGTTGATTATCTTAAATCGTTATCCCTATCCATAGTGGAAAATAGCATTCCTTCAAGAGGATGTTCTAACATCCCATCACCAGCAGTTCCACTGTAACCATCAATATGCAACCTGTAGTAGTCCGTTTCGTCTTCGATAGAGAATTCACTGAAATAAAATGCGCAAATTTTTTAATGAATACAGTTATTTTTGATTTCCATTCGTCTTGCGGAGTTTCATGCATGACGGATTTGATCAAGAGTATCATCATGTACCTTTTCTAAGTCGTAGGTTAGCTGTCAATTGCCTGCACCTGTCTCCGTCTTCAGCATTATTTTGACATTTATCATGTTGGAAGAATCCGCCTATTGTATCAAAAAATCTCCTCATCTTCTTCTTCACCCTCCTTTACACCGGTTTCTTTCCATCATGCCCTCAGTAATCAATTGATGCAAACTACCAGCTGATCTTCTAAGTACATGGCCAGCAAATTTCAATTTTTTGGTTTGCCAAAATATCTGCTTAATTTTCTTTGGCACCAATTTTGCCCTTACTTTTTTATCTTAACCAGGGCATTATCAACTCTTTACGTATCATGCAGTGCTATCAGTCTATATCTTTTTATGCGAATTTTTGCAATGATGTTCATGAAAAAAATCAGCACTATTTCATCATAACAGATATAACGCAATCTTTTTACATGAGCAGTTGCGTACGCAGGACTTTCGAAAGGGGGGCCAGAAAATTTGAGAATAATGAAGTCCAAAAAAAGTATTCACTCAGATTTAGTTCGTTTTTCTGCCCAGCGTTAGGTGAAGACCAAAAAAAAAAGATCTTCACCCAGAATAAGCTCCTTTTTCTGCTCAGATTTTCTTCCCACATTCCAAAAGTGGGGGGGGGAGCATGACTCCATTTTGCGCACTATTCTTAGGTGTTTATGCATTACTGACGCCCCAAGGGGGAGCATGGTACAATGCCCCCCCTTAAATGCGTCTCTGTACATGAGGTTTCGCAATGGTGTTTGCGAAAAAAATCAACACATTTCGTTATAAAAGAAAGCAAGGTTGTTATGAAGACTTTCATAAGATAATGATGTTTGTGATACAAACTTTTGTAATGCAATAACCAATGTTTATGACAAAATGGTGTTGAAAATTTTCATCAACACGATTGCAAAACCTCATGAAAAAAGGTTGACGGTTGTTATGAGGACTAATAAAAGGTTTATATAATTTTTCATTCAAGTTTTTGTAATGAAATAGCCAATATATACGACAAAATGGTGTTGACAATTTGAATGAACACTTAACCTTTTTACACGAGGTTTTTCCACTGGCGTTGTTGAAAATTTTCAACACCATTTCGTCACAAATATTGGCTATTGCATCACAAAAGTTTGAGTCACGAATATCATTACCTTATAAAAAAAAGTCTTCATAACAACCGCGATTTAACTACTGCAAGACCTCATGTCAAAAAGTTTTGAACCTTTATCTTTAAACTACCTAAATCGAATTAATTTGATCTTAGATGTTATTTGAGGAGGACCAAAGGTCGTGAAAAAATACAAAGCAAATCTAAAACATGGAGTGTGTGTGAAATGCCAAAGACAAAGTTGCAGTTACTGCGAGCTTTTATGCAGTTAAGTGTAAAACAAGATTTATCAAAATAACAAAAGCTCTCAATTTTCGAAACAATTTTAATCCCTTTTCTTATCCAGCTTATGATCATAAATAATCGATTATGACTGTAAACTAGAAAAAACTTTAATTTAGAACAATAGCTAGGCCAAGTGAGCAGATTGAATGCCTCGGGAATTGATTTTAATTGATCAAATATGTTGATTGCTGATGTTGATGCATGTAATAGCTGAACCAGAAATATCTAAAGTCTTAGAGAGCCTGGCCGCTTTTCACTTTTTCTGAGTTTTGGTGGGCCGAGCATTTCTCATAAAATTTCGAATACCGCTCATTTTTTATTTCGAATACCGCTCAAATATAAGTCATACTAGTTTGTATCGTCCCACTAAAATAAAAAATTCTTTAACGGCGTTAATCTTTGATAAAATTAACTTCTGCTTTATGTTTACAAAGTTTGCCAAATTTCAGTGTAAGGAAGAACTTTTTAATACACCACAAAAACAATCTTGCTTATTACACAGCATCATCATATAGCCGCATTTACACGGGCGACTTTTTTGCGCGCGATTTTTTGATAAAAATGGATGTGGCAAAGTTGCATATATTCAATATAATGGTTCTCATTGTGATAAAAGTGACCTTGCTGCTGAAAATGACTGTCTCAAGTTGTTTCCATTCCGATAGCGATATTCTAAATCTTTTTTATGCAAAATCGGAGCTGATCTCGCTGCGATTTTTTATCGCAGCACCGATTTTCTTCTGAAGTTTTCAATTATAACAATATTGGTATAAAAACAGCTTAAGACAATTATTTCCATCGGTAAAGTCCCAATTATCATGATCAAAACTGCTGTTGAGTAAAAGCAATTTTGCCAGATCCATTTTTATCCAAAAATCGCACGCAAAAAAGTTGTTCTGTAAATGCGACTTATCGAAGATTTTGCTAAAAGAGGGGCTATAGAACCAAACGCTAACATTTTTTTATGCTAAGATTGTACAATAATCAGCATTTGAAAAATGTCGAAGAAACTGCAGTGTGTTCAAAAAGCATCATTGTCCACATGTGGGAATGAAGTTTCCAGCAGCTGAGCAATTTTTGCAATTTCATGGAAAAAATAGCCATTTTAACGCATTTGAAAGAAATTTTACACCTTTTTTAGTCACTGCAAAGAATCGAATTGCTAAGCCAATTTGTTCCCTCACTTATTTGAACACATCTAGCGCGAACATTGAGGTATACAGCTGCTGTGAGCTTGCAACTCTTTGCTTTGAAACTGCGCGGTGATAAAAATCAAAATAATAAAAAGAATATAGTAAAACTGTATACACTGTAGCTTAATAGTGACCAACAAAAACGAAAATTTGCTACTTTCTAAAGTACCCGTGGTGGCATTCATAACCACATTACATTCACAAAAATTGATTAAAATTAACGTTTAAAAAACCAGCGTCAACAAAATTGAAAAAAGCATTTTTTATGAAAAAATTGCAAGCACCGAAAAAAGTTAAAGTAAATCTTAAGACCAATTGCGGTCAGCAAAAACTTGCTGTGTGGGCCGCACTTTAGACAGCCCTGGGCTAAAGCCAACAACAACAAACACATTGGCTTACTTTCAAGCAAAATTCTGCTGCTCGATTTAAATTTTTGCTTTTAATGCTGTAGCGCGCTCTTAATGCTATATCATTTAAAAAAGACCAAAAAAGCATATTTCAAAACACGATGTTTTTTCAACATTATGTAGATGTTGCTTTTCTCTGAATAATAATAACATTGGATCCTAAACGAACTCTTTTTTTCATGAAAAAAGTAAAAAAATAAATAAACAGCTGTCACCAAATGTTTGTCATGATAGCTTACCCAGAAATAATTATGACAAACTTGTGGATGGGGTAATTCATGGAGTGGTTCATTCATTTTTTTGAATTCTTTTGAATAAATTATCCCTTACCAATTGGCTGAGTTGAAAAAGAGCTGAAGGCAAAAACAATGGGCGTAACTAAAGTTAGGGCAATGGCATTAGATTGGCGTTGACTCCATCCTTTTTGACTTAACCGTTCCAGAGATATTCTACTTAATTTAAACACACCGTAGTGGCTTCTCTAATCACAATTTTTATTGGCAACCCTGATGTTGATAATATCGGCGACGCTATCTTACTAGTTCTATCCTAAGGCAACGCCGCAATTAGGTTAGACACAGAGGCTTTTTAACTTATATAATAATGGGTTAATATAGGCGTCTATAGGCTAGGCTGCTGTATTGAAACGTCAGGGTAGCCAATAACAATTATAATTAGAGATGCCTCTATGTGTTGTTTGAAGCACAATGTCTCTTAAACGGTTGAGTCAAGAAGGATGGAGTCCACGCCAATTGTTCTAATGCGATTTGTTTTGCATTGATTTTGCCTTTAGTTCTCTTTCAAGTACTGACCGTCTTGTCAAATTAAAAATTTTTTTCATAGGCCTTTTTTCTTTTTCATAGTTAAATACATGATTTTAAACGAATTTTACGTTTATCTTTCAAAATTTCTTCCATCACCTGTATTCTGCAAAAGCGTGGTCACCTTCAAAATCCCACACATCAAATCTCACTCTGCATCCTCTCTCTTTTGTCAGAAAATGAATATTTTCCAAGCCTAAAATAACGTTTTAAAAATTCAAATTCACTAAGTGTCAAATTTATGGGCTAAAGTATTTGTTATTCAAAAGTCAACAATCTTACTTGCTGTTACTCGCACAACGAGCACCGAAGCTTTTGTATGACAGCTTAATTTTCAGCCAAAGCGGTTAGTTTTGCGCTTTGAATTGCGAATTCAAAAGTCACATTTATTTGTTTCTGCTGCTAGCTATGCGCGTGATGGCATGTGAGATTGCTAACTATTCGATGCATAATAGCGATGCGCATTTTCAGTCCCAGTCGCTTGGAAATGAACAGATGTGATCGAAAAAATGACAAGGTGGCAGTGATGAACAGTTCAACATTTAACATGCTAGTGCAGTCAACTTGGAGCTGGCACTTGCAGGTGGAGCAGCGGTAAAAAATCGGACTCAAGTTCGCAATTGCGAAGGTTCGATTCCCAGCCGGTGCATATACCGCAAGTGAGTGTAAATAAACACTTGTGTTGAAAAATTGTCCAGTGTTTTTCTCAATTTATGTTCGTCCTGTTTAAAAAAGTTCGACGTTGAGCTGCTCAAAAATAACTATTCAAAACACACACGCATTCACAAAAACACAAACAATAAAAAGAATACTATCAATGTACGTATACTATAAAAACATTACATTAGGCTAGCTCATAGCAATAAAATACCTCTTTTTGGAATATTTCCAGAATATTGGTTTGTTTAGTAGAAACTTTAATTTTCACAATATTTCACCTTTTGCACGACTTGTTTATGCTCAAAAATTTTGAAAACTCGATTGGCATATTTGCAATTATAAACATTAAATTTAGCACATAGCAACAAACAATAAACAAATATTGTCATCGAAGCTATGTTTAAGCTACAGACAGTATCCTTGAAGTCTTATAGGCACAATCAAACCTTTGATTAACAGCTTGTTTCGGAATCGACATTCGTCTTTTGTTCCTAGGACTACCGGAATGAACAGGAGCGTAGAAAAGCAAGGAATTGCAAATTAACCAGATCATAACTTAATAGTTTTTTTCAAAAATATTAAGTAATAACAATGTTATAAGAGACAATTATAATAGTTCAATTCAAAATGATTTCCTTCCCCTATTTTTAAGGTTTTCCAAAGTCAGGTACCAAAATCTGAGCAATTTTTTGCCAATATTTAACTTTAATGACCTAAGATTTAATGACTTAAGACCTAAGACTTACTTAACTTTAAAGGCGTTTCTGTGACGCAACTAACTTGACTTAAGCATTTTATGATTTAGTATCAAAAATTAAACCTAAGCACAAAATTTAAATTGTCTGTGACGTCATCACAAAAATGACGTCATTTTTCGAAACAATGGCACTGACGCCACAGTGATAACGTCATCAAACAAAAAACTACGTTTGTAAAAGAATTTTACTAACCCGCAGGCGAACACCAAGCCGCATACCAAGTTTGTTATCATGACTTTCGATTTAAGAGTTAGATAGGGGGGCATTTTTGCCCTTCCCACATGAAAAATGCGTTAGCCAAATAGTCCGTGTTAAATAGGGTTAAAGGTGTGTTTACAACAGACGCGAAGCAACGCGAAGCAAAGATTGGTAACTTTGGCGAGCAGTCGCTAACACTTGCTCAAAATAAGCCAACCATTAAACTACAATTTTGTCTAAATCAAGTTAAGCAACCGCTCGCAAAATTTGCGAATGGTTAATTGAAACTTTTTGCAAGTTGTTGATGACGTCAAATTTTGGTTGCCTCTAGTCCGATGTAAACGCACTTAAACAAAACTTTACTGCAAAAGTTTAGACAAACGGCAAGGTAAAGTGCTGAGATTTTAAAGTAATTAAAGGATCAATTACTTTTCTAAATTTGCGAATTCAATTCATTTTTCTTTAATAAGTTCAAAACTAATGCAGATGATTGAGAACTAATTTCAGTTAACTCTAGTTCGTGCTTAGACTCTAAGAGTTATAACACCCTAATATCACACCATTCTTTTTGGCAGCATGATATCAGAGCTAACATTAGCAGCTTGAACCAAAGACTGTCAGCTTTGCGCAGAATATAAACCGTTACAAATCTGATACAACGACATGATAATTATTTTAATAATAAGTCAATTATGATGTTTCTTGACGTTCGCTGGCCAGAGTTTTAATGCTTAATTGTTTTGCGTGCTTCTGGCCTAATGACTACCAGCGCGGAAGCCTAGGGAAGAGCCACCATAAGGGCGACTACTTAAAAACAAGCAATGCGAAAAAGTTGTCTTCTCACAGGATTCGAACTTGCAATTCAATTAGCCAAAATTAAGCATGCGAGAAGACGTCTTCTTTAGCTCAAGTGGAAGAGCAGTGGACCGGTAATCCAAAGGCTGCAGGTTCGAATTCTGTGGGAAGACAACTTTTTCGCAATTGTTTGTTTTTAAGTAGTCGCCGTTCTGGTGGCTCTTCCCTAGGCTTCCGCGCTGGCAGCCTATAGGCCAGAAGCACGCAAAACGATTAAAGGACAATTATTGATATTTAAGGTGTTTTTTTTTAATTGATTTTTACAGCATGATCGATTATCTATCCCTCGAATAATTGCATATAAAAAGAAAAGGGGCGTCATCGGGTCGGACATTTCTTGCTTGATTTTCTCCCAAAATTTTTTTGATAAATGTGAACACCAACTTTACCAAATTTTAACTTTCTGCAACCTTCCGTTTCTGAGACATAACAGATTAGATTTCCACCTACAAATTTAGCCAGGGTTATGAATGAGAAACAAACGTTCAAAAAGTTACATGTTCCTGATTCTCAAAAAATGTTTTCAGGTAGAGTTATGATAAAACAAAGAAAAGTTTTAGAACCTCAAAATTAGCTACTTTTCAACAAAATAATGTAAGTCAATTTTCTAAAAGTTAATCTTTTGTCACTATACTGACAAAATGGCAGCACTGAAATAAGAGTAAAATTGTTAATTTTGAACAGTTATATCTTGAAAATGGGAAGGCGAAGAAATGTCAAAGTCGGTCAGTTCAATTTCGGTTCACATGTTTTATTGTCACTTATTAATAAGCGGTAATAAGTAGTAACAAAAAGCTAGCAGCACGCAGTGACGAGGAGATGCAAAAAACCAGAGTTGCAACCATTAGGGTTGCACGGTCGTCGAGTCTGCATCTCCACTGCAAAAAAAAAAAAAAAAAAATGAGAATACATTTTAAGTTTATCCCAACATTTGGTCAAGAGATAGTAAGAAAAGAACATCTTAGTGGAACCAAGCCGTTAAGAAGCTATTCGAGCAACGAAAGATGCGTTTAAGGCCTTGCTACAAAACAGATTGTCATCTGATTTGCAATCCTTGTACACTGAGGGGCGAAAAGCGGCAACTTCGGCAGCAAAGAAATCAAGGAAAAGTCATGGGAAGAGTTTGGTCATCGCTTACATTCCAACTATTTTTCGGCCAACAAAGTATTTTGGTAGCCATCCGCCATTTACGAGACAAAAGATCGAGTGTCACGTACTCCATCAAGGATTCTGCAGGTAACATTCTAACGGATGAGAATGAAACCTTTTCACGATGGAGGGAGTACTTAGAAGATTTTTTAAATCCTGTAAAAGCATCGACTCGTGACACGCAAAAAGCGATACATTTAGGGGAAGAGGAAGTTTTCACTGCAGCAGAAGTGGCAACGGCAATTAAACGGATAAAATTTGGAAAAGCTGCTGGTGAAGATGAAATAAGATCTGAGATGTTAAAAGGGCTAAGTGGAGAAGGAATTCTCTGGTTGACGAGAGTTTGTCAAGTTGGGTGGAAGTTTGGCAAAACTCCCAGAGATTGGCAAACAGGTGTGATTATTTCGATATTCAAGAAAGGAGATTGCAAGCAATGTACGAACTACAGAGGGATATCACTCCTTAGTCTGCCAAGGAAAGTATACGCTAAATGCCAAAAAATAGTGGAATCAAAACTGAAGGATGGCCACTTGGCCAGTGCCGTTTTTGTCCGAGTCGCAGCACCATGGACCAAATCTTCACTATGAAGCAAATCTTCGAGAAATCTTGAACCTATTTTTATCTTGAAATTAGATTAGACTGTAAAATGTAACTTTCAAAACACAAAAAGACCTCCATAGCAATCAATTTTTCCTTAAAATCAGCTCAACAAGTGTGATTACGTGTTCTAGAAGTGAGTGAATATACAAAAAATGTAAATTACACTCAAAATGTTAACGAAATAACGGACTTCGTTTACTTTCGTTAGTTAAAGATGAAAATAACTAATTAACTTTAACGGAGGTATGAGGTTTGTTAACGAATTAGTGGTTAACGAAGCCAACTAACGTTTTGCATTAACTTGCCCACCTATGCCTACCGGTATCTAATGCTGACCTAGCTGGCAACGCTGGAAAAATACTGCATTCATGCTTATCCCGCAACTTACAGTCACTTTTTTTTTTGTCGCGTCATAGATCAAATTTGCAATGTTGAAACCTGCTTCGTTTTGTTTTTGGTAGAAAACTATCGAAGTAATTTTGACTTCTTCGACTTTTTTCCAAAACCCAAGGCACTAAATCGATAATGCAACAACCCATTCCTAAAAAAAATGAACAAAAATTAAATGAGTGAATGTGTGTTGCTTAGCGATTGCATTGACAGCGAAAAACTTATTTTTTGCGTGTGGTTCTGGGTCAATTTAAGCTTGATAGTGTTTTAGACGAGATAAAAGGGAATATAAACTCCATTAGGTTGTTGTACTTTTTATTAGGTAATGCTTTTGTAACAAAACTTTAGATATTTTTCTATCCTCACATTTATATTTTCGCTTTATCTTTCATTCTTTGCCATAGAGAGCTGAATAAACACACCAATACTTTAAATCTTTGGTGTGACCCCCTCGTATGAAAAACCATTTTAGTCTTAACGTTCTTGGGGAAAAATACTGCCAATGGTTTTGTTCCATGCCACAGGCTTCTCTCAATTTCTTATAGAATTAGATCGACGACCAATTCGGATTTTTTAGCGGTGATCTACTTCTACATCGCAACTTGTATCCATTCCATTACCTTTCATACTGGCTGGCATAAGCGAAACAAATGAATGAAATTTTTACAGCACAAACGCGCTTGTATTGAAAACCAAAAAGACTCACCATGTTACAATTTTACGTTTGATATTCGATGCAAACGTCACTAAGATACTTCTGTGTGCAATTTTGCTATGATGTGCTTGCGTAATAGTTTGGATCGCATTGTTAAGAATGGTCGCAACAGGAATTTTTGTCGAGTAAAGAATTTGTGCATGCGCTTTTCTTACGAAAAAATTATTCCGCCCCTGGATGACAACAACATATCTGATTCGGACACATATGTACCTATTGAGGATAAAGAAAAAACTACACCAACAAGAAACAGTCATCACATCAAACGTTTCTAAAAATTTTCTAGTATAGCCTGTTTCTGAAAAATTCTGATGTGCAGTATACTTACCATACCAAAACTCGCCATCCAAACTTCCAAACCCGTTTCTATAGTCGTCCCAATTGCGATCAAAATCTACACTGCCGTTGAAACGTTTTTGAAACACCTAAAAATTAACAATATGGATAGCTTTTTCTAGCAAAACGATTTGAAAAGTGATCATAGCAGGGCCAGAGCATTAACATAACACAGAACTTGTCACAGTGTAAAAGAAATAAAGTGTTAGCTTATTTTTAAAAACAACTTATTTTAAAGCGCTAACTTCTTACTATAAATTTTTATAATACAATCAGAATTTTTCTTGTTCCTAAAATTTAAAACTTTTAAAAGACTCACAGTCCATTTCCCATCACAAAAGATTTCCTTTCCAGATCTCAACTTTTGTTTTCCATATTCGGAAGATGCTTCACAGGAGGACGGTGTTAGACGATCTTCCAGTGCTAAATAATGAATCAGTCCATAAACGGAAATCTATTCAGTCATTTGACAGAATCAATTAACCATTAACTGACCATAAAATTTAAAACCTAAAAGCAATAAACTACAACCCTCTACACTACAGTATGCTTCGTCTTTTGATTCGTCTGGAGCAGGGGTCACCAAACTCCGGCCCGCAAGCTCATTTCATCGAGCCTGCCACATTTTGCAAAAATAAAATTGTACCTGAAATTACATTTTATTCACCAAGTTGCGGTGGTCAGGTGGCAGCGAAGGGACCTTTCGGTCTTCGAGTCAAGCTGCTACTTGCACACCTGTCTACCACACACAGTGGAGAGTGGAAGCTTCACACTGTCCCTTTAATTGCTGAATGTCAAGCAGGGAGGCTTTGAATACCAATTCCTATAATCTTTGGAATGGATTGACCAGACCGGGAATCGATCCCCAGCCTACCGTTTCAGTAGCAGTCGTTTTATCCAATTGACCACTGATCGGTAGACAATGACGCATTCCGATTGCGATCAACGGCCTAGACTACGCAATAGCTAAACGTCAATTGTTACGAAAAAAAGTTACGAAATATGAAATAAAAGACTGACATAGTTGTTGAGCCACACGCAATCTACTAATGTTATGACAGCTATTATCAGAGGTGGAGTCATCGAGGACGTCCTTGGCCTCGAGGACACATTTTTAAGTCCTTGGCCTTGGCCTCGAAGTTTCAAGTCCTCGAAAATTGCCCAGTCCTCGGCTCGAGAACAGCACTATTTTTTGAATCGTGAAAATTTTATTGGAAAACGCCAGAAACCTGGCGAAAATTTTGCAAAGGTTTTTTTTGTTTTTCCTCTTTTGGAGATCGCCTGAAACATTTTTTTGAAGACCTTTTTTATTTTTATTTTTTGTAGAACACTCGCGCCTGTGTCCTTGGTCTTTGGGCTCGAGCATTTCTGTCCTTGGCCGCGAGAAGGTCAGTCCTCGGAAGGGCTGTCCTTGGCCTCGAGCCATGAGTCCTCGACTTGACCTCTGTCTATTATAACATCACAAACTTTGTTGTTGTTAAAAACACGATTGCTTCCTTAGCAGCAGTGCAACATCTCCTATTTTGGCAGATCGTAGCTGACAATATGCAGCTTAAGCAGAATGATTGGTACAGTAATTACAATACCAAATAATTACTGTAATACTCTACTCTTTAAATGACTTCTAAAAAAAGATACGGTATGTTATTCTGAGTGTCAAATGTTAATAAAAAAATGGGAAAACAGTAATTTTTGTGGAAGCCAATAATGGCACAACTAATTGCTTGATATACAATGAAAGTGTTTCTGTGTTAAATGTGTGTATTCTTCATCGGCACTATGAAATCAAACACCTCTGCTAAAATAGTCCAAGTTTCTACGGCAAAGCTACGCTTTGAAAAATATTTCAATCTATGAAACGCAGATAGCAGGGAGTGCCAAAGAGATTTATTCATTCACCAACTTTCTGAAAATGTATCCGTCGCTGGTACTATACTGTAGTTATAAAATCGTGCAGAAAATAATAGGACGAGGAAAACCTTGTACTGATGGCAGCTACAACAAAGAGAGGTAACAGCAAAAAACCTGTGCCTTGAGAAAGTTGATTTGCTTGCAGTTATCAGCATATGAGTTGTACGGAGAGTAAATGAAAATTCTAAATACTTGTATTCTGTTCCCAATTCACACCGGGTCCGACCCGTTAATCTCGCAGCAATTTGGCCCTCAGCAAAAAAAGTTTGGTGACCCCTGGTCTGGAGGCATTGTTCCCTCTTAGCTGTGCGCGCGTGCGCCCGCACACAGCTTTCAGAGATTGCGCACACGCATAAATTTACTGCGCAAAGGCATATTGTAGCACAGACATATTGTTGCACATGGGCTGTTGCACTAATTTTACAAATATTAGTCATTTCCAAAAAAGTGCACACACACCAAAATTTCTGCACACACAGACTACAAAAAATTACAGAGAACCTTGTCTGGAGGATATCTTATTTGAATAGAATATTTTAATTTTGTTTAAGGAGATTCTATTTGACTAAGATACCCTTCTAGTTTTAGCTCATTATTTTTAGATTTTTAATTTTAAGGTCTATCAATGATAGATTCTTACTAATGTAGCTCTAAGAAATCATTTAGCATTTTTTGAGAACACCAACCTACTGTACACTTAATCGTTTGCAAGGTGTTTGGCCTAAAGGCTGTAAGGGAAAAAGCTCTGATTACCTGTGGGGAGCCACTAAATTGGCGACTGCTTAAAACAAATCAAATCTTTTATTATACTGTACTTGCTGTATTACGCCGAAGCGTGTAACAAGTTTGTGGGGCCCTTCTCCGCGTCATTGCGCTTGTGGACATCACAGCTCCTTTCGAAGAAACATCGAAGCGAGGGCGAGCCTTTGGTAACACTGTTTCCGATTTGACCGGCGCGAGATTTGAACCTCGGACCTCTCACTCTAGACTAGAACGCGTAATCTCTCGACCAACTGGCCGGTCTGCTTAAAACGAGCAATGCAAAAAATTGTCCCACCGTAGGATTTGAACATGCAGCTTATAATCCAGTGCTCTACCAATTTCTTTTTTCGCATTGCTTGTTTTTAATGCAATAGCTGGCAAGTCGACGATCTGTGGGCTTTTCCCTAGCCTTCCACCCTGGTTAGGGTGTTGCAGCCACCCCATAAATTTGAAAATTTTGTCGCGACAACTTCTACCTTAGCTCAAGTTGGAGACTTTGCACAACAACTCCTTTGGTCAAGTTTCGCAAAAATTTGTCAATGTTTAGGGGTAGCACAGTCACATTAAAATTTTTGCAATAAAATAAATGTTTTTTTATTTTTTATTTTGAATGATTTTGAGTATAAGTCGAACCTGTGATCATTTTACATTATTTCTACTGTTTTTAAAGTTGTTTTTTAGTATATAATCAACAAGAGAACTTCTTAAATTATAGTTTATTAAAAGTTGCGTTGTAAGCATAGGGCCACAAGCACAATTAATAGCCGATTAATGCATATTTTTCTAATTTAATGATTAATTCATTATCTGCCTCTAATTTTAAACTGAAAAATGTTCATCATTGTTATTTATCCAATGTCAGTCTTTTATTGTAGACAGCTGTGTTAAAAAAAAACATCTTACTGATAAGCTGTCATAATTTCCATTTCTGTGCCATAATTTTCATTTTTCTTACATGTATAACGTACATCGTTTTGTTGCTGTATCCTTTTTCCGGTAAATTGTTATTTGAAACTGTTACTTTTTTATGTTCTAAGAATTGCCAGAAATAAATGAATATTACTACTACATCTCTTTGACAGCCAAAGTTTTGTTCTTATTTTCCATACTGGTTTTTGAATCAAACAACGTGCTTTGCAAAAATGCTTTTTTTTATTTTTCGATAATGTTACGGCATTTGTTTGATCACCAAAATTTCATTGTTTTGTTCAATGTTTTTTCAATGTTCGAGAAATCTCGGAAGTATGCCAAAGATCTTTTTACATGCTTTGTCGATCTCAAAAAAGTGTATGATCGCCTTTCCAACTTTGGGGAGTTCTGCAAGAGAATGGCGTTGATGGTCAGTAGTTACATGCCATCAAGTCATTCTATGGTGGCGACTGGAATTTTGTGGTTGGGTAAATGGCAATCAATCAAAGGTTTCTATGTAGGCAATGAACTCCAGCAAGAGTGTGTTTTGTTTCCTCTGTTTTTCATTGTTTACTACACGTAAATTGGATCAACAAATGCAGCTGAGCTGATAAGAGTGCTACGATCGGAAATTGCAAAATCAGTTGCCTGCTATTTGCTGAGGATTTGATTCTGCTTCCACAGAATCTGGCCTTCAGCACGCATTAGATAGCTTTGCAGCTGATTGTTATACTGCCGGAATAAAAACAAACACAGTGAAGTCTAATGTACTTCATGTTTCAAGATACCCTAATCAGTGCTTGTTGCAAGTGAATGGAGTGGTACGGAAGCAGGCACCGGTATAGAAGTTCAAGTATCTTTGGGTTGCGTTCACAAGTGACGGACGGCAAGACAAAGAACTGGATATCCAAATTGGCAAAGCAAGTGTAATAGTGCGAATTTGCACTATTTGGATGTTGTGAAACGAGAATTGTCATAAAAGACAAAGCTCTCAATTTTCTGTATTTTTAAAACAGTCTTTGCCCCCATTCTCACCTACTTTATGGTCATGAAAATTGGATAATGACTGAAAGAGTGCAATCGCAAGTGCAAGCGTCCAAAATGAGGTTTCTCTAAAAAATTTAGGAGTTACATTATTGAAAAGGTGCACATCTCTGACATTCGAAAATCTCGATAGCCGCTACTTCTCCAAATTAAAGATTTCTGCTTAGATCGTTTGGCCATGTAAGCACTTAAGCAGAATGCCTCAGGAAAAAGTTTCAAACAAGCTTTACTTGCCAAGTCAAATGGGAAAAAACCAGTTGGATGATCTAGAACTTGATGAATCAGTGTTACCGATCTGTGGTCTAGTGGATAGAGCGTCTGCTACTGAAGCGGTAGACTCGGGTTCGATTCCCGGTCGGGTCAAATCAAAGACTATGAAATTTGGTATTCACAGCTTCCCTGTTTGGCGTTCAGCAGTTAAAGGGACAGTGTGAAGCCACCGCCGTGTGTGGTAGACAGGTGGGCAGGTGGCAGCTTCCCTCGAATACCGAAAGGTCCCTTCGCTGTCTCCTGGTCAAGGCAATTAGGTGAATAAAATGTAATTACAAATAAGGATTTTTAGGTGGAATTACTTGGCATTTCACCTAAACGAAATAATAGAGATGGTTGAAGACTGTGATGTGTGGTTGCGTAATCTCGAACTGCTGCTCCGCAACCCTCATGATAGAAAAGATAAGACAATGAAGAGAGAGAGAGAATTTTTTTTGAAGTTATCAATGTTTTTTACTGTTTCTTTCTCAGTTGCATTTGTACAGACTTTTTATTTCATCTACAAGCTTCTTCACTGCCTGAAGCATTTTAATGGATGAGTTGGAGGAACTCCAGCTTAATGGTGGGCAAACGTGTGCTTTTGATAGTATTGTCATAAGGTCTAGAAATAGATCCTAGCAGCCAGCTGCGAGAATCTTCAGATTTAGTAATAGTACTGCAAGAGGAAATACAAGGATTCATGTTTTATAAAGCTTATATTTTGCAGATTGCACTAAACCATATATCTTACACAGTAAAACAGAACAAATGTGCTTTCAGTATACTGCTGCTGTAACTGTGGTTAAGTTAGGACAGCAGGGTAAATAGATTTCAATAATTAGGCCTACAACCTAGTCTGCACCATCATTCTTCAAGAAAGTAACCTTGTAGGCTAACTTTTACTCAGTGTTACACAGCCAGCCAAAATAGATCAGTCTAACTCAAATAGAGACTTTCATACTGTTTCCTATCATAAATTTTGACCACTATTTCCGAAACAAACAAACAAAAAACATAAATGTAAACAGTTTTAGAAGTTGAAGTGAAGTTTTTTGAATGTATAAGACCAAAAATAAATGTACAAATTTGCAATGACTTATTAGTTTTACAGTTTTACCTAGCACCATTTGGCGGCCTAAAATCAAACAAACACCAAATCTTGTGTAAAAAACGTCTCTGTTCTACCCCTAAACCTCATTTTTTTCCTCAAACTTCGTATTCTGGATTTTTTTCGGCAAGCCCCTATTTTGAAGAAGGTGGAAAAAAATTCGAAGAGGTCGTGGCAACTGCAACATCCTAACCCCATAGGCGTAGCCAGGGGGGCCCGGGAGCCCCCCAATTCAAATACCACCAATGATCAAAAATTATGACAACATAGCTTAGCGATGTTTAGCTGCAGTTTTTTTTTCAGTAATTACGCACGTAACAGTAATTTTTAAGATTAATAACAACGAGGGAGCCCGGGGCCCCTTACTGACAACCGTGGCCCCCCGGGGGCCCTAACTGACAACCAGGGGGCCCCCTGGAGCCCTAACTGACGACCAAAGGGCCCCGGACCCCTAGCTATTGACCAGAGGGCCCCAGGCCCTTAACGACAACCAGGGAGCCCAGCGGGCCCTAACTGACCACCGTGGCCCCCCGGGGAGCCCTAACTGACGAACCAAGGGGCCCCGGGGGCCCTAGCTATTGACCAGGGGGCCTTAGGCCTCTAACAAATCCAGAGGCCCCTAACCGACAACCAGAGGGCCCCTAACTGACAACCAGGGGGGTACGGGGCCACTAACTGATCACCAAGAGCCCCGGCACTTCTTAATTCAAATCTTCAACAGTTTACCTTGTAAAACCTGCGAGAACTCGAAGAGTTTTGTGCTAAAAGTTACAACCCCAGGCCCTCGTTAAACGTTACTACGAACTAAGTGCTATAACACAGGCGGTAATGCAAACACCCCAATTGAATTACTACCACTGATAAATATAATGAGAGCATAGCCAGTATGTTGTCCTAGTCCGGAATTGCAGTTTCTTTAATTTAGGATTTACGCGTACAAAAGTAAGTAATAATAATGACGACCACGTTTCCACGTCATAATGATGTCATGCAATTCTTGTACGTTTCAAAAAACTGTCAAGTGACTTAACTCGAGCCCTCCTCGTTTCGGAAAAAAAGTTATTTTTGTTTTTGCTTTAAATCTTTGTTTTTTTATGAAAGAACTTAAGGGCGCGATCTTATCTCAAAATCATAGGCGTAGCCAGGGGGGTGACACAGGGTGCCCGGGCCCCTCAATCGAAATTACACAAATGATAAAAATTTGACAAAAAAAGCCTTGTTTCTTCATTGTCAGTTTTTTTTAGCGTCTTTGCGAACAACACTACACGCTTACAACAGTAATTAACAATAAATAATATTGACAACCAGGGGGCCCGGCGCACCCCCTTAATTCAATTTTTTCCAACCAATTTAAACGTATAACCAGGGTTAAATCTAGGATTTTTGTCCTATAGGTTGCTACCTCAGGCCCTCATCTAAACCTTTTACGAACGCAATGCAATAACCAGCGCCGCATTTGCCAAATGACACAGTGCCAGGGCCCCGCACTCAGATACTAGGACTTTTTTGATCTTGACTTATACTTGGCAAGAAGATGCTGCAAAAATCCCTTAAGTGGCAGGGGCCCCGCACAATGTAAATCCGGCCCGGGAATAACATGTTTAATTAGTAAGCGTAACCATCTATTGTACCATTTTTCAATAACGATTCACCTCCATCTAGCCAGTTTTTACGCACCAAATACTTAAAAAAAAAAGCTAGGGAAAATGCTTATTGAACAAATTATTGAATTTCAGTTTAGGGGGCCTGGGCCCCTTGGCCGTACATTTACTCCTATAGCTTGTTAACTTCATGACAAAACAATAATCTCAAAGAAAAATCTTCGAGAGGATTATTATTTACTGCTAAAATAATGCAGGAGGCAATGTGCCTGACCTCTCCCTACCTGGACCAAATCACTTACAATTAAAATTCTACACCATATTGCAAGATTTTAAACGTATTTTAGACTTTAATTGCAAGTAAAAGGAGGATTGAACAATTAAATTTTTTCGATTGGCTTTCAAATATTAAAAATCTTCTTTTTTCAAATGGTTGTGAACACGTGCGAAATGTAATCCAATGAGATTAAAATAGTTATAGATTTCCCAAAACATAACAAAAAAATCGCCCAGCTCCGCCCCCCAGAACCCCGTTAGTGATACGTTTGAGTACACTAGCTCACTCAACACGTTTCCTAAGTAAGACATTTGCACTTTCTAACTTTTATAGTTTTCGCCCTCTCCCTTTACCGAAATCCTGGTTAAGAGCCAACACGCTACGGCTTCAGATTTTCTATTCTACAATATCTTTTCCCCACAAAAAGTTCCTTTCTTGAAAATTTTTGATGAAGTCATTCCAAGTGATTTGTGGTTTGGGCCCCCTCCTTCCCCCCCAATCAAAAATCCTGGCTACGCCTATGCCTAACTCTGTGGTAGCTTTTAAGCTAGAAAACATGCAAACGATTAAATATTGAAAATCTGAACCCGCATTCCAGAAATTTTCACGCTCACATTAATAAACAGTATTTTTTAAGCGACGCTACCGAACGAAACACGCGCTAAAGACAAGAAGTTTTTTGCAAGTGCACGCTAAACTCAGTGATCTAGGTAATGTCATTCTCGCTCGCTAAGTTGCTTGGAGCGACTGCGAAACACAGGTCGAATAAAAAAACATTAGATTTTCCTAACCAACTTAAAAAAGATCTTGGAGCACTGTTTAAGCTTGCGAGAAATTTTTTTTGTTCAGAAATTTTTTAGCGAATTGCTGAATACTTTAACTACAGCTAATTGTTGCTGAAAATTAGTTACAATTGTCACCATGTTTGCGATTAGACTGCAAAGATGAAAGTGAATTGCATTGAGAGCCTTCCTGTACAGACTGAGAAAGAAATATTGAATAGCACCAGTTGACAAAAACAGCAATACTATACTACGATTTTTCACTTTTGGAAAACGTTTAAACTTAATGTTATTGTTGAACACTGCACCCACCAATAACATCAAGAACACTTTCTGATATTTAAAAAGTTGAAGGATGGAAAAAGTTGTTCTTTTTACATTGATCCAAAAATATGATTAAACTACTGTCGTTTCTTTATTAATCACTATTAATCGACGATTTTACAAATTTAGAATATTAACGCATGTTCTAGTATCCTTTTCATAATGGTACCTACACTTGAACGCCTTATTTTGTAGTCGCAATTTATCTAATGTCATAATTGATGAATTTGCGACATGTTAACGCAAGTAAACTAACATCTCCCAAAGAAACTTGAGTGAGCATTTTTAACGCTTGTTGGAAGAGAAGGTTCGGGAATAGCATTTTGTCTGGGCAAGGTTTTTGCTAGTTCGCACGTTTTAGCGAGCACAAACAACCTTAAAGAGCTCGCTAGGATGCTTTGTAATGTCGGGGACCTTAACGAGCTCACTAAGTTCTGTAATGTAGGTCCTGGCGAGCAAACCTTAAAAATCAAACATCATAGCGAACTATTATTACTAGCACGCTAGAAGCAACGTTCTTTCCAAAAGCGTGCTCTAGCAAGTTTCACAGCCCTTCGGTAATTAACAAATTTAAATAGCGCATGTTGCAATGCGCTTTAAATGACTTTAAAAGATCATTGTGCTTTTAGCAAAATGTTATCCATGCCCACCTCTGCAATGTGCTGCATGCAATTGCGTTATAGAAGTTGCATGTAACAGCAAAATTACTGATAGGCATAAATGCTAATAAGACATAGCAAACCAATAAATATTGCTTACCTTGTAGCTTTCGAGCTAAGGTTTCATAATCAAGAAACGCACTAGAACTTGATTTATCACTGTCATCGTAGTAATTGCTATATGATTGATCAACATTATTCTCTATAACATTATCGCCTTCGTTGTCCACATCGACGCTAATAGAAACCTCGTCCAAACTTGGATTACCAAACGCAAGCTTTTTGCTTCCGATCAAACATAAAATCATTACTAAGACGTGTTTTAGATTATTGGCAAACACGGCCATCATCAAACGTAGCATGTCAAGTAATTTTTACAGGCTAATAAATACTAATTTTTTTCTGTTAAGCAAATTTGATTATTTTTGTGTTAGAGTATTGTAGCAGTTATAAATCACAGAAGCCTAATTAAAATGAATATTAAGCAGAGGTGGTCAAAGTAGCCAAAAAACCTACTGAAGTAAAAAACGGTATCATTGTCACTTACTCAAAAATCTACTTCAAGTAAAAATAAAAAAGGATTAATTAAGTATTTCCATTAAAGTAAAAGTAGTAAAGCAGTCAAAAATAATACTACTTCAAGTAATGAAAGTAGAATATAGTTTCCAATTTAACGTGTTTTTTTTCTTTAAGCGTTTGCTGTTGTGATGCCGTTTTGGCTTGGAGTTAGTCTTAGTTAGAGTAGAGTAAGTGTTAAGTTTAGGTAGGGATTAACCAGTACTGGGCACCGCAAGTTTTTTTAAAGTCCGCAGTCCGCAAATCCGCAACCGAATTTCAATTTTCTTAATCCGCAACCGCAAGTCCGCAATTGCACGTTTAAAAGCTTAGTCCACAACCGCAAGTCCGCAACGACGTTTCAGGATTCTTGAAGTCTGCAACTTCGTAAATCTTGAAGTCCGCAACCGCAAGTCCGCAATTTTGTAATATTTGAAGTCCGCACGCAAGTCCGCAACTTTTTATGAACCGAGTAGAAGAGTATTGCAATCAACCATGTCCCGAAGTGATCTGCTCAGAGTTGATTAGCAAACATAAGTCAAAAGTTGTGACTGGTGCCTACGCAACATAAGGAATTACTCCCAATCGTTGATTGTATAGTAAATGTACCACAGCATGACTTGTCATTGAGCTACTTTTTCGGATGGCAAACTTAAGAATTGCTCAGACCCTCTTACTTTCAGGTCCAACTCAAGACAGATTTAAACACTTGTAATTTGAGTTAAAGTTTTTAAGTGACTTGGTTAAGGGGGGTTGTAGCCCCCCAGACCTCCTGCTTGCGCTACTGCTTATACAGTAGGTGCCTAAGCTGCATTGAAGCATAATGCACAATCCACCGATGAACCCTAAAAATGCTACAATGAAGCTAGGGATTCGAAGATTAAAAGCCATTGGATTACAATGAGAAGCCATCAAATTGCAAAGCACAATCCATATTTTCGCTTACAACAACATATTCTAAAAAAAAGGTTTTTTTTCAAGGCAGGAAAAGGCAAAGGCAGTAGAAGGCAAAAAAACATTCATCACTAATCGTTTTACTAAATTTTTAGTCCTAGTTTCCATAAATACTGTAGGAACGAGATGACCACACGCTACCAGCAATGCCGTCGCCAGACCAAAAGAAGTGAGGGGTCCCTTGCCGAAAATGGGGGGCACTGTAAAATAGACTGAACTTTGATATTTTAAAGCTACAATTTTGTATTTATCTATGAAAAAAGAGACATATAAGCTCGCCAGCGTTATTTAGCTCAATTCGTATGCGGCCCGTATATAATCGCTTGAAAAATCTGTCTGCAGGAGTGAATGCGACCGGAAGCGCAACCAGGGTTTTACTAAAAAAGAGAGTGCTTGAACCAAACGTAAATGCTTTTTGTACCAAAATTGTCTAATTTAGATTCCGTCCTGAACAAACCGTTGCAACTCAAGCGTATTACAAAGGGGCAGACCCTCAGCTGCTGGGTGATTTTTGCGATTTATAGCAAATATATAGCAAAAATAGCAATTTTAACGCCATTTAAATCACATTTCGCACTTTTAAAACCATATTAATAATTACAGATGATTGCAGTAAATTGCTAAAATTCAGAAGTCATTAAAAGAGTTAAATTGTCTAGCCTCTTGAGCCCCATATATTTCAAGTCAAGTCCAAAGCACGTTTAAACGCTTATTCTTTTTTAGATATATTTTCTGAATGACTTGGCTAAAGGGGGCTAATGCTCCCTTAGCCCCTTCCACTTTGTTGCGCGACTGCCTGCGACCTAAAATAAATTTTGAGTGTGCTCTAAAAAAACAAAAACAGCCGGCCCTTTACAAAAATGTTTCCACGTATTGTTTCAGGTCATAATCACTAACGAAACACCCGTAACGCTTCTATAGGTATACATCCCTATTCCGCGACACATCCGTAAAGCGTGTTAATAAGAAGGATTATTATTATTATTTTTTAGTTAGTTGTAGTATAGTTTATTTTTGTTTAGAAAGGAAGCAACGAACAAACAGAAAATACTGTCATCAAAGAACATCAAACGATATATTCCCTTTCTGGTGAGAGGCTGCGAAAGACCATAATGTCCAGGTACCAAAGTATCTGGCGCAGTCGCAGAGTCTGCAACCTCTCAATTATTGGATCACATTTATGTAAAGCAGTTGTTGGCCAGCAATTTTGCAAACAATCGAGAAAACTTCAAACGAGAATTATGTTTGAAAATTATTATTCCTTTTTCCACTATTGCCTGTTGTCTTATCGTTACATGATGCTCCAAAAAGCATTCTGAGCAAACCAAAATGGGTGGGGGGCACTAGCAGTCGTTAGGGGGAATACGGCGCCCTTGGCCCCACCGTAGCGACAGCACTGGCTACCAGTACAAAAAATGATACACCAGTGGCTAATTATGTGAACTCACGGTAAAAAAAACAACAAAGGCATACTTTGAACCAGGGCTGCAAGTTTGAACTTAAACTCGAAAAAACTCGGTTGTTTTGCCAAACTCGTAAAAACAGCGTGTCAACAAAAAGAAAGCGATTAAATCGAAAAGCAGATCTAGTATTTTTGTCAGCCTGAACTCGAAAAACTTGATATTTTTGCCGAACTTGAACTCGAAAGAATTAAATTGATTTCTCAAGTTTGACTGGGTAAAAACATAAATATTTTACGAAAATAGAAAAGAATTTCAATATTGGTATAAAACTTGCGGAATTGCGGACTAAAATTAAAAATAGTACGCAACCGCTAGTCCGCAATTTAAACTGCCAAAGTCCGCATGTCCGCAACTTTTTTCGTTAGTCCGCAATTGTGGATTTGCGGACTTGCGGACTAACTTGCGGACTTGTCCAGCTCTGGGATTAAACCTATCTCTTGAGTATGTTGTCGCAGTTCCTGCTTCATCCAGTGGCGATGTGGAAAACTAGCATGGAAGTAACCACAAATGAAAGATAATTGGAACCGATAGCTTTATAAGTCAACAGATCATAGCAGCTCATAGGTTGTACAACCGAGCCGGTTAACCGCAATCGGAGCGCGCTCCCTTTTGACACGCCACAACTGGTGACCCCGACGTGATTGGATGGTCGGCGCTCGAGACGACGTTAGCAGGCCTCTTCCTACCACTGCTTTCAGAAAGGGGGAAGTGTGTCGCAGTTCCTGCTTCATCCAGTGGCGATGTGGAAAACTAGCATGGAAGTAACCACAAATGAAAGATAATTGGAACCGATAGCTTTATAAGTCAACAGATCATAGCAGCTCATAGGTTGTACAACCGAGCCGGTTAACCGCAATCGGAGCGCGCTCCCTTTTGACACGCCACAATGTGTTAAGTTTAGGTTGGAATTAACCCTATCTCTAAATATAACCCTAACCATCTCTAACCTAAATTTACTTTCTTTGGTGTTCGACTGTGATGCCAGATGTGATAGTAATCGGTGAAAAATAAGCAAAAGAATGTTTACCGCATGAACATAATATGATATTACCTTCCATAAGCAGAACTGCCAAATAAAACGAGAATAAAAAAATCTTTTTACGCCAAATTGTGGTAAAATAAATAAGCTTGGCTTAGGCATCTACTTCTACTTTAATAAGTCATTTTAACTCAAGTAGCGTTATTTCAAATAAATGTTACTTGAAGTAAAGTAGAAGCAGCAGGAATAAACAGTACTTTAGTAAGTACCTCGTTACTGCAAATACTACTTAAAGGAGGACTAAAGGCAAAATGAATAGGGGTATCTAAAGTTAGGCCAATCGCATAAGACTAGATTGACGTTGACTAGATCCTTCTTGACCCAGCCGTTTTAGAGATACTTTTTTTTCTTCAAACTCGACGTAAGGGTTTTTAATTGAGCCTAATGCTATAGTTTTTATTGACAACTCTGACGTTGATAGTCTTAGCGTCGTTAGCGATGCCAACCAGTTCTAAAAGCAACGCTGCTCTTTGGCTATTGCATTGAGTCGTTTCGCTGCGAACTAATCAGTTTGATCTTATCAGCGTAACAGATCCGTGCTGGAGAAAAGAGTTAGTAGACCGTACAAGTGTATTACAGCCTAGGTAACAAATCTCTTAAGAATAAGCGAAAATAAATAAAGGTGCATAATGCAGTAGAATATTATAAGCTAATGTTTGCCACTTACAGTCGGAAAAGTTTATTGTCACAAAATAGTAAAACAATGTAAGCAAATACAATAGGCCTACTCAGGTACTGGTAGTCTTATTATCAGGTATGAGTTTGTGCTTGGTAACCCAGTAATACAATCTTTATTGCTAGGCAAGGCTATGATTTAGACTGAAATGTATGTGACAACTTGATTTTGATTGAAATCGCTAGGCTACCGTACAGTCTACTCTTTTTACCAGCTCGGATCTGTGGTATTGACAAGATCAAACTAAATAATGCCAATTATAGAGCGCAGCAAACCGACTCAATCAATGCTGTAACCTAGTAGCGGCGTTGCTTTAAATTAGAACTTGGATGGCGTTGCTAACAAAGGGAATAGGGCAATTAAAGTCAGAGTTGCCAATAAAAATTACAACATTAGATTCAATTAGAGGCCCCTACGTCGTGTTTGAAGTAGAATATGTACGGAACGGCTGGGTCAAAAAAGATGGAGCCAACGCCAATCTAGTCTAATACGATTAGCCTAACTTTGAATATCCCCATCGATTTTGCCATCAGTCCTCGTTTAAGTAGACTACGTTAGTAAAATTACTTCGTTACTGACCACCTCTGATACGAAGTTGCAGTCCCCTACTGCACTTTACGTTATAAATCATTGTAGTTAAATGTAAAAAAAAGCTGACTCGAAAAAAATTTCATTGCAATATTGTGTCATAATATTTATCATGCATACAGCATAAACAGAATCTAAATAAATTCAGGTTACTCTACCCAACTTCGCCTTCTTGAACATCAATGAGAAATTGGCGTTTTCCAGTTTTGAGAAAAGTGAAAAGGATCATAGCGTTTAATTTCCTTTGAGTTTTTTTTCGAGTTCATGGCTTTAGTTTTGAACTTATACTGTAGCACTAATTCAAAACATTAGGTAAGATATTAAGATGTTGCGAATTAATTGATAAAGATTTTGATAGTCCTGTTGTATTTTCATTTGATAAAGATTTTAATTAGTTGAGATTTACTTGGTCTAGATTATAAATTTGTTGGGTAAAAATTGCGATGTGATGACTTAATCAGTAAAGATTTATTTATTGGTTATTTAAGTCGTAAAGATGTTTGTTTTAGAGGTTTTTATCGTTGGTGATAATTGTGGCCTTGCTTGCCTAACGACCTAGCTTATTTTAGTCGAATCAGCTGTGCTACTGAAAATAATTGCTATCCGGTTCGAATTTCTTAATCAATCGACTTCGAATTTGGCAAGTAATATCTCCTTTATGTCTAAAAAAAATTGGGTAATCATTGAGAATCAAAAAGGAATTCTTTCGTTTAACTTCAGGACTTTTTCTAACATGTCAACATCTACATGGTAAACTTAATGTCAAATGCTATCGCAATAATTAACGTTTCTTAGAGGCAGAATTTTTGAACAACATTTTTAGAGTTTGAACGATACAAATTAGGGTTAAACAACGGATTACGTTTGTTTTAAATGTTTTTTAGCTTTTAGCGATCGAGGTTTTGTGTTTGCAATAAGCCTGCAAAAAAAAAGTTGAATTTTAAGCTGTGAACATATTGTGGCAAAAATTCTAGATATACAAAATGAGGTAAACAGCAAAAAATCTATTGAAACTCTATTATAGATAATAGGTGTGAAAATATTACGTTTTAAGGGACTGTTACATGGTTAATTGCAAACATAAATTTTCGTCGAAATGATCAGCTGTTGATCTACGGCTAAACTGGGTATTGTTATGTCACAGGTTTCGCCAAAGTATGAGAAGCCAAACGCAGCTTTTCCATGCGCAAAAAAGAACACTTAGTAGACATTCAGCATCGTACGATTCGATAAGTCAGCACTCACTAAGCATGTTTTTGACAACGAACATTCCATGGATTAGACCAACGCAAAAATTTTAGACTTCGAACTTGACTTCACAAAACGCCGGCTTATCGAGTCGTATTTCACTAACCAAATCCCCAACACAATGAATGATAAGCAAAATGACAAATTCCCTAGCATTCATTCGACTACTCTAATTTAAACCCCATCACGTAATATTATTGTTTTTCACGCTCCGCTAAGCTGTCAGTTTTTCGCTTCCAATTTGTTGTAATTTTTTGCGTTAACGTATGATTTATTTATCAGGTGATTTTCTTATCTATCGTACGCTTGTTTTTTAACTTCGCAGTTTAGCCCTGACGAAGATAGGTACTGCATGCCCTGAGCATAGCCTATCGAAACGTTGGCAAAAAGTTTGCTGCCCCTCCAGTTGAGCTAATTAACTTGATTTAATTTATATTCCTGGTGACAACCAGTGGGATGTTAAATCTGCATGTTTTTTTTTAATTGCTAAAGTTCTGTTTTCTGTTAACTCACAACAACGCTTCATTTACGCAATATGACATCGGCGTTAGAGACACCGATAAAACTATTCTGCGGTAGGTTTGTTCGGTTTCTTATTGTTCAAAGATTTATGAGAAAAAGATATAAGGAATTCATTGTGTTCGAGCAGGAAAAAACAGTTCCGTTTGTTCAATTGAATCGCAATTCAAGCTAAAATTATAGCATATAATAAAGTTTCAGTAAGCGTACTAACATGACCATACAATATGACTGTTTAGCATCGCTTAAGAATTAAACTGTGCGTTATCGTTTAATAATTACAAACATTGCAAATTTTTATGCGCCCACGATCACCCCAATAATCTTTGGACTCCAACTCAAACTACACATGATCGACACATATTTTGGTATAAATGGAACGAATGCAGTGCATTAAAAGAAGCAACCATCAAAGTGCGTTGCGATTAATGGTATATCAAAGATATTTTTAAATTGCTTTGTAAAATACTGTTGATTCTGCATTGGCCGAAGTAATCAAGATCTATAAAGAAGCAAATAACCTTATTTGTGCAATTTGATTGATTTTGAGCGGAAAAGTGTAGCACAATTACCGCTGTATTTTGGAGGCTTGATTGTTTGACCAATAAATTAGAATACAGTCCACGGAAGGAACTTCCAAAGGAAAAGTTGACTTCATCACCAGACATGAACACAACCGATCAGCCTCAAAGTCACAATTTATTGAAAAAGTTTTGCTGTGCATAATTTTATCCGTCTATTTCGCTCTTTTTTGCTCGTCACTCCGTCTTGCAGTTACTTCTGTCGAACGTCTTGGTTTTAGCTGGGCAGTTTCAATTAATTTCGACTTCACACTGTTTTATGGCAGGTTGGCAGGCTAATAGTTTGCCAGGCCACTGCATGCAATAGTAAGAGTTTGGAGTAGTAGTTTATTATTTTGCCTTTAGATTAGCTTCCGAGAATCCTGTCTGTGTGAAAGAGTGATAGGGGTTTAATCTCTAGTTTACTGCAATTTCTGTACATATAGCCCCCCTGTGCGATTTGTGCACATAATTAAGTAGTAGTAGTAGAACTCGTTCCACAATCAAACACACACGCAACAATAGCGTGGCCGAAAATGTAAACGAGTCGTTTTTACTATGGCCCTGGTCAAATGATCTGGATTCAACCCACACCCTGGTCACGTTGCTGCAGCTTTAGATAAGACGCTCTACAATTATTATCTCTGATTTGGCGGCTTCGAACAAGCAACAAATTCAGTGGACAAAGTTTCGAAGAAATTCATAGGAACATTGAATAACTGGAAACATTTAAGCAGGTGTGGATTTCTCCAAACACAAAGTACTCATCACAATAAAAAGGGTGTGCATAATCAGCATCAACTTTTTTCTACAGCGCTTACCCAAGCATTTTTTGCATAGGTGGGCGAGTTAATGCAAAACGTTAGCTTCGTTAACTACTAGTCCGTTAACAAACTTCACACCCCGTTAACGTTATTATTTGCCACAAAAGAGAGCTCCTTTCTTCCCTTTCTTTTATAAAACTCGTGCTAATACGCAACAAGTGTTGCCAGAGCAGACTGGTTTATACCAGTACGATGAATAAATGGTGTAAGATATTAACGATAAAAACCTTAACGGAAGTTAATAGAACTTAACGGAAGTTAATTTAGTCCGTTAACATGAAAAAACTTTTTAACGGATTAACGATTAACGGACTTGTGCCCACCTATGATTTTTTACCAATGTGAGCGCTGCTCATAATTGCTCTATTTTGTAAGCAATGCTCAATAAATTTCTTCTTCGCTTTCTTTCATCACTTTCTTCCTCGCTTTCATAGAGACCGATATTTTACACAAAAGGTATATAACTATAAACGCTCGCAGTTTTTTTTCAAAACTTATTATTAAAATGCATTTTTCTTTGAACAGCGTGACTATTAGCCAAGTTTATTTAGAAATTAGAAAATTACCCCTGGACTTAAAAAGCGATGGAGGAACTGAAACACCGTTGAAGTTAGCCGAAGCAACTTATTTGTAACGTTTTGTGAATTTTTTTGGCAAAAAAAGCGATAACTTATGATTTTATTGCTAAAGTACACTGTAATTTTAACAAACATGTTGAAGACGACGACGCTTTGTTAGGCATTTTATTTTTTGCACTCATATAAGACCAAAATAGAAAATTAAAACTGTCCATGTCGTAAGTATTACCGAAAAAGACATCAAAACTTGGAAAAATTTAGATACTCGGTTTTAAATTAAAACAAAACCTTTTTTCAATTTTTTAATAATACAGAATACTACTTACAAGTAACTATACAAGGCGGTTGAAAAGTAACTAGGAATCAAAAATTCGTAATTAATTTCAAATTTTGACAATAAGTTTACTGAAATAATTACTGTATAACGAAACGTATTGAGTTTTATATGGGGAAGTATATTGAAGACCTCAGTGCAACAAGTCACTGAGTCCCAATTTTCGAGTTACAAATTGGAACTAGGTCGTTTTACCACTCCTGACCTGTAGGCCAACCCTCTCAACTAAATGAAGTGTCTAAGTCCTAATTTGAGATGGCTGTGAATTCTTCAAGGTGCTACTTTATTTTGCACAATATGTTTCTAAGTCCATTGGTTTTGTGCATGAAGTGACTAAGTACAAGAACGTGCGGCACTTAGTGACTTTTTGCACAAAAATATTTTTTAAACTTTATTAGTTATTTTGAGGTTTGGCACTTAGTGACTTTTTGCACAATTTTTTTTACCCTTATTACCTCAAATGGTATAATACTAGAACAATGAAATGACATAAGACTAGAAATCTTACGCTTTTACAAAGAATTTTGCATGGTTTGAGTCTTTTCTGTTTTTTAGTTTTTGTCTATAAGCACGTGAACTCTATAATATTGCATCTCATTTGTCTCTTCGTTGGAAGTAGTGTATAGATTTGGTCCGGGTAAACAAAAAATGGGGCTTGAACCAATCATTATTATTTTTTGGTTAGAAAAATGTCTCATTTAAGCGGCTGCTGAAGAAACTGGTACTGATCAAGTGCATTTCAAATTGGGGTCTGCGGGCAAACCACCCCAGCCGCTGAGCAATTTTTGTTATTTAAAAAAAAAGTATCCTTTTCAATGCTATTTGGATCACATTTCGCACGTTTTTGGAGCTATTGGAAAGACAAAATCACTAAAACTTAATAGTCATTTAAACGAATTAAATTGCCCTTCCCCTTCAGCCGCCCCTCTTGCTTGGAGGTCAAATCCAAAACACGTTTACACTCTAGTATTTTGGGTTAAATTTTTTATAAGTGACTTGGCTAGTAAGAGAGGGTTGAAGCCCCCTTTGCCTTCCCTCTCTATGGTTGCGCCTTTATAGAATAACCAGAGATTGCCAATAGACTGTTTTTTTATTGAAACCTGGCAAGAAAATCAGCAACTTGTTAGCTGCAACAAACAAGTACCTGGCAAATTAAAGAAATTACCGTACTTGTCGCTGAAAAAAAAGCATTAAAAAGTGTTTGCAATCTTTCGAAGTATTAGTTAAAGTTTGCATGTTTAGTCAAAGAGTATTTCACAAGTGCAAAGAGTATTTCACAAGAGCAAAATGCTGCAAAATTGCTTTTTGCCTACTAAACCTTGAAAATATAGACAGGATTTTATTTCATACTCAGTGAAATCATTAGCTTAACATTGAAAATTGTGAAATATGTACATGTTTTAAATAATTACAATGTTGGAATTTTCAAATTCTCTCAGCTCTGATAGAGTGCTAATAGAGTCCTTTTTTCCACAGCATCAAACAAAGATTCCATTCGCTATTTGATGTATATCACTGAAAAATTGGCTCCACAGGTAATATTTCCACAGTATTTTACTCTAGTGAAAAACTCCATTCACACAATTAATGATCCAAGATAAAGAAAACCAAGCTTCTCTATAATCATAATTTCTAGCTAGTAATACTAAGATACATTTTTTCGTATTTGACTGCCACAGAAATGAGTTATTTGCTTTCTTAAGTACCTGTACGAAAGAAATGTCAACAATTGTACCCTCAAAAGGACATTCAAGTCAAAACTTTTTTTGTTCGGTTTTCTATCAAAAAATTTTTACACATCTGAAGAGTAACTTCACCGAATTTGAGCTTTTTACGACCTTCCAATAATGAGATATCTTTGCTTAGATTTCCCCTTACAAATTTTGCTAGAGTTGCCAATTAGAAACAAAATTTCAAAATGCGTGTTTCTGATTCTCAAAAAAATATTTTGCGGAAGATTTGTTATCAAAACAAGGTAAAGGGTCAATCTAGTAAATTGGCTGCATTTCAGGAAAGCACAAGCCAGCTTTCCAAAACTTTGTGTTCTGTATTCCTGACAAAATGGCAAAGCCGAAGTAAGAGGAAAATACGGTAGTTAACTTTAAACGATCTTGAAAACAGGAGCATCTAAAAACTTCAATTTTGGTAGAAAGCGCCTTGTAGGCTTTTCCCACGTTTTGGTTAACAGTGAAAAACTTGAGTTAAATGCCCTTTTGAATTAAGTTTAGTAGGTATTGAAAATAAATAACATACAATGCAACTTTTAAACAAATATTAAACAGTGAACATTCTACAGCACAACTTTTGGCAAACTTGAAATTGAAACTTATCTCAGTACTTAATGGTGCTTGATTACTCTGGGCCTTCTCGAGTTACTGAAATTAATACTTTGAGCAGTAATTGTGGTATCCGAAAATACATGTAATGCTGAATTTTTCCAATCGAGAATTAACTGGATAAATTCATTATTTGGATCGTAAAAATAAGGAAAAATAAATCATATAGCATTGGTCGTATTAGTGTACAAGAAGGCCTTAATTCTTCCAGTTGTTGCTGTTAGTAGCACGATGAAACAATGCTAGCACAATATGTGACTGTATCAGCAATTTACTAAAATTTTGTGTTATATGCATGCTCGGTATTATTCTGATTTGTGCGTCATAGTTTGTCTCAATTGTTTCTTCAAAATCTGAAATGCCTATTGTAATTTAGATCTATGAAATAAAATAACAAAACTTACTACTTGACTTAAGCATGCAAGATGGTAAAAATTTGAACTCAATAAAACTGCCGGCATTTGAATTGCGATTTGCCCTAAATTTTCAAAACATCAAGCTTCAAGACAGCTTAGTGTGCCACCTAGTGTCCAAATTCATTCAAATATACTGCAGCAATAGATTCTGCACCATTGAAAATGGGAGTGCAGACATCAGTTTTGTTTGAATACAGCATGAAAATAAGAAGGTATTATAATTTACAGCTTTACAAGTTTCATAACTGAAGGCAGCATTGAGTTGGAAAACAGACCAATATTCTTCACATTTCGGCTTGTGCTAGACCAATTTTGAAATTTTTTTTTAGTTTGTACAAAAACACATAGGCAAACTTTTGAAACACAACTAAATGTCACATTTACCAAAGTACGCCATCTAGTGTCAAAAAAACGAAATTTTGAGTAAAGTGTCAAATAATCAACAGCCATGAGGAGGGGGTTAAATGTTATTCGATCAGAAAAATATTTTGCACATATCATTGTCATACCTAACCTCACATCTGAGAAAAAGGTAGGCTTGATAGTGAAAAGTCGGGGGGAGCTGATGCACCCTAATAACGACGCGAACTGTGTATTAGCCGAAACAATACAAATATTTCTATTTGAGCTATTATTTAAAATAACGAAAACTATTTCTTTTACTGAAAAGTTTTGTGCTAGACAATTTGGTGGCTAGATTTTATTTTTCTGTAGTTGATCAAAAAAAAAACTCTAATGGAAAATTTGATATTTTTGGGTTTGTCGATGCAGTAATTATAGGATTATAGCAGTGCATCCTCGATTAAGCGGCCGGGGTCAACAGGTAGGTACATTCAATTATTTAGTCTACAATCTACACGTTTTACAGTGGGAAAAAACTAAAAGCCAACAAGCAATATTGTCAAGAAGCTCGTTTTCTTGTTTTGTATATGTATATTGTTACGTAATAATTAATCTTTTACTTAATAATTATTGCTCTGGCTAGTTAAAGTAGAAGTTTTTTTCAAATCAGTTTAAGTTTTATTTGAACTGTATGCAGTGTTGCATAGATATACAGTATCAAGTTCACTTACGTTGTTTAGGTTGTTTAAGTGTGGTGGACGGTGGGTACCCTATGATAGATACTTTTCTTATCCGGCCAAACGCTTATCCGGCCAAGATTTGGAAAAAGATTGCCCAAAATGGCAGGATAATTAAGGATGTAATGCATATTTGAAGCGTTTACAAAATAGAGCAAGCCAAGCTGTCGTATTTATTGATGTTTTGCATGGTATAGTTTTGCTTTAAAAGTTCAAATTTTGCTTTGGAGCTAAATTTTAGGAAGTCATATTTATGGAAAATGTATTTTATTTACATCTTGATAATAAATTGTTGTTCGGTCTGTGATGACAAAAACTTCTTTCAAAACAGAAAACTTTTAAACGCAGTACTCGTCGAGTAACTAGTAACTAACAAGCTTACGCGCTCTTCACTCGCATAACGCTAGCATCGGCACCGGATTTTGACTGCATCAGTTCACAATCAATAATTGAGCTGCATCAACTATCTGCATCAATTTACAATCAATAATTGTACTGGAATTTGTTATTCTACAAGGCTATTACGACGTCATAATAGAATCACAACTACTTCAAGCCGATTACCACTTTTAAGTTGATTGTTTACTTGATTTATTGTTAGCAAAAGGTAGCAACCTCCCGAGAAACAAAATCGGCTTCAACACATAAAAATGATTTAGCACCCCTAGTGTAAGAAGAGCTGCTTAGTTTTGTTTACGCTATAGCGGCCACCGACTGAAAAACTCCGATTTAGCGAAATTTACCGATTTAGCAATTCAAAAAATATAGCCAATTAAGAATCTAAACCATACGATTTAAACAAGTTAGGCGGTTTGAAGGTTTAACGGTTAAACGGTTTAACTATTTAACGATTTAATGATCTATCAATTTAACCATTGTTACAAATTCGATTTAGTTATCCGTCAGCTACGCGAGTCGTAACACGGGACTTGATTGAGAAATTCAGCTTTATTTGATGGCGGTTTCTACACAAAAATAAACAATATGTAAGTAACTCAAAAAAACACATAATCATCTCACAAAAACGTAAAGCTTAAAGTTGTACTGCACCAAAGAAAACACCTGGAACGCTGCTAAGCAAGCAAAATAAGAACATTTGCTATAACTCGGTTGTCTCAACAACGTATTTAAAACTTAACAATTCAAGTGATTTAAACAGAAATTAAATATCAGTTTATGCAGGCACATTTCACTTAGCAATCAATTTTACGATGCAGATGTAATGGACAATTTGGTTTTGGATTCAATCGATAATTAATTTGAATACTTCAAGCTGAAACCTTACAAGATATCGAAATGCCGCTGCAGCCAAACGTACTCGTGGAGTGGGCTAAAAATAATATTGGAGAAAATTTGAGTCAATCTTCAAGAGGGTGCCAATTGCCACTTGAGCAACAACGTTTATCGCTTGAAAGTCAAAAATTTCTTTTAAAACATGCCGAAAATGCAGCGCGAAGCAGTTCAAAAAGATTGATTAAAAATTATACGCCATTTAAAAACAAACAAGTATTTTAAAACACGACCGGATTTGACAAGTTTTAGGGTTTGAAAATCTCTCAAACTACGTTAAATACTGGGGCTTTTAATCAAGAGATGAATAATTGAGATAACGAATTATAGCTTTAACTGCAAACTATTTCAAAATACTTGTCCGAAACTTTAACATAAATTGAAAAAAAAAACAAAAACGGTGCTACAACGATTTTACAATTTATGATTGAACGACACAGTAAATCAATAAGCATAAACCCAGTTCAATATACTAGCCCTAATCGATATTCATCAACCAAATTCAATTTCCATCAACCCGATTCGATTTGCATAAATCAAATGCAATTAACATATACTTATTTTTATTTGTATAAATCTAATTTAATATAGATAAATCAAATTCAATTTCCATGAAAGCATTAACTCATTTCGATATATATATAAATTAAATCCAATTTGCATAAATCAAAGTTGATAGAGGAGAAGGTGGTAATATGGGACGAGTTTTGTTTAAGCTCTGTAATTTTTTTGTTTTTCAAGAGAATTCCATCTAAAAGCGTCCAGATGCTAGAAATTGATAACAGGTTACAGCCCAAATCGTTCATTTGAAAGTAACACCTCCGGTTTTTTATCTCCGCGCATTTTACCAAGCACTTCAAAATTGAGCGTTAAAAAAACTGGGGTTGTAATTTTGGACACTGCACAGTTCATATCTTTCTTTTTAAAAAATTAATGCGCTTGATCTTTTTTGCTTTTCTGAAGTAAAGTTTGTAGTAACAAAGCACGGATAACCAAAAACTAACGATTAGCACTAATTAATGGGAATGCTGTCGGGTCACTAAAAGGTTCAAAGTAAAAAGTTGTAAATTTTAGTTGTTTTTTATGGAATTGACCCACTGTTAGTTTACCACTGATAAAGTACCTTTCAATAGTAGGCTCTAAGCAGTTTGACTTAAAACAAGCAGGGTCTTCCATCAAATTAAATTCACAAACAGGAGCAATAACAAAAATTACGAACTGCATTTACCAAGTTAGATTGCAACGTTCAAAATACCATCGAGTCTAAAACGTTCAAGCAAATTTGCAAAATAAATTAGTCTGTTTCTTATGGACCACAGTCATTGACTTTTAACATCAGATAACTGCAGGAGTAGGCCTACGCTAGCAAAAGTCTCAAGTAAATGGGTCTATTACACAAGCACTGCATAAAACATGAGCCCATCCGTTACATTTAATGCATTGAATCCACAATTCCTGTTCATTAGATTTGAAAAATCTTAATTTCCACACAAAAGAGGCATTCTACATCTTCTGTAGCTTTGGGAGAATATTTAGAGCTACGATTTCATGTATTGGTAGGTCGTCTGCACTGTCCGAAGAGAGGCTCACATTTTCTTCAATGACGGTGTCATTGCTTTCCATAGAAAACAGCATTCTCGCTACTTCTGAAGTGGATTTCTTTTGCATTTGTTTCTTCTTTCTTTTTCTAGCTAGCTCACTGATTAATCCGCTAGTTCCAAGATGATCGTCTTCAGCATTAAGGCTCATCATTCTAGGCGCATTATCAGCTAATGGGAGGGTTTTGCCTTCTTTAGATTTATTAGTTTTCTTCTTGGTTTGCTTGTTTTTTTTGCTAATGAATCCTTCAAGGCCTTTTGGTATGGAGATGCGGTTGAAGCAAAATAGGCCTATTAGCAGCTACGGTCCGTGGCACTCGAGACGTTGCCTTTCTTAGTTGTTGTGGAATTGGAGAAAAATCTTCAGGTTGAAGAAGCACTGAAAAGGGTGAAGAGGCTTGGTCGTTTGGCAAGGAAGAATCAGCTGGAGTATCATTAGGCTGAGGTTGGTCTGCTTGAACTCCAACAAAATCATCAGCGTTAGATACAGCTTCAAGTAATTCGGATGTCTCGTTTGTATCCTGGCTTTGTTCAACGTTGTTACTTGTGTCTAAAACCTGAACATGGCGTTGCTCTTCTTCGGCAAAATCTGCATCAGTGAATATGTTTCGATTTAGCGGATAAATTCCGGTGCATTTAAAATCATTCACTGCAATTGCTCCTGTTTGGGTCCTCCGGTTAGCATTACCAAGGCTCTCAGCAATGTCGTGTATGTTGATTCCTACGCCAGTTTTCAATAATCGTCTAATTTCTTCACTGTAATAAGTTTTCAAGGGTCCCATAAAAGTGCGATCAAGAGGCTGGAGACGATGGATTGTATTTGGAGGTAAACATACAAGGCTGATAGGATTTTCTTTTGCTTTTACGATGACTTCCATATTACGTGTGTGAGAGTAATGCCCATCCAGGATGAGCATGATGGGAGATTCAGCTGATAGCCTAGTATGCTGGATAAAGTGAACTAGCCACTCGGTAAACACGTGACTTTGAATACAACCTGACGGGTGGCATCTTCCCAATGATCCTGGTGGCGCTCCTTTCATCAATCTTGCAGACCAATTTTTTCGAGGGAATATCAGCACGGGTGGCACGTAATCTCCTCCTGCTCTCAAGCACGCCACAATTTGGCTGCAGTAAGAGCTCCAATCTGCTTCTTTCCTTTTATTCCAACAACCCATGGGTGTTTGCTTTGCACTATGCTGAGTCCGGTTTCATTTACATTGAAAATCCCATTGGGAGAATATTGGTGCTTTTCATATTCGGCGTCTAATATGTCAAGATTTTTTTTTACAGATTCTTTATTGAAGCCTAGGGCACGACGACCACGAGATGCTGCTTATGGTTTTCTAATGGAAATACTGGATCTGTGTCTATTCATAAAATGATCAAACCAAGCTCTTCCAACAATCTCATTTTTGAATGGATGTTTAATGCCATTTTTTTAGCCAACGCAAAAGCCATCTCTCGCACATCTTTTCTCGTAAGACCAAAATAACGAGATTCCACCTCCATGCAGTATTCAAGTAGTTTCTTTACTGATGCTGCTGGAAAAATCGGTTTCCGTCCTAATACTTCATTTGCCAAATTTAGTAGATCGGATCCACTTAAAATTCCCTTCACCATGTTCGCTAATGTTGATTTAGGGATGTTAAAACACCGAGCTGCTTTGCAGAGAGTTTTTTGTTTTTTGCAAACTGCTTTAATGACACTTTCCATATGCTCTAGAAGCCATTGTTGTTTAACATTTTTGCTCACTGGATCAAGCTTTGTTCGTGGCATAGGCCTATTCTAAAACATGATTTGTAATTAGTAAACTAATGCGGTGCTTGTGTACCAACAGAGCACCTCAGCAAAGCAAAACAATCTTACTTCAGTAAGGAAGAAACACTGGGTCGAATAGGTTGTTTTAGGAAAAATATATAGCCTACAAAAACGATTTCTCTACCAGCAATTACAAATATCGGCACTGTTCTTCAACTTCAACCGAATTCGTCATCATCATTTACATATAAAACCGAAGGGTGGAAATATGGGACAGGCTAAACACAAGTGATTATAATATGGGACAGCCTGTCCCATATCACCACCTAAAAACCATTTTGAAAAAAATACATTTTGACCTTAAATCTACAAACAGTTGTCTAATTTCCACCAGTTGTGGTGCACTTGCAAGCAATGGACTAGTCTAAAACGTATCCACAAATGTCTCTACTTATCTATTTTGTATGCTACGTTGCATAGAAACTTACCTTTGAAAAACTTTAGAGTACCTAGCCAAAACCAAGAAACCTTTTCTCACTTTACTAAAAAAGAACTAGTTTCTCTCAAAACAATACGAGGTGATAAAATGATGTATAAACTTAAGACTTATTGCGTCATAGTTTTCTTTATTGCATCAACAAAGAAAATATTCAGCTGTCCAGTATTACAACCCGTCCCGTATTACCACCTTCTCCCCTACACTCTAGCAGCAATTTATTTGATATATATTTTTTTTAATGTTCCTTTGAAGCTTATTGCAATTGCGTATATATTTTTTGCGTTGGCAACCCATCAGAAATATTTTAAAGAGGGAACTTTTTTAAGCCTCGATATTTCGTAGCCATTTTCTAGTCAAAATAATCTTAAAACTTACACTCCCGGTACTCTTTAATAACATTCTCTAATTAAATAATATTCTCCAAACTCTCCAATAACATTTCTATAATTTTGTCTAAAACTTAAAACAATTAAAATTTTAGTTGTAATTAAACAATTTAAGGCCGCAGAATCTCACAACATCACCTCTTTATATTTGCCTCATATATAAAAAAAAGTTAAAAAAAAACTGCAAAAGTTATTATTATAGTCAATCTTAGCAGTTCAAATAGGCTTCTATCACCAATACAATGTCTTTCTTTCTAATATTATTACATCACTGTTCAAAAACAACTATATGTTTCTAGTACGTTATATGTCACTGACATCTTGGTGATCAGCTGATAAAAAAAGGTAAGATAAAACATGAAAACAAAGAAGAAATTTACAGTTCGATCACAGAAGAAGTTTTAAACGCAAAATTATAGCATTTTGCTGCGTTAGTCTTTGACAAACTTTTAGTATGTATTTTGTAAAGCTGATATACTATCGTAATCAATCAAGAAACTTTGTTTGATCAGAAATATTAGCGTCAAAATAAAATGAAGCATATTCGAACTTGAAATTTCCAGTTTTTTTTTTTAACCATTTCAACAAAATAATGTAATATTTCTGGTCAAAATATAAGTGCTAAACCATTAATTTTTGCTCTGGAGCCAAGAAACCTTTTATTTTGATTTTCTAACTTATTTTACACTGGAAATTTGACCAACGTCTTTTCCAAGCGGGGGGGGGAGGGGGGTGGGAATGCCCCACTATTTAACTTCTAAATCAAAAATCATGTCAACACCACATTTAGCATGTGGGTTGGTGTTCATAAAAACGTTTTCTAAAAATTGGTTTTGATGACGTCATCACTGTGGCGTAACCGACATATTTTCGAAAAATCACGTCAATTTTGCGTTGACGTCAAAGGCAGTTCAAAATTTGGCATATAGGTTTTTTTTTTAATGCTTGATCATAAAATACATTAGTCAAGTCAGTTACGTCACAAAAACGTCTTGTTGCATCACCTAAGTTAAGCATTGTCCAAAAAATGCTCAGATTTCGAAAGTGACTTCGGAAAACCTCAAAAATCAAAAAACTTTCCGTTACCTCAGCAACTTCAAGTTGTCAGGAGTTATTTGTAATGAATATCTTTTTTCTGAAGGAATTTATCACAAAAAATCAGAGATAGTTAGCAAAAATGCCTCCCTCTCCTCCGGCAAAATAAGGGTTAATTGCTTAAAATTTGAGGAATGCATAATAAAGAAATAATAGGTTTCAAGTGAGTAGACCAGAAAAGGTGCGAAGTTTTACAAATCTACGATAAGCATTGTTCATTGCAGCATGCAGACATCTTGCTCTCTGTTTGGTGCAAAACAATTATGATTTGCCGTGACGATTGGTGTTAATCACATCCTGGTGCCATGCACAACTACATATAACAATTTTTTCTATTACAGGAAGTTAATATTACTAGTGGTCAACTCCAAATCTTACAGAACTTATTAACTGCTTGTGACATGGGTTGTGACAATGTCACAATGCGACATGAGATGTGTGTGCAGCTTTTGCCATGAATAGTATTCTATATGCATCAAAAATTAAACAAAGTCCATGTATCAGCTTTATATTATTTTGATTAAATCATATATTCGTCTATTTATTATTGTCAAAATCTACGCAGTCATGCATACAAAAGCACAAGGATGTAAAGGCAGCTTATAACTATCTTTGAAGTCGCATTAATTTCATACAGAGAGCTTTGACCAGCAGCTAGCTTTCAATCTTTGATAAAAGTATTGCTAAGTGTTTAATGTTTGATTTTAAACAAATTTCCATGTTAAATTTTAGCAAAAGTTTCTGTGGGGGATAAAATTTAACAGTAGCACAAAAGCACAGAGCTGGACAGCGCTGTTTCGAGCTTTTAGCTCTCATCGGCAGCCCTCAGCTATCTTTTCTGGAAGATAGATAGTGGAAGTTGACAAGGCTTCCCAGGAGTCGACCATGAAGGACATCAAGATAGTGCAGTAGCACAAAACTTATTTTTCAAACCGTAAAATTGTTATTTTTGTCCAGTCGGAGAATTGAACCTGTTGAGTATTGATGCTCTTTTAACATGGGTGGGCATTAGGGTGTACCAAAAAAAAAACGACGTGCTTCGATTTTGCTATAACTTGGCAGAATGGTGCATTTGGGTGAGAAAACACGTGTGCTAAAATTTAAAAAAATTCCAGCGTCATTTGACGCCCTAGAATTGACGTCATAGTTTTGGTGGAGAGCCGCAACACCAAAATCTAATAAAATTGCCATATCTTGAAAACTACTTACGGTAGAAACGAGGTTAATAGCTTATTGGATGCAGAATATAGGATTTTATACCACACTTAAAAACAACATATTGAGCTAAGAGGAGTGGTTTAGGTGTAGTTTCAAAAAAAATGATATTTTGCATTATTAGGAGCACAAATGGAAACATGAAACATGAACATTGAACAATAGCATTTCACTAACTACATAAAGTTCACTTGATGCTCAAATAAATGTAATTCTGCACAACAATAGTCCAAAATGCAGTATAAATAGGTTGTTTTAGTTTTTTTCTTTCGGATATTGAAGAGCATGTTTTGGTGATCTTATCACTTTTTAGTCTATTGTACCAAATAATATAATGATTCTTCTCTCAAGTGTCAAAGCTTTTCAAGATCCGTTCGTGGCATGAATTAAACCTTTGTTCATGCTCATGTTGCTGCTGTTGCACGTGCTTCTTTAACTTGTGGCGACATAAATGGCGCACAGTTGTCGGATCATTTTTAGTGCGATGCAGTTTTGGAGCAGCAGAAGAAAAATGAATGTTCGTGACAAGAGCCAATGCTCTCTCTGCTGCATTATTTATGGCAGGTAGGTTTTCGATCATTGCTTTGACTGCTACAAAATCAGAATTTTGTGACCAGGTTTTTGGATGCAAATCAATAAAGTTGGAAGCAGCCGGAAGAACTTTGGAAGTGTGTGAGTGTCTGCACCAACTAAATTTTTTATATGTGTGGTAGAGGTCAAATCTGGCGTTTTTACAGTTTTCGCCACATTTCTGTTTTCTCCATCACTGAAAGCTTTTTGCTAAATAGTGAAAAAACTAACTGTTCTTTTTGGTATCTCCAACTGAAGAGAGCTCGATGATCAGAGATCAGAGCAAATTGTAATTTTATTCACAGTCAAATTTAGAAACCCTTATCAGCCTGAAACAGACTGTTAAGGGTTTCTAAATTTGACTGTGAATAAAATTATAGTGAAAAAACTATATGTCTTTCAGAAACATACCAAAGGTGACACTCCAACTTTTCTTGTGCTGAGTTTGCAAATTTCAAGTACAACGGTGGAAACAATTTTAGAGTTTTTGTTTCTGTGTTTTCATGGATTTGAATTGATTCCACAGTTCCAAGTTATGAATAGAAGCATCTGCTACAACTGATGCTGTGCACCAATTTTTTACGTAAAATAGTGAAAGAAAGGATGACAGTGAAGTGATTTTGTCCATAGTATTTTAGGTTGAAAAACCTTATTTTTACCAGCTGAGTTCCATATCTTTTCTACTCAACGTCCACAGGCCCAACTTATCCAGGCCTACCAGGCATTTTCATATTTTACAAAAATTGTCAGTCTTCCTGAAGTTTTCTTTTTTTTTTGGATTAGTGGATTCTTGAGCAGCAGTTCTCAAATATTCTTCATATCTTTACATAGAGCCCAAAACGTTTCTTTCAATTTTTGCATTAATAATCTTTGCTTTTGTTGAATTGTTGGCGTAATTTTTTTGTTTTTTTTTTCTGGATTTTTAAGTGATCTTGTGACAATTGCTTTTGTTCATTTACCAGTTTAAGCAACTTTGCAGTAAGTCCATTGCTGGATTGGCAAAGTAACCCGGCTTTAATCTACCATGCCTCAATTTTTGTAACAGTTTGCTTGGCTGCTTCTTTTTGACTAGACTGCCTGCTTGCTTTTTCTTGCATATCCTTTTGAATAATATAAAATCGTAACAGAGCATTTTCAATTGTAGGAGGTTTCCTAGTAAAACTAATAAAATTTTTTAAAACCGATGTTTGAAAAGCCAAAATTTTGTTTGTTTTCTAAGGTTAATCATGCTCAGTTACTCACAATTAGTCTAAACTTTGAATTATATTAGCATAAACAATTTAAAACATACAAAACATACAGTGAAAATGCTGTACCATTACATTACAGCATGCATCAGATTAGTGGTCTTGGTGTAAATTAACTTGTGAGTGTGACATAAAACAAAAACAGCCTTTAGATAGGCTACCAATGATGTTCTTTTTAAGGCTATGCTAAAAATTGATTTCCAAATTATGAATAAACTTGGCTTGAGTACTGCAACATACATAGGTTAATTGTACATTGTTTATTGTTTGTAGTGATGTCTTAGCACAAACTATGCAACTAGTAGCCAGCTGGCCATGATGCAAACTAGCTAGTTACATATGGGTTACCTACAAATAAAGTACCGTTCTAATTCCTGCTGACAGCTGATAATTAGGATCAAGCAGGTCACCTACAAATTATAGATACTTAATATCGGCTAATACGACGGTGTAATCAAACTTTTGTTTTTTGGCACAACAAATTGACATAGATACAAGGTAATGACCACCTACTGTAGCCTGCTGAAACAACAGGCATGGTATATTCATATCTATATTAGGGATAAGTAGACTTAATGCTAAATATTAGTTTTTTTGAAACTACACCTAAACCACTCCTCTTAGCTCAATATGTTGTATTTAGATGTGATATAAAATTCTATATTCTGCATCCAATAAGCTATTAACCTCGTTTCTACCGTAAGTAGTTTTCAAGATATGGCAATTTTATTAGATTTTGGTGTTGCGGCTCTCCACCAAAACTATGACGTCAATTCTAGGGCGTCAAATGACGCTGGAATTTTTTTAAATTTTAGCACACGTGTTTTCTCACCCAAATGCACCATTCTGCCAAGTTATAGCAAAATCGCAGCAGGTCGGTTTTTTTTGGTACACCCTAGTGGGCATAACTTCGTTAACCGTTAATCCGTTAATAACGAGGCTAGCTTTTTCATTAACAAGTTAATTCTTTGAAAAGTTTTTATTTTAACGGACTAAATTAACTTTCGTTAAGTTTCGTTAACTTACGTTAAGGTTTATATCGTTGATTTCTTGCACCATTCATTCATCGTGCCAGTGCAAACCAGTTTGCTGTGGTAACACTTGTTGCGTTCTAGCATGAGTTTTATTGGAAAAAAAGCAAAGAACGGAGCGCTTTTTCTGGCAAATAATAATAAGATGCAGCCGCACAGGTCTATTAATTATCGCTGTTCGCAACTTCCAAAAATTTTCCGATCGCACCTTCCTTAGCGCATACGAACCTATTTTTTAGCTTGAAATTGGTTTAAACTGTAAAATGTAACTCCAAAACACAAAAAGACCACCGTATAGCAATAAATTTTTCCTTGCAATCAGCTCAACACTGTCATTACGTGTTTTAAAAGAGAATAAAAAAAAATGTAAATTACACGCAAAATGTTAACAAATTAACGGACTTCATTAACTTTCGTTAATTAAAGCTAAAAATAACGAATTAACTTTAATGGAAGCATGAAGTTGGCTAGTGGACTAGTGGTTAACGAAGCTTACGTTTTGCATTAACTTGTCCACCTATGTCTTTTAATCATGCAAAGAATGACATCATTTTAAAGAAAAAATAAATAACTGAATAATTGGAGGAATTTCCAAAAAAAATGGAGAAAAGAATAATAGCTTTGCGCAGTTTTATCGATGTGGTGCTCAACAAAATAAAAATTAGAATTGGGAATTGACAATGGAACCGAGAGTTCTTGCATTTCGAGTAATCATGAATTACCACATTTGTCAATCAATTGTTATTTAAAGAATCGGGGTACTGCAAATTGTGAAATCGATTACAAACTTTAATAATTATCAAAAAAATACCTTAAAAATTCAGAACAACATTGAAATTCTACGCAGAAACTAGGCGATACAAAATTTCAACGATAAGTATATCGCATCACAAACCACCAAAAATGGTCAAAGCTTTATTACTTGTTTTTGCTTTTTCATTGTTTTTTTTGACCACGAACTGCAACCATTGTCCCCACGTGGCGGTTTCTCTTCTGAGTTGTGGCAACGAATCTACGTCATCAACTGAACGAAACACTGCTATTAAAGGTAAAAAAGCGATTGCTTTTATTTAAGGAAAATTTAACCCCAAAGATAAAATTGTAAAGAAAAGGGATTTCGGTGAAAAAGGAAGTAAAAGGAATGCAATTCAAGTTAAAAATAGCTTTGCCACCGATCCCACCCGAGGAGGTGGTTATGGATATCTAACGATTGCCAATAAATTAAAACGAAAATTTGCTAATGTGTGTAATCATTGTAAGTCCTCATTTAGCAGGAAAAACATGGAAAGCTGTAGAAATTCCTTGTTAGTAAGTGAATATAACGTAGATCGGAATCGGATTATGCTAATAATGCTATAACCCTTATCAGAACATCATTTTTGTGCAACTTAATCGGAACATATGTTGGCAATTGTCGACATGCCGTTTTTATGTCTTTTTCAATGCTAATGCGCGGCGTTTTCAAATCTTATATGTTTTATCCTTTTGAGATAGACATTCGCCGGCGCGGAGTCAGAAATCTGTAATGGGTGGGAGGCTGTTTCGGAGGTCTCGGGGCGAGGTCCCCTGCCGCCGGAGACTGGGAGTTTTGGGGCAAAGTCCCCAGCGATCGAAAATTTTGCATTTTTCGGGCAAACATAACTTTATTTTAGGCCTATTTTGATAAAAATTAATTCTACTAAAACGTGGCATAGAATTTAGCAGTGCAAAAACAGGGTTATGCTAGCTGCATAAATAGAGTATGTGGGATGTAGCTTGATAGAATTTCAGTTCTCCTATTGACAAGCTGGTAAGTCATAAAATCCTATCCCGGTAGTTCAATACATCTCTGAAGGAGTAATCTATTTCGTCTATATTTTATAGATAAATATATGATTAGGAGACTAATGGAAGGAAGTTTTAGAGAAGTGATTGGTAACTCCTCTCCCCCCTGCCCCCCCTATTCCTGAGCTTATATATCTTTTGATGGATCAAATTTGATTACCCATTTTTGGCGATTTTTAATAGTTTTTTTTCTGATTTATGAGTTTTATTTTTGACAAATTAGCCCACCTAAATAAACGTTTCAAAGTATGCTTTGAATTATTTTTTCAGTCTATTTCAGAGCAAAATACAGTCTCAGAAGTGCTAAAAACGTGGTATTTTCTTTATTCTGCATTTTTCTCGGCAGGCCAGTGGATGGGCTTCATTCCCCGCCCCCCTGGCTACGCTACTGGACATGTGCTATTGATCCCGATCCATTTATTGTACAGTTAATTTGAATTTACTAAAGCATTACAATCTTGAATCTAAATTCTAGGGTATGCTTCCTACTCAATGTATAATTTGAGCTTGTGTAGCTCTTAGCTGAAGTACAACAAAATTTCAACAAACGAAGGGTGTAGTTCAAACACAAAATTTCACAAACACGTAGTGCACCAACAAATTGTTTAGCATTTGAAGCAAAATGTGTATTTTGGTATTTTTCTGTGTTGCGGGCAAACCAAATACACAAGGCAAAGTATCCTTACCACAATGTAACATCTTCCCCGTTTGATGCCTTGAACTGTACGGTTTATGGTGTTAGAAGTAGCATCAATAAACCCCATCTTTTTGGAGAGTATTTTTGTTTCACCTATCAATTTTCTTTTGCTTAGGTATGGTTGAGCAAATTGAAAGCTTGAGAAAATTCTAGCTATGTTATTAAAGCAATCGTATATAGAACATTTACGTTCAGTGCTGCTTTTCTAAACAAAAAGGTGGGTATACTCCAGTCAAAAGAAAGTGGGTTGGGGTCTGACAACAAGAAGTGGGTGTATTTCAACTAGGATAGGTAATTCAAGTAGGTTAGGCCGGAGATTTTCGGAACCTACCCACCAAGAAGTGCATAGGTTCTGACAATCTCCGGCCAGAGATTTTTGTTGAGTACCTTGTCTCCGTGGCTTTCTTTCGTCAATTTTTGGTAAAAAAAGGTCTTCACCAAAATTCAACAGCGTTTTTTGAAAGTTTTCCTCAATTACCACCACACTCAGTGGGTTAGGGCCAACCTAAGCCAACCCTGCCTATAAAGCAAGGTAGGCCGAGCTTCGGTGGGAAGGTAGCCTCGACAGCAGACTGGTTGTTTTAGTTAGTACTTCAAGCCTAGTACGAAGTATGAATATCTACTTTTATTGATTTTTGGTTCTAAATTCTGACAAGTACCAATATCTAACTAAGTATTTTGAAATAAACGTAGGCTGCTGCTACGTCTGAGATATAAGAACTGTTGAAAGAACTTAACATATTTCAGCCTAAACTCACTTCACAAAATGCACTTGCAAATTTCTTACAGTTGAGGGCAGTTATGTGGAAACAATAGCTAATTACAGTATTAGCTGTAACAAGAATTATTTAGTTACAACAATAGCAACAGTCATTTATGGTAAATTTAAATCTCAAAAGTCGTATATCGTTGTTAATCGGCTACATTTTCTATTTGCTGACGTTTGTCAAAGGTGTTTCGATTAAGATAAAGACCAAGTAACTCATTGTAGCACCATTTTGGAATTTGATATCACTGCATCAGGAAGTATTAAGAAGTTTTCCTTCGTCAGTGAATTGCGCTGAGCTAGCAAATAGGGGGCAAATGCAATCAAATAAAAAATATCAATGTTGACAAATGTCAACGTAAGCTTTGACAAGAGATGAAAGGCATCTGACGAAGTATATTTGTTATTTTTCTAGGAAGAGACTATTTCACCGGAAATTTTTATTTACTTTTTCATTAATTTTGACTCAAATCGAACGTAAACTGAAATCCTTAATCTAAAACTAACCCAAAACTTAACCCTAACCTAAAACTCCAAACCTATTCCTCACCCTTATACGCTGATAAATTTCTGCATTTTCGTTTTTGTTTTTTTTTCTTCTCAGCTATACATTTTTCTGTGAAATATTCACTACAGGTGGAGTCGAGGACACAAGGCTCGAGGCCAAGGTCAAGGACACAAAAAAAATTCTAGGCCAAGGACAGCCTTTCCGAGGACCGACCCTCTCGAGGCCAAGGACAGGAATGCTCGAGGCCAAGGCCAAGGACCAAGGACACAGACATAAGTGTTGCCCCCCCCCCCAAAAAAAAACGTTTTCAAAAACAGTTTTCAGGTGAAAAGGCGATCTCCGATTGAGGTAAACAAAGAAAGGTCTTCGCAAATTTTCCGCCAGGTTTCTGGCTTTTCCCAACAAAATTTCAACGGTTCAAAAAATAGTGCTGTCCTCGAGCCGAGGACAGGCCAATTTTCGAGGACTGGAGACTTTGACCTTCGAGGCCAAGGCCAAGTACTTCAAAATGTGTCCTCGAGGCCAAGGACGTCCTCAAGGACTCCACCTCTGATATTCACTCCCATGTTTCTTATACAGCACTGGAAGATTGTCTCACACCATCCTCCTGCGAATCATCTTTTGAATACGGAAAACAAACATTGAGATCTGGAAAAGAAATCTTTTGTGATGGAAAATGGACTGTGAGTGTTTGCAAAGCTGAAATATTTTTCTGGATAATCTCGTTTGTGATATTTTGCAACACAATTTGTTCTGATTCTTGAGGAATAAACGTTAAAATCAGAGATGGAAACCGGTCGGGTTGACCGGCTCCTGTCGGGTCAACCGGCCGGTCGGATTACCGGTCGGGTCGAGATTCCTTGACCGGCCGGTCAAGCCGGTTGAAACACTGGTCAAATTCTCCTTTCTTGCAACTAAAAGATATCTAAGCACCAACCGAAATGTACATATATATTTTATTAGAAATAAACCTTTTTATAAAAAATCAGTATTAAAAAACGACGCCTTTTGAAAACACTTGTTAAATGATTTCAAGCTGTGACTAATATGCTGTGACCATTAAGACATGCAAATCCAGGGGCGTATTTAGGGGGGCATTGTGCCATGGCCACCCCCTTTGGGCCACGGCACAAAGCTAAAAATCGCAAAATATACGTCAAAATTGCGTAATCAGATTATACTAAAGCATGCATGTGGATGATACTTACGCTACCTGGCATTTTAGTACCATTTTAATCAGCTTGAGAGTAGAAGTGGCGCAGATTTCAGATTTTTTAGTACATACTAAAATCATGTCGCTTTTAAAAGCGTTTTTTCCATTCAAATTTACCACACTCTACACTGGGCAAAAAGACATAGCTCTTATTTTTTTATATCTAAGTAGCCATATGGCTTGCTCTGAAATAGCATTTCTACAAACTGCTGGAGCACATTATATTTCAAATATTTCCTAGTCAATGTCATAACAGTGAAGTGTTTGCTGCTCGGCAAATTGCAAATAATCTGTCACCAATAGCTAAAAAATTTTTCTTTACTTGGCTTTACGCATACTATCATTAGAATGAATGTCTAATAATTTAGCTTGTGCCCTCCAGTTTTTTTTATTCTTATTTTGTGCACGTTTTGCGCTACTCAAAGCAGGTCTTTTTAACCAAAATTTAACCTAAAAAGCTCTTCAAATTGAGTTATTTTTTGCAAAAAACGCAAAAATGTTTCTTCGTTTTTTTTCTGAGACCCCCGTCCGGAGTCACAAATTTTAACACCTCACCCATGCCCCCCCCCCTTTTGAAAATTTTTCATTAGATGCATTAAACAGTGAAAAAAAATTCTTTAAAAAAACCGGTCGACCGGCCGGTCAACCGGCGTAGATTTTGAAATTTACCTGTCGGGTCGAGAAAATCCTGACCGGTTCCATTTCTGGTTGAAACATTAAGGTTTCGAAAGCAAAATAATTTTGCATTAACTCTAAACCATGCGTGATTATGGTTTAGGTGTTTCAGAAACGATTCAACGGCAGTGTAGATTTTGATCGCAACTGGGAGGATTATAAAAACGGGTTTGGTAGTTTGGATGGCGAATTTTGGTACGGTGAGTTTCCCTTCTAAATTTTTAGCACAACAATACCACCAGTAGGTGCAGTACATTAAATTTGGTGTTAAATTATCAATAATGGCTGGCATGTAATCCGTCAGACAGTCAGTGTCAGTTTATTCATGTACCAGTACACGCAAACAAAGAAAAATCCACATTTGGCATGCACTGTTGCATGAAAATATAGTACGGTACATAGGAAGACCACGAAAGAGCGAAGCGCTCATTGAGTCATGACCATCTTATTTCACACATTTTTGCTTTTATGAAGTAATGCACAGCGTTTCGTTGTAAGTTCTCAAGGAAGATGACAGACATAGCATTGATGCCCTATTCCTTTACAATTATTTTAACATAAAGTAGAGTAAAACACTAAAACAATTTCATTCTCTTGATATAGCCAACACGGTATTAATAGATTTGGGCTTCGAACAAATATTTAAAGTATGATATTCACTTTGTACGCCATATACTTGCAAACCGTTGACTTGTTCTCAGAATCAATTTTGTAGATTTCTCGATTGCCAATAACTGAATATTTCATTGAATTTTTCATAAATTTTGGAGGTTGATGGCTTTAAATTGCGAATTAATCATTACATAATTTCTTCTAATTCATGGAGTAGTTTCAATTATTTTCAACTGTTACATCTGCTGCATGGAAATGTTATTTTTATGTTTTAGGATTACAAAATATCCATTTACTAACAAACGACAGAAGATGCAGGGTGAGATTTGATTTGTGGAATTTTCAAAGTGACCACGCTTTTGCAGAATACATGTGATGTAACGAACTAATGATAATAACATAAGTTTACTTTGTTGTAGTGGTGCTTTGGGCCAAACGGAACGCGTTGCGATTGCGGTTAACCGGCTCGGTTGTACAGTCTTGGATCATATGGCTCTATTAATTTATTAACTTATCCTGCTGGAATTGAGTCTTGCTTGTTGTTATTTCGTTGGTTAATTTTTTGACGTCATTGCATGGATCAGTTGCGTGACTGCTGAATTCATCAATCTACACTAAACCAGTGGTTTTCAACCGGTATGCCACCGTTTGAATGTTTTAAGTAAATCAAAAAATTCTTGACCAAAAAATGGCCGCTTTTTCCCGTTTTTGGTTTTTCGTGTAATCAGAATACCATACATTGTGAAAAGATTATGCTTTATAGCTGGCTGAGAATACAAAATAGAATATCTCGTTCTACGGACAAGTCGATTTGCTTGGACGCTTGTTGCAAAGGAATGAAGCGACACTGAAGCAGGTAGAGAAATTCAAGTACGTTAGGGTTGCATTCATGAGTGACGGAAGGCAAGACGAAGAACTTGATACCCGAATCGGCAAGGCTAGTGCTGTAATGCGACCTTTGCACTATTCCGTTGTCATGAAGCGAGAGTTGTCGAAGAAGGCAAAGCTCTCAATTTTCACATCAGCTTCTGTCCCCATTCTCACCTATATGGTCATGAATCTTGAGTAATGACCAAAAGAGAGTAATCACAAGCGTAAGCGTCCGAAATAAGGTTTTTACGAACAGTCGAAGGAGTTACACTGTTCAACAAGGTGCACACAAACTCTGAGATTTAAAAATCCCTAAACATCGAGCCGTTACTTCTCCGAATTGAAAGATCTCAGCTTAAATGGTTTGGCTACATAAGCAGAATGCCTCAGGAAAGACTTCCCAAACAAGCTTTACTTGCCAAAGTAAATGTGAGAAGAATAGTAGGACGACCTAGAACTAGATGGACCAATCACATTTAGGATTTTGGATGGCATCACTTGGGACTTCACCCAAGCAAAATGATGGGGGTGATGGAAGACCGTGAAGTGTGACACCTTAATCTCGAGCTCCTGCCTTCGCAATCCTCACAGAAATGCAGGCAATGAAAAATAGATTATTGAATGAAAAAGTCAATAATCGTTTTTTGCCCTGAATGAATGTTCAACTAAAAAAAATGAGAGGAAACTCAAAACGCAAAACGTTAACAAACGGTGTAAATTAAAAATGAAACATATTTCTCTTCAGAAATTGGTGCATTGTCGCAACAAACCAATTGGATGGTTTTCCTTGAGTGATAAAATTGTTGAATAATAATGAAATATTTCTCAAGAAAAATACTGACACAGCAATCGAGAATATATATAACTAGCACTAAAGGCCAATAAAAATAAAAACAGCGTCTAAGACAGATCTGTTTCAACTTTGTTTAAGTCTCATCAGTCAAGCTAACCAAGACGGCAACAGTCATGTAACTGCTAATAAGTTAAGAAAGCCTGAATTCTTAACCCTATTATACACGGAGAAGAAGGGGCTTTTTGCCCCCCTCTTTTCTCGGCTTTTTCTAGATAAATCCCTTCAACAAAAAAGATTTTATTTTGAATCGATTTGAATTGAACGGCCAGTTAATCGGTCGAGCGCTAAAGCGTTCGCCTTTGGAGCGGGAGTTCTAAGGTTCATATCTCGGTCAAATCGGACACAGTGCTGCCAACGTCTCGCCACCATCGCGACAATTCTTCGAAAGGAGCTTTGTTGCCCGGCGCAGTGACGCGGAGATCGGGCCCAGCCAAATCGTTACACACTTCAACGTATTACACCCAGCAAACCGAAAGATTAGATTTGATCAATTTAAATTTGTGCCGTGTTTCATTACAAATAACTTATGAAAATTTGAAGTTGCTGAAGTAACGGAAAGTTTCCCAATTTTGAGGTTTCCCAAATTTACGTTTCCGAATCGGAGTATTTTGGGGCAAAACTTAACCTAAATGACGTTGCAAGACGTTTTTGTGACGTAACTTCTTTGACTTGGCATTTTATGATAACTAGTATCAAAAAACAAATTTATGTACTAAATTTAAATCACCTGTGATATTGCAATAATAACGTCAAATTTTTAAAACATAGCCGTAATATAATAATGATGACGCCATCAAATCAGAAACTTTTTTTCAAAAATTTTGGAGAGCACCCAACCCCCTTGCTAATTTGGTGTTTCCGTGACTTTTGGTTAAGGAGTTAGGTAGGAAACACTTTTGCCACGTCCGTGTAAAATGCGTTGGTAAAATACTGTAGCTTGTCTAAAATATATATGGTTAAAACATCACTACGGCAGCCCATCCTACGATAACTCATGTCAAACTAGACTCCTTCACCAATCCAAGCATATAATGATGGGTTCAAGCAAACTGAAGTTATGATTCTAGTGAATTCTCGGTCGGAGACGATTCGGACAACTATAGGCTTCACATTGATGGTTACAGTGGAACTGCCGGTGACGGAAACCTTGAACCAGGTGCATTCAATCTCGATGAAATGCAGTTTTCCACAATGGACAGGGATAACGACCTGAGGTAAGCAACGATTGTGTTAGATTAAAGACATTAACAAGACAACAAATCAACAAGGGCACTTACTTAATATTTGCACGGGGTGGGTCGGAATGGAGGTTAGCGCACGATATTGTTGTAGTAGAAATATCGTGCAGATAAGTGTAAACAAAATGCAGTTTTGTAATATGTGTATGAGTTGGTAAATTAGGAAGTTCAAATTTAACCCACCACTGCTCACAAATTACCGCAAAATTTAAGAAAAAAAAAAAAAGATACCGAAAAAGCACTATAATTACAGTACTTCTGCGGAAAAAACTGCTTAAAAAAATTTTAGAAATTGAGTCAATTTTTCTTTTCCACTTACTATTGTGGGTGCAATACATCTAATTTTCTCAAAAAATTGGTTGGTGAAGGAATTCACGTGCGAATTTTAAAAACGTGATATTCTTCTCAATTCTTCTAAAAATATTTCAGCAAAACAGGTTGGTTACTAAACGAAAATTTATTTCGAATGAATTACATCCAACGTAAAAACACAATAAAAAGAAAAATTGCTTGCTCTAGGCTGTAGTCAAAAATTTTGATTATATGCAAATCATTAGACCTCTAAAATATTCGTTACAAAATTCTTCAAATATTGGTTTGTTGGACTAGATAATTGTGTTTTAACGATATAACAAATTTGCTGAAAGCTCATTGTCCATACATTCATGCAGATGAACCTAGCACTCGTCTAACCACAAAAACGTTAAGCACAGTTTGTGGATTCTATTTGCAAGTCTTTTGTTGGACTGGACCACCGTTACAAGTAAACTGCTTCAATCTAATTCGAAATAAGCCTATTGCGTCTTTTTCAACGACACGATAATTTATTACTAGTTAGAAAATCGAGCTTTTTGTCAGCAACATTTTGATCCTAGCCCATCGCCAATTCAACTGAGCTGAAGAATAAAGAAGGTTCGATGGTTAAATATAAAACCTTAATGATGAATTGGCCAAGAAACACAAAGTCAGAAACACAGAGAATTCGGCAAAATTCTTACATATTTTCGAATTTGCTTTTTATTTTTTTTATTTTTACTGGTATTTTAAAGTTGATTGATTTCTAATTGATACTCACCAGAAAAAAATATGCTTTTTGTGAGCCAGAAAGTGGAAAATTGGTACGATTATTTTCACCAGTTTCGTGTCTCACTAAAAACTTTTTTTTTGGAGCCCATTTTTGACTGTATCTCAACCAATATGCTGGCTTTCTATGTTACAACTACATCCAATATAATGGTTCTCGAATGCAACAACTATGAAAGCAACAATTAAGAAGCACGCGTAGAATAAGTGAAATGTTTAACAATTTTACATTACTAGCAACATTTGAAATAATTGTTTATTTTACAGAGATGACTTCAACTGTGCTGTAAATAGAGGCGGATTCTGGCACAATGCCTGCGCCCGAAGTCATCCAAATAATGTTTGGAATCCAAACCTACCCTCTAATGATCGACGTATACATTGGATACGTTGGAAAGGCGTATCCTCCTTAAGAAAAACAGTCATCAAAATGCGTTGTGATTGAAATTTTAAATATCATAAATTGTGATTGAGATATATATTGGTTGAATTGCTTTGTAAAATACTGTAAATTGTGTACTAGCCGAAACAACAAAAAATTATACACACAAGCAGACGCATAATTTTGTTACTAATTGCTGACAAATTTATGTTTCAAATGTAACATATAATTGATTTTTATGCTTGCTGTTTAGAAATTCTTTTCTAATGATCCCATTAGAGTGAAACAGACTATAAAGGATCTCTAAATTTGACTGTGAATAAAATTATAAACACAAACAGATATTCTGAATTGTGCAACTATTTGAGGTTAGCTGAAACGTTTTGTGACAACTAATACTTGTATTGTATTTGGAGGATTGATTTTGTTACCGAAAAATTAAAATCAAAATATTTCGGAACTGAAAAATTAAAATCAAAATTTATATCAATGAGCAATTAAACTTCAAGTGTCACATTGACTAAATCGAAAAAAAATATCCCGCGCAGTCGGCATTCTTGCCAAATTTAAATCGTTTTTACCTAAACCGGCTCTTCTAAAATTACAGTATGTTACGCCTTGTACACTTTCATTTACTATGGTTTAGCCGATTGGGGTTCCACATTTTCCTCACACCTGAACAAACTGGCTTCACTGCAAAACAAAGCAGTCAAGCTTGTTGCTGGTGGAAAATATTGAAATTACGTGACTCCTTTCTACTCTCAATTAAAAGCACTCAAACAATCGGACTTAGTTAAACATGAAGCCGCCAAAGTAGTTCACCGCCACCTTCATTCCCATCTTTCTCCACTACTATCGCCCCTCTTTATAAAGCCTAGTCAAGTATCTACACGAATCACCAGAGCAGTCAACTCCTCATGCAGTCTTACTCTTTACATCCCCAGGTATTCCACTAATCGATTGCAAAAAAGTATTATGTATAAGAGAGTCAAAATCTGGAACAATAGTCCTTTAGCTATCAAGTCCTTACCAAAAAAACGCTTGAATTTGCACTAAAAAAAATTCTAATTAGTTATTGGTCGGCTTCCCATTGCTCCATACCTCAGTCAGTATTGATTGCGTCATCATTATTAATGCCCCAATGACATTTATTATGCAATAGGTGGCTGCTTGACTCGAAGACCGCGAGGTTCATTTGCAGCCTCCTTTCTCGTGCTCAGATAATTCACTTTACAGTGTGTTGCGACTTTTTAAACGTCTCTGTAGCGCTTTTATGTTTCAACTTCCTTACATGTGCGCTACAACAATATGACCTTGTTATGCTGTTTCTATTCTGAGTTACTTAGTTAAATAAATTGTGTTCATTGATTGATTGAAAATATGGGTTTAACAATGAGTTTGACCGGCCTGTTGGCAGAGCGTTAACACGTTCGTCTCTGGAGCGGCAACAGCAGGTCTGAGTTTCAAACCTCGGGCCGGTCAAATCAGATACAGTGTCGCCAACAGCTCGAAACTGCAGCGACGTTTCTTCAAAAGGAGCTGTGTTGCTCCAACGCAATGACGCGTAGATGTGCCCTGCCAACTCGTTACACTCTTTGGCGTAATACAGCGAGTATAATAAAAATTTTGATATGATTTGAGCAATAAGTTTGATCATAACATAGCCACTTCATTTAGTAGATTAGAAACAGACGAGCAGAGAAAAGATTAGAGATTTAAGAAAAAAGGTATGCTGTTGTTGCGAAGGATTTTTGCTGTCACGCGAATTCGACAGATTTGATTGGACATATTCGTAGAACGAGTGAATCGTGAAAAAAAGAACCACGCTGATAGGATGACTCAGCATATTTTGGAACAAAATGAACCATCAGTTTCCAATCTACTAACAAAGAGTCTACGATCAGAATTATTAAAGCTAATAATACTATTGAAACATACTTGAATTGAAAACATTTCGGTATTATCCGGTTTACTGTTTGCTTTTTTTCGTCGGCAACTGGGAAAGTCCAGAAAATTTATTAATACTTGCTTTTGCCTTTTAGTAACTTTTTGCTAATATGACTAAAATAATTTCACAGTTTTCAAAATTTTGGTTGAAACAGTAGTCAAAATCAAATCAAGATCAATTTTTTTATCATACTTGCTGTATTGCACCGAAGCGCGTAACGAGTTTGCGGGGCCCATCTCCTCGCCATTGTGTCTACGGGCAACGCAGCTCCTTTCGAAGAAATGCTACAACGGTGGTGAGCCGTTGGCAACACTGTGTCGGATTTAACCAATTGGGATTTGAACCTCAGATCTTTCGCTCCAGAGACGAAAGTCTTAGCGCGTAACTAATTTTTTGAGTGTGGTGGCGTAAATTTTGAAAAAATAATATTGCATTTATATCCTGGTGAGGCCGCAATGTGAGCCCCAAAAACGTTTGTTGTATGTTATTATGTGATAAATACATAATTTAAAGCTGAATGCTTCTGCTACCTGGGCTATGGCATTATCAATCTAAAAACACAAACAAGATGATCACGCAAAGAGCAACAAGTACATTATACGAGGATTGCGAGCACAATCAATAATGGTATTTAAAGTTTGGAAAATCGTATTAGATTAGATTGACGTTGAATCACTGCTCATTCGTTTCAGAGATATTGTACATTGAACATGACATAGCGGCCTCCTTGATTTAAGTTGTTATTGACAACCCTAGCGTTAATAACATTGGCGACGTCATCTCAGTTCTATCCTGCGTCTCACCGCAATTAGGCTATGGTGCATCAAGCCGTTTCGCTGAGAACTAATCAATTTGATCTTTTCAACACAACAGTTCTGAGCTGAAAAAAACAATTAAGATTTGATTGTGCGGTAGCCGAGCAATCGCAATAAAAAATAAGTAGGTAGTTGAATTGTGTAACAAACGTTGAAGAACATGCGAAAGTAAGTCATGTAATCCATTGTTTGAAAGTTGATTGGAAAAGTAAATGCTAAAGGGTCGCAAAAGAAGAAAATACTTAAGACCTACTCAAGTACAGGCGGTCTTATTATCAGTTATGAGTTTGGTAGCTTAGTAGTAAATAGCCTTACTGCTTGCTAAGGTATGAGTTAGACTGAAACGTATCTGACAGCTTGATTTTTAATCAGATAGCTCGGATACTGTACAGTAAGCTCATTTTTTCAACGCAAATCTGTTCTACTGACAAAATCTAACTACTGCAGTTACTAATTTGTGTGCAAAGAAACGGCTTAATGCAATTGCCTAGCTTCAGCTTTGCCTTAAATAACATAAAATTGAAATGGCGTTGTCAATGCTATCAACGCCAGGGTTGCCAATTAAAATAAAAATCAAAAAGGCTCCGATGTCGTGTTTGAAGTAAAATATCTCTGGAATGACTGGGTCAAGAAGGATGAAGTAAACGCTAAGCTAATGTAATAAAGTTGTCCGAACTTTAGATACCCTCGTTGATTTTGCCTACAGTCTTTGTTAAAACACTAAGCTAAACATGAAACCTATTCTGGCTATCAACCAATTGAGGGAGGATGCTGAGAAGTAAGTCTGGTGTGGTATAAGAAATGATAAAGCCAAAATTATGGAGCAGATTAAGAGATAAACCTCCAAAAATCGTGGCACTCGATGATGAAGACTTACTACTGACATCACTGACTATGAAAAAGTAACTGTTCATTTGTTCAACTTCTACACTTAAAGAAAAGCATTACCTAAAAATTAAATTAAAATGCTGGGTAGGCAGCAAGTAGATATACGTCTATATCTCCCAAAAATGTTTTAAGATTTTTTTATTGGCAGTATACATTTTATTTTAAATTGTATTTTAGTTCGTGGTAGCTGGTACTTTATAGCAAGTAATGTGAAGTGCTTTGGATTGTGCTGCTTAAAACTTTAAAAAAATTAAAGTGGCATTGCACCCTGATATTTGAATTTTAGCACTAAATAGGTTAAAAATATGATTGATTACCTACGCTTTGGTCCCGTTGTTTCATTGTTTGACGTTAAATAACTTAAACGGGGAAATTTTTGACTTTGGAAAAAAATTCGGCTGTGGCAACATGACAGCATCAAATTTGCATACGTGGTTTCAAACCGAGTTAGTCATGTGGTAGTTTCCGGGATAGGATGCTGTGTACTGTTTTTTCCAAGCTTCTGCTGTGGCTTTGGCAAAAAAAGTGTGTTTTCAGAAGTAAAATTAGGCTTATTGATTTGAATTTTATTCTTTTGACACAAAGATGTTCGATTTGGTGCATTTAGAAAAAACTTTGAAAATAGGACTAGGCCGATTGAATAACAAAAATAATTTTGACTTAAGTCATATTATAGACCTATACCTGTTGTTTTTGTAATTATTAGAGTAAATTAAGCCCGTTATGAAAACGCAATAAGCTAGATTAGACTATACAACTTATAAAATCTACTAGTAGGGTACTTAACTAATGTTAGCCTAGTAGGCCTAGAAGCTAGGCTAGGCCTAGTGGCAGACCCATTGCAGATTGATGGTTGCGACCGATCTACTTTACCAAAAATTTGTAAGTTAAAGAGAATAAATCGAAAATAATGAATATTCGTTCGCATATTTTTCTTTGTTTCGTTTTTTAAACGATTAGATTAGGGTTAGGTTCGGGATAGTTTATGTGCTCTTGCAACCATGGCATAGAAATTTTACGTTCTATTCTAACATTATCGCTGTGTCCACACGCGCGACACATAGTGGTTGATTCAAAAATTATTTAAAAAAGAGCAGGACTGCTACAAATAGCGGAAAAAAGAAACGCAAACATCACTCGAAGTAGAAGTCAAATAACAGTGAATTTAACCAAAAAATTGAAGAAAAAAAAAGTTTTTTTTGGCTGGTTTTGCTTGTCAATAAATTAGAACTCAGTGCCTCTTTAAGTATGAAGATCTTGATAGCTGCATGTATATCTACTTTGGCCGACTCTGTACGTTGAAGAAAATGTTTAAATTTTTCAATTCATTTAAATGAACAAAAAAATTTACATCAAAACTGTAATAATTAAAGATTGTTTTTTTTTGAACCGCTCCGCGAGTTATAGTGAATCTGATTACTTTAGTCACATAATGGAAAATGCCTCTAACAAAGATCTTTAAATTTTTGGCCAGCTATAATTTGAACAAAACAATTGATTCTCACCGCAAAAAAAGAACGGTGTTAAGAAGTTTGAGCAATTAATTTTAAGCTAAATTATAAAAACAAGCAGGGCTTAAAAATTTCTATGGCAGGCTGGCTTAGCTCCATCTGCTGGCCTCTGCCTGGCAACGCTCTGTATCGGTACTCAGTTTAGTTTATTCAAGTGAAAAGTTGGAAGAAATCAAACTCCTCCATAGCATACAATACAGTCATTTGCAAAGTATAGAACCACCTGCAACTGTAAAACAGAAATTTTAATCTCTTCAACTTTGCAGGATTTGTAAAACATCATTCAAACCAATATAAAACCTTTATTTTTATGACCATCATTACTCGGTGGCTCGTTTCCATCAACCAAAATCGGAAAAAAAGAAGAATTTTAAAGTTTGATGCCAAGTTTGAGATTTCGCAAATTTATTCAAATTTGGGTTAATTTCGGAAATGATTTTACATTTAGGTGAAGACTGTTGTGACCAAAAATTCAACTTGAGAAACTCTTTTATAAAAGAAATTACATGAATAGAAATTAATGGCAAGATTAATGAATTTTGCAAGATATTTTGCAAAGTTTCGGACACCTCAAAAATGCATGCAATAATCGCAGAGCGCTTATGAAAGCAAATTTAAATGTAGCTAACCATCATTAAAAATTAGTGGTAGAGCCATTATTTGCTGTGTGGCTAGTATATTAATATTAGTAACCTAATTTTCAACTCATTACCACTTTATTAAATCATGCAGTCTTGCTTGAAAAATCTCTATGTAATTTGCTTTGGGTTCATTGCTTTTTTGAGTTCATTCAAAATCAATTTAAGATAATTAAAAATTTGCATAAACATTACCGTTTATTTTGCATCATTTACATCAAAATAAATTTCCAAATTTACTGTTTTAAACTTGTTTCTGCCCAGACCATTTTTGTTAAAATAAGATTTTTCACAAAATTGAGCCAATTTTGAGCAAATGTGCAAAATTTTTCTTTTTTTACGGTTTTGGTTGATAGAAACACGTCTCCAAGTAATGATAGCCATAAAAACAAGATTTGATTGGTTTGAATGATGCTCTAAGTCTTACAAAGTTGAAAAGACTAAAACTTTTAGATTGTTCGATATTTTTGCAAATGACTATAAAACACAGCTAGCAGCCCTCCGACTAACCGACCATGGGACATCGGCAGCGTGGCCGAGAGGACAAAGGCGTCGCATTTACAGTACAACGATCCTAATAGCATGATTTTGGCTCAACCCGTACCCTGGTAACGTTGTTGCGTCCTTGGATTAGACGTTTTACGATGATTATCTCTGCTAAGTGGCTTCGAACAAGCAGCAAATCATTGGACAAAAATTGAAAGATGTCCACAGGAGCATTGAATCACTAGAAACTCCTACGCGGTTGCGGATTCCTCAACGCACGAAGTACTGAATGCAACGAAAAGTGCTCGGATCATCCAATATGGTTCGCATGTGTGACGCTGTCCGGTGACAGGAGAAAAAATATGCACAACAACAGCAACCTGGTAAATTTGAACCAAACAAGCAAACCAGGGCAAATTTTTGAAGCACTGCCTTTCACTCGAGTTTCACTGAAGTAAAAGCTTATTAACAGGTATGGCAAGAACTAAAAAACTAGTAACCCATGATCAAAACCGAAAAAATCCAGATAAAAATATAAATAAAGTAAGAAAGGGTACAATGAATGAAATTTCAAAGCACAAAACAAAAATTATTATCGACCGTTTATGTGCTTCAAACTTTGAGGAATGCATAATGGATAAGTAATAGGTTTCATGTGAGCAATCAACAAAAGCAGTGCTGAGTTTTCCGAATTTACGATAAATACTACTCGTTGCAGCATGCAGACATCTTGCTCTGTGTTTGGTGCAAAACAATTATGATTTGCCGTGATGATTGGTGTTTAATCACATCCTGGGTCATGTACAACTACATTATGAAAAATCGTTCTATTACAGGAAGTTAGCATTACAATATTTATAAACTGCTTGACACATGATTTGTGACAATGCCACAATGTGACATGATTACGATAAACGCTACTCACTCATTGCTGCGTGGAGACATCTTGCTCTATGTTTATTGAAGAATAATTATGATTTGCTGTGAGGCGTGTTGTAAATCATATCATTGGTTCGTGCAAAACCAGTACTTTAATTGCAAGGAGTTAGCGTCTCCCCCATCGAGGTTTAGTGTCCCCCCATCGAGATTTGAGCGTTGGATAATCAGACAAAAAAGGGCCTGTCAGCATGAATAAATCCCACAAATTTCCGGCCGAAAATAGTCCAGAATTGCGGTGAAGACCTGTTTTTTTTTGGTCTTCACTTGAGTTCGAGGACGGAATTATTCGAGCTTGAATCATAATTTCCATTATAGTTCTTTCGCATTCCGAGCTGCTATAGCGTCCCCTCATACAAAATTTTACCAGTTAAGTACTAAGCAAAACCACATATTAAAAACCTCCATGCATACAGAAAGTTGGCATTACAAGTTTACCTGCTCTGAATCTTAGAAAATTTATTAACAGCTTGTGACATGATTTGTGACAATGTCACAATGTGACATGAGATGTGTGTGTAGCAACTTTTGTCATGAACTGCATTGTACATGCATCAAACAATTAAGCGAATGCCATGTATCCGCTTTATTATGTTAACAAAATCATATATCCGTTTATTTATTATTCCCAATATCTACGCTGTTATGCATATAAAAGCACAAGAATGGTACCCGCTTCTAACTATCTTTGAAGTCGCATTAGTTTTGTATAGATCGTCGACCAACAGTAAGCTTTCAGTCTTTGCAAAAGTGTTTTTAATGTTGTAATGTTTGATATTACCCAAATTTCCAATGTTGCATTTCATCAAACGTTTCTGTGGAGGATGAAAATTGTCAGAAGAACAGAAGTTTGATTAAAAACAGTAAAGCGTTATTTAAAATAGTGAAATTTTTAAACGTTTCGGACTTGGCACGTCCATCATCAGTAGAAATGAAATCTAAAACAGTAAAAAATGTAAAAAACAGGTCTCGAATGAAAGTAGCCGCACTTCAGTACAAGTTGTAACATAGCACTGCAAATTAATACATAAAACCTGCTGCTGTGCCACTGCTACACACACGCAGGAATACTCAGTGTGTGTAACAGTGACACAGCAGCTTGTTTACATCGGCACGTTTTATGTACTTGCAGCGCTACGTTACAGCTTGTACGGAAGTGTGGCTACTTTCATTCGAGACCTGTTTTTTACATTTTTTATTGATTTAGATTTTATTTCTACTGATGATGGACGTGCCAAGTCCGAAACGTTTAAAAATTTTACTATTTTCAATAAAGCTGTACTGTTTTTAATCATGTTACATAAAACTGCCGTGCAATCAGCACAGAAGTTATACCATTACTGCAGTTTAGCTGTAATTTTTGTTTTTATGGTGGTCAATTTGCTATTCGTAACTCAAAATTTTTCAAACCGTTAAAATGTTATTTTTGTCTAATCGAAGAATTGAAACTATTGAGTGTTGAAGCTCTTTTAATTATGTAAAAAACTACATCAGGAAAAAATGAATGAAGGAATAAACATATTAGAGGAAACAATAACAGCTTTGTGCTGTTTTATCGATGTACCGCTCAAAAAAATATTTTGGAGAAAATCTGTATATCCTTTGTCGCTTACCCAAAAACTTGAAAAAAAATATTTTGGAGAAAATCTGTATATCCTTTGTCGCTTACCCAAAAACTTGAATTGGGCCTGACAATGGAACCAAGAGTTATTAAAAGAAATGAGTTTATATTGTAAATTGCTACATCGATTACAAACTTTAATTATCAAAAAAAATATCTTGAAAACAAAGGAAAACATTAAAATTCTACTGCAGAAACTAGGCAATTCCAATTTTCAGCACTTAGTACATCGCAATACAAAAAACAAATATGGTCAAATTTTTATTACTTGTTTTTGCTTTTTCATTCTTTGTTCTGATTACGAACTGCGACCACTGTCCCTACGTTGCGGTTCCGCTTCTAAGTTGTGGCAACGAAGCTACGTCATCAACTGATCGAAACGCCGCCATTAAAGGTAAAAAGCGAAAGGTTTTTTTTTTTTTGAAAGCTTAGCAACAAAGATGTAATGCAAAGAAAAGGGATGTCGATGAAAAAGAAGCAAACGGAATGCAGCTCAACTTGAAGCTAGCTTTGCCACCGATCCCACACTAGAATGTGGTTAAAAAGATCTAACGAAGGTGCTTCTTTTCACCAACACTAAATACAAAAAACGATATTTCATAGTTTTTTAGGAAGAGACTATTTCACCGGAAATTTTTACCTACTTTTTCATTAATTCTGATAGAACTCAACTCCAAACTCATATCCTTACTCTAAAACTAAACCCAAATTTAACTTAAACTTAACTCAAAACCTATATATTCTTAATCCTTCAAAAAGTAAAATAAAATAGGCGCGGTTAAATATTTAAAAAGTTTCAGTGAAATATTTACTCTTTTGTTTCATGTGTAGCACTGGAAGATCGTTTGACACCATCCTCCTGCGAAGCATCTTTAGACTATGGAAAGCAAACATTAAGATCTGGAAAAGAAATCTTTTGTGATGGAAAATGGACTGTGAGTTTTTTCAAAATTGTAATATTTTGCAAGATGCTGTAAATAAGCAATTTGTTTTGATTTTTGAGGAACAAACATTTCTAAAACAAGATTTCGAAAACAGAATAATTTTGCGTAAGTTAATTTAAAAACCATACGTGATTATGGTTTAGGTGTTTCAGAAACGATTCAACGGCAGTGTAGATTTTAATCGCAACTGGACCGATTATAAAAACGGGTTTGGAAGTTTGGATGGCGAGTTTTGGTATGGTAAGTTAGTCTCTCTTCAAACTTTTTAGCGCAGCTAGGAACACTAACGGTAGATACAGTACATTAAATTTGGTGTTATTGCCAATCTTGATTACCGATGCATACTGTTGTAAACCTTTACACACTGCGTGTACTTGTAAACACTCAACCATTTTACTCGTTTTCATCATCACCGAATGGTAAAGTGCAGGCGCGCAGTATTTTGTAATGTTCACAAATTTGTAGAGTTCTTGTATTGCCAATAGTAGAATATTTTAATTAATTTTTCATAAATTTCTTGGATCGATGGCTTTTATTGCAAATTAACTATTTACTGCATTGCTTCTATTACAGTAGTTCATGGATTAGTTTAATTGGTTACAACTGTTATATCTTCTGAGTGGAAATGCTATTTTTATGTTTAGGCCTAGAAAATATTCATCTTCTAACCAAACAGAGAGGATGCAGGGTGAGATTTGATATATGGGATTTTGAAGGTGACCACGCTTTTGCAGAATACAGGTGATTTAACATAAGTGTAATGACAAAGTTAAGTTTACTTGATATTCAATCATTGATCTAAATCAGTGATTTTCAACCAGGATGTAGCCGTTTGTGCGTTATAAGCAAAATAGAAAATGCTAAACCTAAAACTGGCGGTTTTCTTTAGTTTTAGGTGTGTTGTGTAATCAGAACACTACACAATATGTAAAAAGATTAAGCTGTAGTTGGCTGATAATTAGGGCCATTTTCATAGGTGGGCACAAGTCCGTTAATCGTTAATCCGTTAATAACGAAGCTAACTTTTTCATTAACTCGTTAATCCGTTAAAAAAGTTTTTTCATGTTAACGGACTAAATTAACTTCCGTTAAGTTCTGTGAACTTCCGTCAACGTTTTTATTGTTAATATCTTGCACCATTCATTTATCGGACCGGTACAAACCAGTTTGCACTGGTAACACTTGTTGCGCATTAGCACGAGTTTTATAGAAGAAAGCGAAGAAAGGAGTTCTTTTTTGAGGCAAATAATAACCTGCAACCTCATAGACTCATAGATCTATTAATTATCGCTGTTCACAATTTGCAAAGATTTTCCGATCGCAGCTTCGTTGTGCATTTGAACTTATTTTTATCTTGAAATCAGATTAGACTGTAAAATGTAACTTCCAAAATACAAAAAGACCATCATAGCAATAAATATTTCCTTACAATCACCTCTACAGCGTCAATACGTGTTCTAGAAGCGAGTGAATAAAAAAAATGTAAGTTACACGCAAAATGTTAACGGATTAACGGACTTTATTAACTTCCGTTAATTAAAGCTAAAAATAACGGATTGACGTTAACGGAGGTGTGAAGTTTGTTAACAGACTAGTGGTTAACGAAGCTAACGTTTTGCATTAACTTGCCCACCTATGGCCATTTTTATTTTGACCTAAGCCAGATAATTTTTGACTTCATTATTGCTAAAATTTAACTTTATTTTGACTTAACGTATTTTGGCTTAGTATGAAGTTTTGATGTACGGATGTGATAAAATATGCAACCAATCCGTGCATGACAACAACGAGAATCTAGTCATTCAAAACTTTTGCAGGGATCCGCACTAAAGCGTAACGGTACGTCGCTTTCGAAAGCGAAAAAGCTGCTGCCACGTAATTGCTATCCCTCAGGCTGGCATTGCTGCCCCAACCCTAACTGTAATTCAAGGTTTTCAAGCAAAAAAAGATTGCTCTGTGCATTTCCTTTCTCGCTCCTGCTTACTGTGTCTATACTCCATATACTTCCATTCCACGCGTTCATAACCCTAGCGCGAACGAACCCGGGTGCTATGGTTGGAAGGCGAACGCGTTAACCACTACACTATGCAGCTGCCAGAAATGCAGTAGCAAAATGTCGTATTTAAACCAAATGTATGAGAAAAAGGCAATAGAGGGTTACGCTTAAATGCGGCTCTTTAAGTGACTTTTGCGTGGCTAGCTTCTACTATGACAGCATAATGTAGAAAAAAGAGCCATTCTGCCAACCGGTTGCGCGTAAAAAAAACTGCCAAATTTAGCTTATACATGTTACTGCCGCTGCGATTTTTTAATTAACATCACACAATACATTTGCCAGAGTTATTTATTATAAAAAAGCAATATGTATTTTTTGGCATTTTTGATATGAAAATTTCTGTCTTTTCTCAGTAGTTTCCTCAGCATTGAGAATGATCGCTCAACAGCAGCTGAGGTTGGTTGAGCTTTTTGTAACAATGCGTAGGTGGTTGGAGCAATAGCCAATATGCTACAGTTTATTATTGCTTCTAAATCAGAGTTGGATTGTCGTTTTTGGATATAAACTTAAGTTGAGCAGGGGTCACCCAGAAAATGCATCTTTTTCATCAGTTCGTATGCTTATATCATTGCGCAGTCACTTGCTTCAAATAGCTCGACGTTAACACTAGAAGCCCGGACCGGTCATTTTTGACCGGTTTTGAAGTTTAACGTTCAATATTTTTCGCGCTGTTGCGATTTGCATTCTCATACTCCTTGAATTTTCCTGACTTTGGATGAACTTTTAGCACCTGCAAGAATTTTTTGTTTATCCCTTTTGTAGACAGAGTAGTTTGTACACCTACCTAGAAACCCGAACCGGTCAAAAATGACCGGTTCTTTACTAAGGGATTTATCTGTTTCGCAAGTACGAACGAAAGCGTGAGAAAAATAGTAACAATGGTCTCAAGCAAAATTGCGACAGCAGTTGACCTGATTTACGATTTACTTCTGAGAAGTGCGAAGAGGTTTGTTGCTGTTTGATATAGTCTAACTCCAGACAGTTCCATTTTACTGGCTGTTCAGTAGTTTATAGTTGCAAGGATTATCTTAGCAGCACAAAGCAGTTGTACATAATGCAGATGGTGAGTAATTTACATACTACTCAGATATTTAGCATGTTTATTTAGCTGTACAAGACTGCTATATCATTATTCCTAGCCAATATATCTTAGTCTAAACAGATATCTTTACGTAGCTGAGTTTAGTAGCTAGTTTAGCTTTCATTTATCGCTCATTTGTTTTCAAACACTGTTATGGCTCGTGGAAACAACTATTCTGTGCTACATGTGCTACAACGGCTCAGAACAGATCAGCTTGATGATTCGTGTGATGAAGAGGAAGAAACTGATCTGCAAGATGAAGATTTTATTCCCACTTACGTTGCTGCAGGTGAACTATCTGACAGCGATACAGACAGCGATGACGACATTCTGGCTTCATCCTCTACTGCTGCATTAGACACTCCTTCTGGAGGAATAATAACACCTCTGCTATTCCAGACATTCCTGGTCAGTTGAGAGCACGAAATGGAACTCTTTGGAAAAATATAACAGGTGCTACAGCTGTACGAAAAGCTTGTGCAGCTTATGTGTTTTCAGAGCGTCCTGGTCCAACATCATATTGCCACAGGTGCATTGAGCACGGTAGCCCTACAGTGCTTTTCACTTGTTTGTTGACGAACATATCCTGAAGTGCGTTCAAAAGCACACAATCAACCACGGAAAAATTGATGATAGCTATTTCAATTTGCACTTGGATAAACTGGAGAGTTTCATTGGTCTTCAACTTGCCTGAGGTGTGTTGGTTGGAAGAAATACATCTATCAAACAGCTTTGGAGCAAAGAATGGGGACAACCGATTTTCTGTAATACCATGAGTCGTGACAGATACGTGAAAATTATGAAACATTTGAGGTTTGATGACTTCCAGAGAAGACAAAGGAAGAGAAACCGAAAAGTTTTGCTTGATTTCTGAGGTGTGGAATAGTTTTATAGAAAACTGTAAGAAGTATTACGCGCCGAACTTTGATTTGACTATTGACGAACAACTTTTTCCTTACAAAACTAGATGCCTCTTCATTTAGTACATGGCAAATAAACCAGACAAATTTGGTATAAAGTTTTGGCTATTGGCTGATGCGCAGACAAAATACTTATGCAATGGAAAACCATATTTAGGAAAAGACCCCACTCGAAGCAGATGTACAAATCTCCCGGGAGATGTTTGCTTGAATCTATTGCTACCGTACTTTGGAAAAGATTACAGCGTGACCACTGATAGTTACCGTTTTTACTAGCCTAAAGTTAGCAGAAGAATTGATGACAAAGAAAACAACCATCTTAGGAACTATTAGAAAACAACAACGAGAGGTGCCGAACACGGAGTCCTTGATGAAATACAAACTATCGCACGATTCTGAGATCTTTTCTTCTCCATCTAATTGCAGCTTGACAGTGCACAAGGCTAAAAAAAAGAAAATCGTTTGCATCTTGAGTTCTACGCACAAACACGTAAAAGTTGATGAGAGCCACAAAAAGAAGCTGCCAGAAACGGTTCAGTATTACAAGAAATCTAAGGTAGGCGTTGATGTGCTGAATCAAATGGCTAGATATCACACGTGCAAGAGTTCAAGCAGGCGATGGCCTGTTGCAGTGTTTTTCAATATCCCTGATTGAACAATCGGTATCAAGTTGGCAAAGTTGTGTAAAAGTCTGTTGCGGCAAACACACATTTGAAAAAGTGACATTCGTGACATGCAAAAATTGTAAAAATTAAATTAAAGAAGTGTTCTGTTGTGTTTCAATAAAATGATATGATGCTGCATAAAATTCAAAAAATATGCTAATTTGAGTTGTTTATCATCAAATAATGAAACTTCGTTATTCCAAATCACGCAAAACTGATCATTTCCCGGCAATTGATGGCTGAGGAACAGCTTTGCTTTCTTATTTATGGCAATTTCGGTGATAAAATTTTAGTTTTTTTTTGATTTTCTAAATACCTCTTTTAACCGGAATTTGCCTTAATTTTTTGAAACCTCGTTAAACCGACACTTTATTTAAGCTACCTAACAATCGTCAAGATGAATGTGTATGATAAAGCATATTGGAGAATTAATTTAAACAAAAAAAAACTGCTTACAAACTGATTTACTGGCAACCGGTCAAAAATGACCGCTACCGTCCTTCTAGGTAGGGAGTAATTTCCGGGTTTCTAGTGTTAATTACTAGAATCCGGTATTTATTACTACGAACCAAGTCTGGCACCAAACCATCCACATTGATAGCTTTTTTTGCTCGGCTGACTAAGTGACCTTCACCTGTCCAATTGTTGGTAATGGTACGAACGGCAGAAAGGTTTTTGCTAGTAGTATAATGCAGCTCTAAGCCAAGTTGCTCATCGTGTAATCATAGGGACCGGAGGTGATGGCAGCCCAGCTTCACAAAAATTATTTTTGTGACCATTGTTTTTGATTGTTGCTGCCTTTATTGTGGCCACTCCGTCATCAATATTTTTAAAGAAAGCATGAACTCAAATAGCGCAGTTATGTAGTAAGTGTGCAATTCAAGTGACCTGCATCAAAGTTGGGTATAATTCCTTTAATGTTTTGCCAGCCAAAGACATGTACCGAGTAGCATCTGTTAAGAGCAATGAATAATCTTCTCGTTTGGTCCCAAGTTGTGGCAATACGTCATCCACAGTGTGTAGAATAATACTGCTATAAGCAGTGCTACTGCTTTCAAGTAGAAGGCACTCAATAAGAAATGTTTCATTTAGGGTATCCAGCAAGCTGCCGACTAGTGCATTAATGTATTTTTGCTTATCCACTTCTGCTTCATCCACAATCAAAAATACCTTTTTTGTCCCGAAGTAGCTCTCGAATATTCTCCTCGTTTTGGGACGCTAATTGAGCAATGCTAGCACGGCCTGCAGTTTCAGAAGGTAAAGGTTTCCGATTGCAACAAACAGAGATTTTAAAGAAGAGTGATTTAGTTTATGGAATGGAATATCTGCTGCTAGAAATGAAACGACTACTTTTTGCTTGAAGTTCGCTCGATCGAGTTGTATACAGTGGCGGATTTAGGGGGGGGGATGAGGGGGATGCATCCCCCCCCACCAGCCTAAAAGTTACGATTTTGGCCGAAAAATCAGCCCTTATTTTGAATATTTCGGCTCCATTTCGGGATGCATCCCCCCCCACCGACCTAAACGTAACAAATCCGGCCGAAAAATCAGTCTCAATTTTGGTGAAGACATTCGAATTTTTGAGGTTTTGGCTTCAAATCCCCCCCACCAAAATTTTCTGGATCCGCCACTGGTTGTATATAGGTTTGTTTACCTCGAGAGGTGCTTGTCGTTACCAATATAGCTTGGTGAAGCTTACTTTTTCGGTGACTCTCAACATAAGATTTTTTGTCACATTTGACTAATACGGTACGTCGCAAAAATAGCATTGAAAATCGCCAGCTGGAGTTTCCCCAAACTCATTTGGATATTGGCAGCATATTTCCCTAACTTTTGCTGTTGACGATGTTGCTTGTTTAGGCATTTTCATCCAACCAAATTTTCCAAGCTATACAATTTCAAAGAGGGCATGTGTAAAGAGCGTAACGGTTTTATAGGACTACGTAATTGTGTTGTAATAATGCATTTCAAAGAGAACTGAGAATTCGAATTTTTTCACGAGTTTTTACGTACGGAATTATACTGCAACACATTTGTGACATTTATGAAATTCTACGTAAGTTTGAGTTAAAAGACTTTCTTTCAAATTGTATAAAACAACATACTACGAGTATAAAATATTGACGAATGCTCAAAAATTCGGAAAAATCAAGCAAGAATTAATTTTTTTGTTTTTTTTGCTAAAAGTTTTTGATGAGAGACGATTTTGACAAGTCTTGACATTATCGAAAATTTTGACTATCTTCTGATCTACAAACCCTATCAAAAACAACTCCTAAACAAACAAAACCAATTTTAGTATAAGTTTGATTATGTAACAAAGCCCTGAAAAAAATTAACTTCATTGACTTTAGCGGGCCCTACTGATAATTCTAAAACGAACATTGTCGTATTACGCACAAAGCGATTGGTTTGGATGGCAATAGTCGTTTTAAGACCGGAATTGTTTAACCCTATTTTAAATGGTGGGTGGGGCATTTTTGCCACCTCGCATTTCTTTTTGTGATAATACCTTCAACGCCAAAATTTGTTACAAATATCTCCTGAAAATTTGAAGTTGCTAATTTAGTGGAAAGTTTCCCGATTTTTGAGGTTTTTCAAATTAACTTTCCGAAATCTCAGCATTTTGGCGAATACTTAACTTAAATGACGCAATAAGATGTGCTTGTGGCGTAACTAACTTGACTTAAGCATTTCATAATCCAGTATCAAAAAATAACCATGTACAAGATATGAACCGCCTGCAACGTCATCGCCAAAATTATGTCATTTTCAAAAATATAGCCGTGACGTCACAATAATGAAGTCATCGATTTTAAAACCAGTTTTTCCAAAAACATTTTGTTGAACACCAACCCGCATTTTATGACGCTTGGTTTAGGAGTTTGATTGGAGGAGCATTCCCTCATCCAAAATGCGTTGGTCAAATACCTCATCTAAAATAGGTTTAAATCAATCTAAGGGAAGGAGGACAAAACGCAAAACGTTAACACGTTATGTGCATCACAATTAATGCATAATGCTGCCAACGAAACAGTGCATGGTCGAAACTTGATAGGATATTCTTCCTTGAGTCATGCTGTAAAGTCGCTTCATTAAAGCATTTTACAAGAAAAATACTGCCAAAGCAATCGAAAATGTACAGAACAAGTACGGATAAACTAGCAAACGGATAAAAAGGCAAAATAGCGTCTAAGATAAATATGTTTTGACTTTCATCAAGCCTCAACTGCAAGATTAGTAAAGATAGCATCAATCACGAAACTTCCAATAAGATGAATGCATTAGCATTGCTCTCTAACATGGCAGCCCATCCAATCCCTTGTCAGTCCAAGTTAGGTCCCTTTCACTCATTCAATGGTTTAAATGTCGGATTCTAATAAAGCTAGAGTTACCTTTTTTCAGGGAATTCTCTATAGAAGATGAATCGAACAACTACACGCTTCACATTGATAGTTACCATGGTACTGCTGGTAATGGAATTAGAGCCAGGTATATTTTCGAACTCGATGGAATGCAATTTTCCACAGTGGACAGGGATAATGACCTAAGGTAAGGAACAGATGTGCAAGGTCAAAGACATTAAATGTCAAGGTAGCAAAGTCAGGGGAACACGTTGATTTTTGGGCGGGGCCGAGAAAGGGGCTGCAATACGATGTGACTAAAGTACTCGTATTGCGCAGTTTATGCTTGTATAAGTGTGGAAAGCGAAGAAGATATTAGCTGTATCATGCTTTCAGTCGATATTGTGTATTGTGTCGGTTTATCAAAAAATAAATTTTGATCCAACTCTGACAACCAAAAACAAACCGTTTGAGAAGAAGGCTGATATCGAAAAAGTACCACTAACTTTTGCGGAAAAATGGCTTGAACCTATTTTTCATGGACTATTTGACCAATACTCGATTTCAAATTACAAAGTGTTATACATCTATAGCATTCAAAAAGTTAACAGGTACCGGAACTCACGTATAGTTAGAGTAAGTGACAATAATTTTCTTTCTTATTACCAGTAGCGTAGCCAGGGGGGAGGGGGCTATAGCCCCCCTCCAATAGGCTTGTCAACCAAAATACAGAATAAGAATAATGCCACGTTTTTAGCACTTCTGAGACTGTTTTTTTTTTGCACTGGAATGGACTAAAAAGTAATTTAAAGCATCTTTTGAAACATATGTTCAGGGAGGGGGGTATAATTTGTCAAAGATTAAACTCACAAATCAACAAAAAATAGCCAAAAATAAGTAGCCAAATTTGATCGCTAGTGTAAAAATACTGAGCATAGGTTTCATCAACAACAACATATTGTAAACTCAATTCATCAACAACATATTGTAAACTCAGGAATAGGAAGAGGGGGGACTATTCAGTAATAGCTAATTAACAATTAATTCTATCAACTATCTTTCCATGAGTCCCCCACAATTATTTTTCTGCATAAAATAGATAAAATATAGACTAAACAGATTACTTCTTTTGGGTTTGATTAAACTATAAGGATTTTATGGTTTACCAGCATGTACTGTAAGTAAGAGAACTAAAATAATATTTTACCATTAGTAACCTCCCACATAGCCCATTTATGCAGCCAGTTTAATCATGTTTGTACAGCCAATTTCTATGCCACGTTTTAAAAGCATTTTTTTATCAAAATAGTCCTAAAATTAAGTTATTTTTGCAAAAAATGCAAAATCTTCGAGCACTGGGGGCTCTTCCCCCTGACCCCCGTCCCTAGGGCCGCAACTAGAAGGGGGCCACCCCCCATAGAAAAATTTTGCCCTCCAAACTACCCAGCATGCTCGTTTTCAGTGTTCCACATGAGCGTAAAATAGTGCGAAAAGTGCGATAGTTTTTCTGTTGCCCCGTTTTTGTTTCCCGCGAATTGACATCAATATTCCGCTGAATGAGGCTGCTCGAACGGAAGACCTTTTTCTTTTTTTTTTTCTTTTGTTTAGAGATCATCACAAAACTCGGAAAACGTAGCAGTTGACTGCGCGATTACTTTTTTTTTTTCGTTGTTTTGTAAAAGGGTGCAGGACCTTCTTCTTCCGGCACAACCCTGCTCGCATTATAGAAAAGGCACAATTTTTTGGCCCCACCTGAAAGAAATTCTGCCCACCTAGTACAACGTTGTAGTTGCGGCATTGCCCGTGCCTCCGGCTGCTGGGTATTTGCTCCCAGACTCACAATAGCTTCCGGCGGCTACAGCCTCTCCCCGATTGCGAATTTTTGGCTATGCGCTTGCTTATTGCAAAAATAACTAACCAAAATCAGCCGGTCACTTATTTTACAATTTTGATTCGATAGACGAATAAAGCAGACAAAAAATTCATCGTGCGTTAATAAAATCAAACGTAAAAAAAACATAAAAAAATTGCTAGCCTATGCTTTAGCACAAAATTTTTATGTACAAGGTTTTTTTCGGCTCCTAGAAATGTTCGTTACGAAATTATTTTAGCGAGGACTAAGGCAAAATCAATGGGGTTATCTAAAGTTAGGCCAATCGCAGAAAACTAGACTGGCGTTGACTCCATACTTCTTGACCCAGTCGTTCCGGAGATATTCTACTTCAAACACGACGTAGGGCCTCTAATAAATGTTATAAATTTTATAATTTTAACTGTCGTCGTCGTTAACGTCATCGTTAACGGCGCCTTCCAGTTCCAACCTACAGCAATGTCGCTATTAGGCTACTGCATTAAGTCATTTTGCTGCTCACTAGTTAGAGTGATCTCGTCAGAAAAACAGATCCGAGCAGGAAAAAAGATTAGTTGTTTGGTAGCCTTGGTTACAAACGTCCAAGAACAAGCCAAAGTAAACCTAGCAGAGTAATTGGAGTAGTAGGCCATTGTTTGCAATTTAGTTGGAAAAGTTTATTCTAGGGTCACAAAATACTGTAAGCAAGTACAATAGGCCTACTCAAGTACTATCAGTCTTATTGTCAGGTATGATTTTGTACTACTTTGTAGCCTAGTAATAAAAGGTTTGTTGCTGGGCTAGGCTCTGATTTAGATTGAAATGTATCTGGCTGCATGATTTTCACAAAAATCGCTAGGCTACCACACAGTTTATTCTTTTTACGATCTAGGATCTGTTGTGCTGACAAGATCAAACTGATTAGTACAAATCGAAACGACTCAATGTAGTAGCCTAATAGCGGCGTTGCTTTAGTTTGGAATTGGGATGGCGTCGCTAACGACGTTAAGGCTATCAACGTCGGGATTGCCAATAAAAATTATTAAAATTTATATCATTAGAGGCCCCTACGTCGTGTTTGAAGTAAAATATCTCCGGAACGACTAGTTCAAAAAGATGGAGTCAACGCCAATCTAGCCTATTACAATTCGCATAACTGTAAACACCCTCATTGGCTTTGCCTTTGATCCTCGTTTAACAATTAATTTGTTCAACAAGAAAATTATATTTCAATAACATATACGAATTTACTGAAGACCCATTTATCCATTCATTCCTGCAAATGAACTCAGCACTCTGCATCTTTCTAACCACACCAACGCCAAGCACTTTTGTGGGTACTGTTTGCAAGTCATTTTTCAGGCTAGACCACCACTACGAGTAAACTGCTGGAATCTAATAGAAAATAAGCCTTAAAAGAGAATTGAAGGCAAAATCAATGGGTGTATCTAAAGTACGTTAGGCAATCGTATTAGATTAGATTGCCGTTGACACCATTCTTCTTAACCTAGTTGTTCCAGAGATATTCTACTTCAAACAACACTTAGGGAATTCCCAAAGTATAACTTCTATTGGCAACCCTGGCGTTTCAATGCAGTATCCGAGCGTACAGAAACCTACATAAACCTTTAGATAAAATTTAAATCATAATATTAGATTAAAAGGTCTTTGCGACTTAGGCTAATAGCGGCACTGTCTTAGGATAGAACTAAGATGGCGTTGCAGACTATGTTACCAACCTCAGGGTTGCCAATAAAAATTAAACTCAGAGAAGCCCCTACGTCTAGTTTGAAGAAGATTATTTCGGAAATGGCTGATTCAAAAAGGATAGATTCAACACCAATTTAATATGATTGGCCTAACTAGTTTAATATATCAAACCAAATGTTTCACTCTACTCGCTGTTTTGCAATGAAACGTGTAGCGAGTTTGTTGAGCCGATGTCCGCGTCATTGGTCCTGCGGGCAACACAGCTCCTTCGAAAAAATGTTGCAGCGGTGTTCAGCCGTAGGCAACACCGACCGATTTGACCGGCCCGAGATTTGAACCTCAGACCTCCCGCTCCAGAGACGAGCGACTTCCCGCACGATCAACTGATTGACTTTGGCTAAGTGTATTTCTCAAAGACACACAACAACTCATTGCCAGTTTGAGAATCGAACCGGTAGATATCAACTTTTGATATATACTGTAACAGTTCGCCATACCAACTGAGCTTGCAAAAATAAGTTGATGATTGGACATTAAATCTTAATGATAAGTTGGACAAGAAACACATTGCCAACAACAACAATTCCGTAAAATTCTTACACGTTTTTCAAAATCAAATATTTTTTGCAGTTGGCATTTGATGGTTTTTCGAAGTTTGGTTGATTTCTAGTTAATGCTCACTGGAAAAAATATTGCTTTGCGTAAGCAAAAAAAAGGAAAATTCTTTTTAACGATTTCGTGGCTGTTCAAAAAGTTTGTTTTTCAGTCCACTTTTGAATGCAACTCAACCAAAATGCTGACTTTGCCTGTAACAGCTAAATACAACATTTTGGTTATTGAATGTAACAACCCAGAAAGCAATAAGAAACACGTGAAAAAAAGCAAAACATTGCCCAGCAATTTTCCATTGATTACCATCAATTTTTCAAATTGTTTACTTTACTCTACAGAGATAATTTCAATTGTGCTCAAGAGAGAGGAGGATTCTGGCACAATGCCTGCGCTCGCGCTCACCCAAATAATATTTGGAGCCCAATTGAAACCTCTGCGTTGCGACATATCGTGTGGTTTAATTGGAAAAATAATCACAAACCCATAAAAGAAACAGTTATCAAAATGCGTTGTGATTGATGGAACAATATAATTGGTTGAATTATTGTATTCAACTCACTGAAAATTATATATAATTATATAATAAAATATATTTATATATTAATTATATAATAAAAGTTTAATCCCAACTTACAATCATCTCTTTGGATGTATTACGATACAATCACCTAAATGAGTGGAAAAACTTACAATTATATAAAAATCCCTGTCCAACACGATTTTGCAAAGGCAATTTTTATTTGTGCTCAAGTTATATATCCCAATTGTTTGACAAGGTTTTGTTTACATGTACTCTTTTAATCGATTTTGAAGATTCAAATGTTATACTTTTGATAGTTGTAGTGTTGTTGCGGCCAGATAGTTTACTAATGTTTTCGTGAAATAAATTATGATACGTTTTTGGAGCTGAAAATTTCAAGGATTTGGTCATTGTTCATTTTGAATTCTTGTTTTTGTCATCATCTCTTCGATCAACCCTAATCATTGTTTTGCGTAGCATTATTCTAATAGCATAAATTGCGTAATAGCCGAAATAATAAAGTAGAATTGTAATTTGGGCCGGGATTTTCGGGTCGTGTTATGGCTGAAAATCGGCAAAATTTAGGGCTTAATTTGGCTTGATATACGTAGTTGAGATGTGTTTTCGCTTTTTGAATGTTATAAAAGCGTAATTTAAATAACTTTGCTAAACTAAATCCAGATTTATTTTGTTTAAACATCAATGCATTTATTATTTCACAATTATATTATTATTATTACGTCACAATTTATCAGCAATGAGTAGTTTCATTTCGAGCAATAACCGAGACATTTTTAGACCCGTATTTACTCGATTGTTAGCCGCCCTTGATTGTAAGTCGCCCTTGATTGTAAGCTGCATGTGATAGTGTTAAAAATTTAATGTAAGCCGCCCTTGAATGTAAGCCGCATTTACTGTATCGGTGCCTACCGCATACCGTATGTTCATTACTGACAATTTACCAGTAGGCTATTCTGTTAAATAAAACTAACAACTCCCTTTTTTCTTTAGAATGCACGTCATAAATGCATGTGACAATTTAGAATGCACGTCACAACTCTCAACTTCCTTGTTTAGACAGTGGAAGACATAGCATCAGACAAAATACCGTATCGGCATAGCAACAAATCGCTACGCAAAAAAATGTAAACCGCCCTTGAATGTAAGCCGCCCTTGAATTTAACCCGCAAACATGATGGAAAGAAAAACTTTATACGCCGCGGCTTACAATCGAGTAAATACGGTAACTTAATTTTTGGGCCTGGTTTTGGCTTCAAAGTACTTTTCGGGCTCATATACTTGTCGGCCTGTTTACAACTCTGCAATAAAGATCCCTGCACAAGCAATTATTTTAAATTGCACAAATTGTTTGAGTTTAGCTGATTATTAGCGCAAGTTCTTGCAACTTTTTTTTTTGCAGTTTCTGACAGCTTCCGAAACACTCAGACTTTACGTAGTACAAAGTTTTCAGCAGTTTTTACAAATTTTATTTGGTAACTTTTTGCAACTTTCTTCGATTTTACTTGCAACTTTTTGCTGCAACTTTGATCAGGCGCGTAGCCAGGATTTGGAAAAGGGGGGGGGGGGGCTATTTTGAAAGAGTGAGAAGTGTGCAAACGACCTTGACCCGAATTTTCATTGTTCTTGAATCAGTTTCACACGGTTTGTCCGAAAATTGAGACGAAATTTCTCGGAAAGCTCGGAAATTCAAAGGTTTTTTCCGCCAAAATCAGGTGATCTCAAAAAAAAAAAAGTCTTCACCAAAATTGAGACTGATTTTTCGGCCGAAATCGAAAATTTTAACGTTTTTTCCGCCCAAAATCAGGTGGTCTCCAAAAAAAAAAAAAAAAAGGTCTTCACCGAATTTGAGACTGATTTTTCTGCCCAAATCGGAAATCCAAACGTTTGAGGGGGGGCTGTTTTCCAATGGGGGGGCTATTTTCAATTTTTCACAAAAAATCGGCCTCAAAACCACCAAAATGGTGCGATTTTACATACTTCACAAGCCAATGCCCCTGGCTACGCTACTGACTTTGATCAATTTTTGCGCAAAACGTAAAAGTGTGATTTGAAAAATATGCTTTGAAACTAAGTGTTTCAGTTTAATGCAGTATTGTTTTTAAATTGCATTACAACGATTTTTGTGACGGATTGCCTGAATGTTATCTATGATGCAACAGTTGGTTTGCATTATGGAAGTTCAGCTACAAGCCTAGAAGTACTAGTACCATAGTGTCAGAACCAGGGCTGCGGAGCCATTTCATAAAAATTCTGGCTCCAACTCCGGCTCTAGAGCTCTCAAGGCTCCAGCGATGTTGCTTAAACTCGTTGTGCATAGGCCGATATCCAACTTTTTACTACAACTTTCGTTAAAAATAAATGCAACTTTTGTTAAAAATAAGTCGAAGTTTTTCAGAAGTTTAGTGCAACGAAAACTTGCCCTACTGATTGGTGTTGTGTTAGACAATTCGAAGGATCGATTTATTATGTTTGATTTAAAAGAAAATACTCCAAAGGAAAAACAGATTGTACAACGTATAGTAGATTTGCTGAGGTCATATTATGTTTTAAAGCGTTTAAGACACAGTACAGCACATGCCAAACTTTTGCATGGCGCAAGTTACTAGCTTTGCATTAAAATTTTTATGAATTTTGAGTCAAATTTCATAAAGCTATATTTATGGAAAGCTTTGAACAGACATATATTCAACTCTTGATTTAACGGACTAATGAGGAAAAAAACTGCTTGCTGGTGGAAAAATGCATAGTTGAAAAAAATACACGCCAGAAAACCTAAAAAAAAACTCCGAAAAATTATTTCATCCCAAACAAGGTTTTAGATTGTTAGTTAATTAATATTAAACCAAATAAACTTAACTAGTTACAGACCACCCCAAGTTAACATGCCCCAACAGTCTGTTTTGCCCTTGTGGGCTCTTCAGGGGGCTAAAGTTTAATATAGTCTAAAGAAAACATATTGAATAAAATGACCAAGTAAATATACCATACTAGAAAGAGATGATGTCAATTGATAAATATCAAGTCGATCTAGATTTGTTAACAGTTAATAGTGAAGTGAATGGCTCGAACAAGGCGAAAATGCACTTGGGCGTCACAAACTTAAATCATTGCCAGTATAAACAAAAAAGAACATCTAATTCGGTATAAAAGTGGGAATGAGGGAACATAAAACTAGACTAGCATCTTGAAGTCTTTATTGGAATGTGGCCGCCAAATTAGTTCCGTACAATCGTCGTACAGGCGTAAATAGTAGCAGAACTCTCAAAAAGTGAATAAATAACCCGTTATTCCTCATAAATTTAAATTTTAGTAGCACCCCCTGAAATACGGACCTATCTTAAACGTAACAACCCTTGCAGGTCCCTATTGGACACTATACACTTGCTTTTAATAATTGGTGAACGCCCCCATTTGCTTTAAAAATTATGACGTCATGTTTGCCGAAAATTCCAACAAAACGAGAGCGAGCAATATATTCTAATCAAAAATATCAGTTAGTGACAACATTTTGCAATCAGCTTATTGCTTCAAGATACAATACCTGCTTGTAGCAGATGACGTCATTTTATGACATCATGTTTGCCAAAAATTGCAACAAAACAACAGAATGTAATGCAAGCACAATTGTTTTTTAAAAGCATTAGTTTAATGATTACATTTTGTAATCAGCGTATTAATTCAAGATACAGTACAATAGCTGCTTATAGCAGATGATGTCAGTTGGTGATGCCTTTACATCTGGTGATGCCATATGGCGGTGTTTTGTCCTTTGCTGCAAAGCTGACAAACATAGAAGATTTGTGCTTTGTCTTAGAACAATGAGAGGACGCGGGCATAATATATTATTAAATGCAAAACAAGCGAAAATTGTCAAAGCGTTGACTTGTGATCTATGCCCCTACGTGCACCCAGGATTGTTAGGCAGCTTGTGCCGTATCAAGAATGGTTTCGAGACAATGGTTTCATATTGAAAATATTTTGCCAAACGTTGAAAAAAGGAGTCATTGTCAAATCTGATGTCAAAAATAATAGCTATTTTGTTCGTTGTACGTCATTCTTTTGACTGTTTTTTGATGCAGATAGTGAGCCTCCCTTAACAAAATTCTAGTTGCAGCCCTGCTTAATAGCAAAAACAATGTTTTAGAATGTAATGTAGTGTATTACCGACTCTTTCGGAGCAATGAATGTAAAGCAAGCGCAGTTTGCTCCAAAATACGTCGATGATGGCTGCCTTCTTGATTATTTTTGCTAGCATTTAGTGCCCATTGGTACAGTTTCCCAATCATGCACATACTTTTGCGCATACAATTTCGTTCCTTGCACACTTATAATATTTCTTGCACCAGCATATAAACGTTTGAAGCTTCCAGCAAGTTAGTTTTACCGGAAGATATCCGACTCTTTTTAATAAGAAATCAGAACATACTTTTATTTAATGATATACAGCATTATTTTGTGTTCGTGTTAAAAGAAAAGAAAATCAAAAGCAACAAATTGATATTTAAATTTTAAAAAATATCACAAAGTAGGTATAATTGTTCATACGAAAGAGAAAACCAGGTTGTTTAAGGCATTTGATGAGTGCTTTGATGGCATGTTGGCTGATTATGACTTTTGCTATATGTTTTCGTGATATTGGCATATGCTCTGCTCTCTGGTGCTAATCTTTATCTTTACTCATGTCACTCTAAAATCTTCCAGCTTGTAAGTGATGTATAGTTGGCAGCTTTGTGGAGTTAATTACTAAAAGACTTGCAATAATTCTGAGAAAAAAAATCGGCAATTGATTGAAGATAATTTTCCTACAGGTTAAGGTTATCTTATCTAGCCTGCGAACATTGCAATCAAGTGCATTGTTAGCAACTTGCGTGCAAACGTGATTTTATAATCAGCTCACAATCAAGAGTAATCAGTCGAACCGTAGGCGCATGATTATTCTGAAACTAGCTTGTTCTGAAGTTTTTTGTCTTGATTCTGTAGTATCCGGGACCTGGTTGATGGTATTTCAAAGTAGCAGTAAACACCGCATTGCAACGAGCTTCGCCTTCAAACAGAAGCGTTCACTGCAATTGATTGTGCACAGATTATAATGCTCAATTGCTCATAATATTAATATCCTGAGTACTTGAATATTTGTGAATTGGATACTGAGAATATTACTGTACTTTGCTGGGCTTACTGGGTTATCTGCAATGTGTTTGAAATGCCCTACTGATAGTGCATGATTTTATTTTTTATTGTTAATCTAGCACAATTATTTTTCTGGAAATTAGCATGTTTTACCAATGCATAATGTACTTCTTTCAATAAATTTGGCTGCAGTTTCAGCTGAGCAGCAAAAATATGCCAAAATAGGACGATTTTGCTCTAGCATAGGACCTTTCTGCACTATCTAAAAAAATTGGGTAAAATAACATTTAACATTAAAGCTTATTTAACAATACAATCGGATTTCTGATCAAAAATCAGTGAAAATGAATGGTGACATCAAATATTTATCTCAAAAATTGGCCAAAATAACCAATTATCAAATTTTGGGGTAAGCGCTATTAAAAAGGGGGGTGGTGCCACCCCTAAACGTCTTCCGATTGGGTTGAAATTTTTTGGGGGAAGTTTTTTAGTAATGTGATCCCAAAATCGCTGACGGAGCACAACCTTTCAAAACTTTTGTTTTTTTGGGACACCCTACTCCCAGATAGCAAAAATTGTTGAGCCCCAGCTGGGTTGTATATGGGCAACCAGATAGGCCCCAGGTGGGCTACCCTACTGGGGCCCGGGTCTACGTGAACCTGGGCAAATAATAGTACCCAAGTGGGCTGCCCACCTTATTTCAGGGTAGCCTAAGTGGGACCCAGTTTTATCATATAGCAAAAACTGTTGGGCCCCAGCTGGGTCAAATATGGGCTACCAAATGGGCCCCCATGTGGGCTACCCCACTGGGGCCCGGCTCTACGTGAACCTGGGCAAATTATAGCACCCAGTTGGGTTGCCCACCTTGTTTCTGGGTAGCCCAACTGGGACCAGTTTTTCATTTAATTCGAGAGCCCGATAACCATCTGGGCAGGCCAGTTCCTATCTGTCTTTTGTGTTATTGGGCTGCCCACATGCTTTGCCTAATTACTATGAATTCTATTTCATGGATTTGTAAGCAGTTCAGACGCAAGATTTCAAAAGAAGTTTATTACAAAAAAGCGTGTTATCACTATTGTTCGTCTCTTTTTCGTTTCTCCCTTAAGGCATGGATAGATCTGTTACCATCTCTGTCGCGGGCCACGACAAACCACTTTCCCACAGACATCTCCCATCTTTTTCTCCGATTTTATGTTGATCTCAAAAAAAAAAGAAAAAAAAAGGTCTTTCGTCTGAGTTCTGCTAGTTTTCTCCGCGATTTGTGCGACATACCAGAGCGAGGCGCCGTGAACCGCAGCTGTCTACGATTTTTAGCAGGAAACAAAAACGCTGGTTTTTGGCGGGAGAAAAAACGCCGGAATTAATGCCGGAAAAAAGTTCGCACTTTTCGCACATTTTTGCGCTTATAGGGAACACTGATTCTACAGTATAGACTAGTCAATTGTATTGTATAGGCTAATCTGAATCCTACTGCCAAACTGCTCTGGTAGATCAGATACCTATCCAATACCACTGTCAGACTGTAAGCTTTTCTAAAATAGGCTAGTATTTGGTATCCTATCCATATTGCTTCTCTAAGCACAATCAAAATAATAACAAAAAACATTTCTTAAGCAAGAGTTGGAAGCAATTTCTCACGTAACTACTGGTAATTCACTTTACTTAAGGTGAATTTACACAGTATCCGTTTTTCGTACGTTTTCGTCCGTTTTTTTACGTTTTTGCTTCTCCTTGAAAAAGTATGCGCTTTTTCATCCGCATTTTTATAAGTCCATTTCCGCACTAAGTAGACTGTTATATATAGATAAAAATTTTGTTCAAAAATTTTGTGTATGAACGATAAGAGCGATATTTCGAAATAGAGCTGTACCCCTTCACAAAAAAAAATTTTTCAGTAAACTTTTGTCCAGTATGTGACTGTCTGGTTAGTGCGGATATGGACACATAAAAATGCGGATGAAAAAGCGCATACTTTGTCAAGGAGAAGCAAAAACGTAAAAAAACGGACAAAAACGTACGAAAAACGAATACTGTGTAAATTCACCTTTAGTGACGTAGGTTTACTTCTCTAAAAGTTTGGCACTCTTAGTAAATTTTGGTTTTGTTTTGTTTTTTTGACCCGCGGTGACGTGACCCTTTCAAATTCAAAATGTTAATTTTTTTCATTTTTTGCAAGTTTTTCATTTTAGCATTATCAACTTTCATTACTGCAATTTTTCGACAAACAACGCTTTCCTTGAAGCTGGAAATGGTTTCCAAGGTTAGTTATATTATTATTAGTGGGCTTACTGACGCAAATTAGGTTTATCTGCAACACTGTACCCGATTTGTTGGCTAACTAAAAATTTGTGCTTCCGAAAACATTGTAAGCAGGGCAACTCTGTTTGTTTCATCCAAAGTAAGCGATCAAAATCCTTTCAGAAGAAGAAAAAAAACTCCAACTTTGAAAATTTTAGATACAGGAACTTCAATATAAAAAGCAAACTAAAATAAAAGCTCTAAATGCTCAATGGGTTGCCCAAAAAATAATGCATGGGTAGCAACTTGATTGCCCAAATACAAATTTTAAGTGGGTAACCCAGCGACAACCCAGTCACAAAATTTACTAAAAACAATAATAATATGTACTCTAAGCACTTTTTCAAGAAAAATTACATTAACCATTAAAAATAAACGCATAATAACAAAAATAATCGATAAAATTTAATGTGGGCATGCCCAGTTGGGGCCCACTTAAATTAGAGTGTTTAGCCCATTCGTAACCCAGTAGCCCAGTTCAAAACTCAGGTGGGGCCAAGATGGGCTTGCTATCTGGGCTGGACATATTAATTTAATTTATTCTAATACATAACAAATTTACAGGAGATTCATTCATTCATTCATTCATTCAAAAGAACTCCGCTCTCTGCACCTGTTTGTGAGTTTAATTTCCAAGTTTTCTGTCGGAGTCAGCCTCCACTCTAAGTAAACTGCTGGAATTTAAAGAGAAATAAGCCTTGACTGTCTTTCCCAAAAACGCAACGAATCATTGCCAGTTTGAGAATCGAACTTGTAACCTGCTAATTTTCATCATTTGCTGTTGCCATACTGACATTGAGCTTGTAAACAAAAATTGATATTTGGGAATAAAATGTTAATGATAACTTTGCCAAGGAACACAGCGCCTATAATAAATATCCCACAAAATTCTTAAACGTATTTCAAAATCAAAGTTCGATTTTTTTATTCTTGCTAATATTGCTAATTTTTGTTGATTTTTAATTAATACAGTACTTACGAAAAAAAATTGTTTCATTTTTTAGGATGAAAAGTGGAAAATATGTCCAATCATTTTCATTAGTTTTGTGGCTGTACAAAAAATTTGCTTTTCAGCAGCCTATTCTTAACTGTGAGAGCCCATGCTGGCTTTGCTTGTAACAGCTAAATCCAGCATAAATGAATATGACTTTCAGTAAAGTCAACTTCTTTATAAGATATTGCATAGAACTTTTCAGTTAATATGTTGTTCTTATTTTTGACTCAAAATTTGCGATGGTCTATAAAAATCCTAACTGGCTCACTTACGCCAAATCAGACAGAGATCGCACCTAAAGAGTTCTGTCTGAAAAGCTTAATTATTGCAGTAGCTTATCATGAGTCAAACATTACAGAAAGCCAAGTCCAAATCAAAATTGATCTATAATTTTTTTGATTATATTGATTGATTATCAAAATCGAACATATTGATTATTGAACGTAACAAACCCGAAAGCATTTAGAAGCTCGAGTGGAAGAATTATTTACATGGTACTCGCAAAGTGTGGAATTTTTCATTTTACAGAGATAATTTCAACTGCGCTCACTTAAGAGGAGGATTTCAGTATAATGCCTGCCCCAACGTTTTACCGAATAGTGATTGGATTCCACCTCCAAACTTCCGATTTCCATGCATTTTTTGGTTTCATTGGAAAGGTTAAGAACATTTGAAAGAAAAGAGTCATTGAAATGCGTTGCGATTTGAATTGTAATTGACAAATTGGTTGATCAAAACATCATAATTAATAAATTGTTACCAATATTGATTAAGCTGCATTATAAAACTGTAAGTGGTGCTTTATCCGAAGCAACTAAAAATCTATACACGTGCAAACATTCTGAACTGTACTAATATTTTGAGGTTAGCTGAAAGCTCTTGTGCCGATTATGTTGGGGGACTTGATTTTGTTACCATCAAATAAAAATCAAATTATGTCGAAAATGAAAATATAGATTTATAATAAGTTTGATCAGAATTATTAGAGCCAATAATAAATGAAAAATAATCGAACTCGAAAAGGTTTGGATAAAACCATTTATCAATCTAAGTACACATACAGGCCACTCAAACAACAAATAACTTAAACACGAGTCGAAATATGCACCCTATACTCCTGCTCTCAACCAGACGAAGGAGGGTGTTGAGAAGTACTGTAAATCTGCTACAGTACATATAGGATGGATTGCAAAGCTTCTCCATTTTAAGCACCCCGTTTTTGATTGCAACTTAGTCAATTTAGTCAATATGCTGTCTTTGTCCGTAACATATAAATCCAACATATTGCTTCCTGAATGTTACAACTCCATAAGCAATAAGAAGCCCCTGTTGAAAAAAAAAGTCTCAGCAATTTTGCATTACTAATAACGTTTGAAATAATTGGTTATTTTCCAGAAATGATTTCAACTGTCTCTAAATAGAGGCAGATTCTGGCACAATGCCTACACCCGCAGTTATCCAAATAATCTTTGGTATCTTTCTCCGCCTCCTGATGATCGACGCATGCATTGGTTACGTTGGAAATGGTTATCACTATAACGCCCGCTAAAGTCAATAAAGTCAATTTCTTCAGGGCTTTGTTACATAATCAAACTTACACTGAAATTGGTTTTGTTTGTTCAGAAGTTGTTTTTGTTAGGGTTTATAGTTTAGAAGATAGTCAAAATTTTCAATAATGTCAAAACTTGTCAAAATCGTTTCTCATCAAAAACTTTTAGCAAAAAAAACAAAAAAATTAATTCTTTCTTGACTTTTCCGAATTTTTGAGCATCTGTCAATATTTTATACTCGTAGTATGTTGTTTTATACAATTTGAAAGAAAGTCTTTTAACTCAAACTTACGTAGAATTTCATAAATGTCACAAATGTGTTGCAGTATAATTCCGTACGTAAAAACTCGTGAAAAAATTCGAATTCTCAGTTCTCTTTGAAATGCATTATTACAACACAATTACGTAGTCCTATAAAACCGTTACGCTCTCTACACATGCCCTTTTTGAAATTGTATAGCTTGGAAAATTTGGTTGGATGAAAATGCCTAAACAAGCAATATCGTCAACTGCAAAAGTTAGGGAAATATGCTGCCAATATCCAAATGAGTTTGGGGAAATCCCACCTGGCCATTTTCGATGCTATTTTTGCGACGGGGAAAGGCATGGCACAATGCCCCCTTAAATACGCCCTGGATGTACATGTCTTAATGGTCACAGCCAAGGCCTTAGAGAGAAACTTTCCAGGGGGTACGAAGGTCAATACCGGGCCCCCAAATCTTATTGCCCCCCTCAGCCTCATCAGGGTCCATGCCGTTAAATTATTTTTTGTCCGATGGGTTTAGATCTTCATTTAAAAGTGAGGGGATAACAATATTCGCATACAGTTAGGACCTATGAAAAACACAACTAGACATAAAATTGGTTTAAATCCAGCTAGGGGATTTGGGAGAGCGCTGTGAGCCTCCCCAGGGGTCCGGGGCAGAGCCCCGGAAGCTTTAGCACTTTTTATGTTTCTCAAAGGTAAAATACTGCAATTGATCAACATCCCAGCACCAAACTTGCTTAAATTGACAAGAAGGAAACGTGATATACATGAAAGAAAGTATGTGAAGTGGGGGATGATGACATTGACACAACATTATACAATATAATGACTTTAATATTGCAAATCCAAATATTTTACTGATAAAAGTTTTAAGAAGTCATCTGCAATCATAACTTCACACACTCAAATACCTATTAAACTCATACAGATAGAGTGAGGTACTTAATGATAGTAATATAGTATGTCAACTTTGACTCCGCTCTCTGAGGTTGAAATGCTTTTGGATCTTTGGAAATGTGGGCCCTCGTACATTGTTATGCCGTAGAATTAGGGCTCTCAAGTTAGAGAAATGCAACAAACGTTAATTCGGTGCAAGTGTATGGCTTTTGATACATTTTCCTCTTTTTTTAATCAAATCGGCCACTATTGGATGCCCTAAAGGCTGTTTAGCAAAAATAGCGACCAATTACCGATACTGAATAGGCTGACTGATATTTTTGCTGTAGGCATGCTTGATTACGGTGTTATGGCGCGATACCAAAACTTAACGCGGAAACCTGAACTCTTCCGGGCCCCTTGAGCCTGGGCCCCCTAGGCCCAGGCCCAGGTACGATGTACCCCTTGAACCCCCCTCTCGCAGGCACTGGTCACAGCATATTAGTCAGAGCTTGAAGCCATTTATTAAGCATTTTCAAATGGTGTAGTTTGTTAATACTTTTTTTTTATCAAAAGTTTTATTTATAATGAAATATATATGTATATTTCGGCTGGTGCTTAGATGTCTTTTGGTTGCAAGAAAAGAAATTTGACCAGTGTTTTAATCGGCTAGACCGGCCGGTCAAAGAACGTCGACCCAACCGGTAACCCGATTGGCCAGTCGACCCGACTGGTTTCTATTTCTACCCGGGAGACTGCTGGTTGCGTTTTTTTTTTTGCATGCTATCGAAGAGTTAGTTAAACTTGATTTTTGTTAAAGACTTGGATAAACTCAAGTGCTTAATTACCCCCGTTTGCATGTCTCGATTAAATTTTTGCACTCCTGTGGAGACTTCTGGTTGCACTTTATTGCATGTTGCCAAAGAGTTCCATATATTTTTGCCACCTTTTTCACTTATGGGATTACCTTTGGGATTTCTAGCTTTGTGCTTCATTCTTCAAATTGGGCAGATCATCAAAAATTTAAAGGTTTGGTGCTTCTTACCAATTTCTTGATTTAAACTGGCTATAGGAACTTTTTTGGTTCCATGTCCTATTTATGAACATTGTCCTATAGCGGTTATGTGCTGAAGATGTGCTTTGGAATTTTATTATATTGGGCTCTTCCTTTCACCATTTCTATTTTTGTTTTTGGTTGATCTACTTGATCCGCTTGTTAAGTGTTTGGATTGATTATTTTTAACGGTTGGTTCATAAAAATAACAGGGTTTTTCGGTTTTGATCATGAGTTAGTAGTATTTTAATTTATGCCATCCCTGCTGATGAGCTTTAATTTAAGTGAAACTCGAGTCGACGACAGTGCTTTGATAAAAATGCCCCCGCATTTGCTTGTTGGTTCAACTTCGCCTAGTACCACCGTTGGTTGGTCGGTTAGTTGGGAGCCTGCTGGTTTTGTTTCATTGAATGTTGCTGAGGATCTGCAACTTTGACACATTTTTCTCTTGAATTAAAATGAGCTTTTAAACAGAATGTTGCTAGACAGCGGCCAGCAGACGGGAGCTAAACCAGCCTGCAAGAGAAAATTTTGGTATGCATACTTTTAGTCAACATTTCGAAAATGCTTGCTCAAATTTCCGAACACCCTTATTTTTTGAAAATTTATTTTTTTGGTCACATTGCAGTTGCCCAAAATTGTAAGATCTTTTTTTGAGGTTTGTTCGATTATGTAACACTAATTTCTACCCTTGTCTAAAATTCGTCAATCCCTACACTACACGCAGGAAAACATCTCTGGTAGTGGCCGTGTATTCGCAACAAGGCTTTCAAATCAAGGCGCACTTTTTCCAACGTATGTTTTACTATCAGAAATCGCAATTTAATAATGTTACAAAATCTGTGGAAAAAAACAAATACCGACAAGAAAGGATCTTTATCAAAAACTATAATAATCTCATTAAGGTTTTAAAATAGCTATCAAAACATGATGGAATACTGAAGCAAAACTTAAATTGAGGAAAAAAATTTATGAAATTTGAGATTTTTCTTTAAATTTATCAAATTAAGTTTTTGGTAAAGTTTTTCTTTCAATGCCAAATTTGATTCAGTGAATAGTTAGTTTTCTCTTTTAAAATAATATAGCCTCAAGCTTAACGGGTATATACGAAATCAGTCTTAAATTATATACTACTACATTTTATTTACTAAAATCAATTTCACCTCAGCGGGGTATCATCAGTTAAGTCTAAAAACAATCAGCGTATACTTTAAAACCCAAATTTTAAAACCTAAACAGACTATTACACCAATCAGATTGAAAATAAAATAAAACGGACTCCAATGAACAATGAAATTAACGAAAACATAATACTGTATTTAGTAAATTTCTTTTGTAGGGCAAATAATATTGAAAACCTTGTTTTATCTAAACCAACACATCATCAGAAAAGATAACTATACAAAAAAGTTGTAATAATAAACCCTTACAAAAAAATTAATTATACAGTAAAATACGTTGCAAAGCAGCGTAACTTGTAAACATATCTCCAAAACATATAGTTTTCTATTAGTCTGTCATTTATCAGTAATAAGTCGTCATCATAGTGGCTTTGTTTGCTGATGATGTTTTATCTGTTTAATTGTTCCATAATTTTTGCTTTACTTTCAGGTTTTGAAACAGCTATCAAAACATGATTAACATCGAAAAATTACAAAATTAACATCGAAAAATTAACATCGAAAATCTACAATAACATCCAGAATTGAATAATATCGAAAAATTACAATAACATTGAAAAATTAAAAATCACAAAAATTAGTCTCAACATCGAAAAGTTAACAAACAGGCGAAACCAGTAATGGATTTTCTAGACTTCCCCAGCTGTCAGAAAGCAACGGAAATTAGCAATCAGTGAACTGGATAATACCGAAAGCTTTCGAGTTCAAATATATTTCATTTTATTAATGTAGTGGTTGGTTATAATATTTCTGATCAATTTAAGTGCTAAAACCATAAGAGTATGTTCAATTTCGAAATATTTTGATTTAGCGATAACAAACTCAAAATCGAATCGAATCTAACCAAATCGGCCAGTTGATCGGGTGGTAACGCATTCGTCTCTGGAGCGGGAGGTCTGAGGTTCAAATCTCGCACCGGTCAAATCGGACACAGTGTTGCCAACAGCTTGCCACCGCAACAACATTGTGTTATTCATCTTAAATTTTAAACGAAACAGTTGTTTTAATTTATCTTGAAAATTTGACCAGATAGCATAATAAAATGTATGAAACACTTAAAAGAAATCATATCTTCTGCATCTTATGGTTTTTATTTGCAGTTTCTATCTCAAGTAGTTACGGAGATATGGCATTCTCGTATTTTAGGGGGGCATGCTTAGAATGTGGGGGGAGGAGTGTGTGACCCCTAAGTGTAAATTAAAGTCAAAAAAATTTACATGGGTTGATTTTGCACCAAAATACACCTTTTATGCCCCTTGGAGAAAAACATATCAGAAAAAAGTTTTTTTGAACCCCCCCAATAACCAGTTATTAATGAATTATCTAGATTTCCCCAGTTGTCGACAAAAAATAGCAATCAGTGAACTGAATGATACCGAAATGTTTTGAGCTGAAAAATGTTTCATTTATATTATTGGTTCTAATAGTTCTGATCAATCCAAGTGCTAAATCCAAATTCTCAATTCCGAAATATTTTGATTTTGTTTAACGGTAACAAAATTAGTTGCTCAAGCGGTAACACGTTAATCTCAGAAGCGGGAGGTCTGAGGTTCAAACATCGGGCTGGTCAAATCGAACACGCTGTTGCCAACGGCTCGCCACCACTGCGACATTTTTTCGAAACAAGCTGTGTAGCCTAAGCGCAATGACGCGGGTATGGGGCCTATCAACTCGTTGCAGGCTTTGGCGTATAGTGAGTATAATAAAAGATTTGATTTTGACTTGATTTGGTAGCAAAATCAAGTCTCCAAATATACAATACAAGCAGTTTGCCATAAAACCTTTCAGCTAACCTCTCGTAATTGGCACGAATCAGAATATTTTGCTTGTGTTTATCATTATATTTTCAATCAAATCCAGAAACCCTTAGCAGCTGTTTAACTGGAACGGGATCATCAGAAACAAACTTTTATAAAGCATTTATAAAAGCAAATTGATTAGTTGCTTTTGAAACATTAATTTTTCAGCAATTAGTAAGAAAATTATGCGTCTGCTTGGGTGTAGTGTACATACTGCATTATTATTGCTTCGGCTACAGTGCACAATTTACCGTATTTTTTAAAGCAATTCAATCAATATGTCAATCACAATTTAAATCGCAACGCATTTTGATGACTGTGACTTTCAAGGGTGATAACCCTTTCCAACGCAACCAATGCATGCGTCGATCATCAGGGAGAGGAGAGGGATTCCAAAGATTATTTGGATGACTGCGGGTGCAGGCATTGTGCCAGAATCCGCCTCTATTTAGAGCACAGTTGAAATCATCTCTGAAAAATAACCAATTATTTCAAATGTTGTTAGTAATGCACTGGGGCGTATTTTGGGGGGGGCATGGTGCCATGCCTCCTTCTGGGTCGCCAGTATAGTATAATTAGCATAGAATAGTATAAAAAATTGCGGCATAGCCCCCCACTTTGTAACTTGGGCAGAAAGTTTTTGCACAAAAACCGACAAAATCTGACTAAAAACCTTTTTTTTTGGGGATGGGGGCAAAAACCGCACTAAATCTGAATGATGACATTTTTTTTGGTCTTCACCTAATTTTGGAGAGGAAAACGAACTGATTCTGAGTGGAGAAATTTTTCTTTTGGTCTTCATTGTTCTCAAATTTGCTGGCCCCCCCCCCCTTTCAAAAATCCTGCGTACGCTAGTGGTAATTCAAAATATCTGGAAATTTATTTTTTTCCACACGGGCTTCTTATTGCTTTCAGAGTTGTAAAATTTAGAAGCCAATATGTTTGATGTAGATGTAACAGAGAAAGTCAGCACATCGGCTAAGCAGCAGTCAAAAATGGGCTGCTTATAAGAGAGAAGCTCTACAATCTATCCGATATGTACTGTATCAGATTTACAGTACTTCTCAACACCCTCCTCTGTCTGGTTGAGAACAGGAGTACGTTGCATAATGCATATTTATAGAGTTGTGTTTAAGTGACTTGTAGTTAGAGTGATAATGATTTTAGTCAAAACTTTTCGAGTTCGATTATGTCTCATTTAATTTTGGCTCTGATAATTCTGACCAAACTTAGTGCTAAATCTATATTATCATTTCCGGCATAATTTAATTTTTACTTTGATGGTAACAAAATCAATTCTCCAAGCGTAATCGTCGCAAGAGCTTTCAGCTAACCTCAAACAATTTGCAGAGTTCAAAATATTTGCATACATATAGATTTTTATTGTTTCGGATAAAGCACAATTTTCAGTTTCATAATGCAATTGATAATAATTTAATGATTGTGATGTTTTGATCTAGCAATATTATCAATTACAATTCAAATCGCAACGCATTTTGATGACTGTTTCTTTCAAAGGTTCGCGACCTTTCCAAAGAAACCAAAAAATGCGTGGTAGTCGGATAGCTGTAGTTCGACTCCAAATACTATTCGGTACAACGCTGGAGCAGGCATTGTACCAAAATCCTCCTGTCACTTGAGCGCAGTTGAAACCATCCCTAAAGTAAAATAAACAATTCCAAGCTTTCCGAGTACCATATAAATATTTCTTCCACTCGAGCTTCTTAGTGCTTTCTGGTTTGTTACGTTCAATAATCAAGATGTTCAATTTTGATAATCAATCAATATAACCAATAAACTAATAAATCAATTTTGATTTGTGTTTCAGCATCACCTTTTGCGGAACGTGCCGCTTTGCCGTTTCACCTTATTTACATATTAGTTTTGCATTGTTTCGGTTTTTGTAATTGTTGCAAGTTATTTTGGCCAATCACCTTTTTTGTTAATTTTGCGCACTGCCTTTTCTAAATTACGTCACACTCACGTGGCACTTTGGCCTGTCTCGCGAGTGTTGGTAGCTTTTAATTTCGGATTTTAGTAGTGAAGCAAACAGCTCACATTTTTATTTTTGAATCTTGGAATTTTAAGTTGGAAGACGTTTATTTACCGGCAAAAATCTAGATAATATTTTGTTGCCTGTTTGACTCTGTTTTCAATAAAATCTGATAAAATACAGTTCGCTGTATATTAGAGTTACTGAATGCAGCCACGTCTGAGAAGTCTACGCTGGGCCAGTAAGCCGGAGTCAAGCTGCGCAGCGAATACCCGTGTGGCTCCCCCGGGAAATGATCCAACTTCCGAGTTGGAACATAAGAAATATTATGTAGACTTTCTTTGCCGTTTGGAGAAGATCGTGAGTTGGTTTCTCGACTTTTTGCTGGTTTCCAGGTCATCGGTTTCGAAGTTTTATTTTTGGCGTCCTGCTCAAATCTATTGTGATTGGCAGCGATTCTTTGCAGAACTACTTGGTCTTCATCTTTATGGTCTTGGTCGTTTCCGGTGGCGAGTGAATCAGTGATCCTTGTTTTTCGTCGATTGAAGAATTTCCGATCTCCAACCACATCTTCAATTTCAATTTCAGTTAAGAACGTTTATTACATTTTACTTTGTTTATTTACTGTTATTTATTTCTTTTTTTATTTTTTGTGTTGCGTTAAGTTAGTATTTTATTGTTTGTCAGTGAATCTTGCTATGAGTTTTCAGAGTGGTAGTGACGGTTCTTTTTGTAGTAATAGCCCTACTTTAGTTCAGGCCAACTTGGCTAATTTTGAAATGTTGGACTTGGCTAAAACCGAGTCGGGTCCTTTAACTAACGCCAATGCCAGTGACGCAGGGCGGCGACCCGGGAAACTCTCGGATTCTGAACCTAAAAAAGATTGTGTTGCTCCCATTGATTTCACAGGTGGGCCAAAGTGTGTTCCTGATGTCACTCGTAAGTTTTTGACCCGTCACCGTAAGTTAATGGGAAAATTAACTAAAATGCAAAAAGATTTTAAATTGTGCTCGACGCCTGAGCAGTTTAACAGCAGCTCTACTATTTTTGATACGTTAAAATCCTCTTTCACTTCATACTGTAGAGATCTAAAACTTCAGGTTACGGATCCCGATAAATTTGATGAATTAAGTGAACGTCTTAAGGATGCTTATGATAATTGTTACGATAATTATGACGAATGTAAACTGCGCATCGTCGGCTGTCCTCACGATGATTCTGAGGATGAAAGCGTGGTGCAGTCGGCAAACAGCGCTTCTCAAGTAACCGGTTGTACTGTTACGACTAACAAATCTTGCGAAATCCGACAAATTGAACTCGCTGAAAGGCGCGCCGAATTAAAAGCATCTTTTGAGTTGGCAGAAGCTCGAGAAGCTCGGGCACGAGCAAAAACGCAGGCTGAAGCTGCAAAAGCGCAGGCTAAAGCCGAAAAAGCTGAGATGCTGGCAAAGTTACGTTTAGAGGAGGCAAGAATCGAAGCTGAAGAGAAGCTTATTGCTTGTTCTGAACGTGATTCTGTGGCTGCTTCTCGAAGGTCGCGGACGAAATCTCTGCATGCTTCAACGAGCGGTTCCACGACCACGAGAGCGGGCAGAAGTGAGTTGGGCACCAATGCTGGCTTTCGAAAAACCTCAAATTCTAAAGCACTAAAAACTAAACAAGCGGAATCGAAATCTTCTTTAATTTTCCATCTAAGTAAACCGCCTGATGAGGCTTTCGTAAAAGAACGAACGAAGTCGTCGATTCAAGACGTTTCTAATAGCGTTGCCATTTCAAAAGTTGCTGTGTGTGTGAGTAGCGAAGTTGCGCCGCCTGTCGACCCTACGTCTGTGGTGCATAACTACCTGGAGCGACAGGGCCGAAACGAATATATCAATTTAGCTTCCCAAATTAATTACAACGGAAGCAACATTGCTTTTCTATTTTACGAGAATCAAATCCGGAAATTGATGGAAGAATCGCCTTTCGGGGAAAGACGCCTAGAGGTGCGCTTTGGGCATCTTGTGTAGGAGAGCCCCGGGAGATGGATAACCTTTTCTTTACTCCGTTCAAAAACATGACGACTCAACAACGCATCGACCGCGCTTTGGAGCGTTTGAGACAGCGTTATGGGGTACCGAGTGGGTTTGTTTCGGAACCTGAAGTAGCGGAGGTCCGAAATGGCCCTAAAGTGACCCATACTTTGTCGTCTTTAAAATCATTTAATGAAGATCTTATAACACTTGAGGTTTTTGCTTACGGACATAACCAAGTTGAAAAACTTTCTGGTCAATTATTATTGAACACCGCAAATCGTTTACCTGCTAATCCAAAACGTCGTTATCTCGACGAGCTTGATAAGAGTTTATTGGATTTAAATCAACCCAGTTCTGAGGGCTTTGAGTTGTTGCGTAAATTTGTTGCGCACGAAATTAAGTTAATGACTTCAGATTACGCTCAAGCGCTGTTTAAAACTGAGGAAAAAGATAAATCACGCGAATGTAAATATACCGTACGTGTTCGACCAGCGGCCGTTTCTACTGCATCCAAGCCGAATAATGTATCTAATCGGCAAGGTTTAAACCAGTTTGATGCTGGGGTCCGAAGTCAGCGCTCACCTTCTAAGTCCGCTGTACTTCCGGAATGTTTTGTCTGTTCGAATAAACATTATCTTGCAGACTGCGATAAATTCAAAGTTTTACCTACCAATCTTAAACGACAAACGGTTTTTGGCGCAAAACGGTGCCTGAATTGTTTGTCTTTAAACCACATGGTTCGCAATTGTGCGTACCCATCTAAATGTAAATGCCGACCTGACTGTCGCACAAAACATGCTACGGCTCTACATGACTATTATGTAAAACCTGACGATGAAACCTTTGGGGCCGCGGAGGCTGCAAGTTCTGCACCTACTAGCGGTTCTGCATCGGCTAATGATTATGATGTTATTGTTAATCGTAAAATCGACTCTGTTGACAAACGTAGCCGCATGGACATCTGTTCGAATCTGATTAACAGCAGACGGGCAGTAGTCAATGTGTGCAAGTGCGATGCTCGAGAGTGTGACAATCTTAGGCTTGAAAATACATGTCTAAAAGAGAACTTGCGAAAAATTGAACTTAAGGATGAAGAGTTGCTACCCTTGAGAGAGGATGATATGGCACGTTCTTTAGTTGAACCTAATATTAAAGTGATAAATGGGAGGTTTGAAATGCCAGTTCCCTTAAAAGCAGAACTAATTGAAACTCTGCCTCATAATTATGAACTTGCCCTAAAACGTACTTTATCTTTGCGTACGAGCGCCTTAAAAAACCCTGTTTTAAAACAAACGCTCATTGACACGTTTTTCTGAACTTATCAAAGAAGGATAGATCGAGAGTGTCGATAATGTACACTTTGTCTCGCCGAAATGGTACTTACCTTATTTTGTGACCAAACAAGGAAAACCCCGTGTTGTGTATGATGGTGCAGCAACCTTCGGAGGCGTCTCTTTGAATCAGGCTGTGCTTGCAGGAACAAATTCGTTAAACAATTTAGTGGAGGTTTTGACGCGTTTTCGGTTGGGTAAGTTTGCTTGCATGGCTGATTTAAGCAAGTGCTTCTTCCAGGTCGCTGTGCCAGAAGCACAAAGAGACTTGTTTCGAATTATTTGGTTTAGCAATGGTGATTTGGAGGCTGGCACACCACAGGTGTTTCGTTTTTCGAGACACGTTTGGGGAATAAATTCGTCTCCTTACGCTGCGCTACTCGCCATCAAAACTTTGCTTTCGGATAATCCTACAAGCGCTAGTGACGTCACGCTAAGCGTTGTCGATAAAAATCGCTACATGGATGATGTTTTATATTCTAACGATTCCTTGTCTGAACTTAAAAAGGTTGCTCGGGAATCTACTGCACTTTTTAATAGCCGGGGATTTAAACTGAGAAAGTGGATTTCTAATTCATGCGCTAAAGCTATACTCACTGAAATTCCACAATGTGATCTTGCTCCGAGTATTAGTGAAGTTACTATTGGGGCCGAACCCATGCCAGACTTAGGAGTAATTTGGGACGTGGAAAATCACAAGCTTAAAGTTAGTTTTAATAAAAATTTTTCCTCTGTCACTACTAGGCGCCAGATGGCCAGTCAACTCGCTAATAATTACGATCCCCTTGGAGTAGCTAGTCCTTGTCTTCTGGGAGGGAAATTGATTTTGCAGAGGGTGGTTACGGCTAAATTCGCCTGGGATGATGAATTACCTACCGATATTATTGAAAATTGGAATTCTTGGATTTTTTCGTTAAAAGACTTGTCATGCGTCGAACTAGAGCGCTATTGTTTAGCAAATAACGAAGCTCCTTGCGAAAATAACGATTCTGCAATTTATCAGTTACACGGTTTTTGCGACGCTTCTGATAATGCCTTTACTTGCGTAATTTATTTGCGTCGAATTGTTAACGGCTGTGCTACTTTGAGTTTTATCTCAGGTAGATCACGTGTTTTAAATCATCAATCAAACTGGGTAAATTCCCGTAAAGAATTGGAAGCTGCTAAAATCTGTAGCGATTTAATGTTGCAGGCTTTAAAAGCCGTCGAAGTTCTTTCTTGTACTGTTAAATTTTGGACCGACTCGCAAGTTGTCATAAATGGATCACTAATCCGGAATTACATTTGTCGCGCTTGGTAAAACGGCGAATTGACAAAATTATTCTTGTGTCCCCGCCAGATTCTTGGCATTACGTTGACACTTCAATAAATCCTGCTGACGTTGGCACGAGAGAAAAAAGTTTTAAAAATCAGGACTTGCTCGGCCTTTGGCTGGATGGGCCCGAGTTTCTCCAGCAGGGCTCAAAGGACGCCAAACCAGTTTCCTCTCTGTCTACCGTGCGGGCGATCTCGGTGCCTGGTCAGCTGATGGGTGAGGATTGTTCGGACGATCCTCTCGAAAAACTGATCGAGACATCGCCTGACGTATACGCGTTAAAAAAGCGTTTCGCATTCTTGCTTGCTTTCAAAGAGTTTATTGCAGCTAAGTCTAAAAAGATAAAGTTTGAAAAATCTAAACTTGATGCTGCTTATTTAAACTTTGCGTTTATGAATGCGGTCAGATTTGTTCAATATCAAAGTTTCGGGGCCGCTATAACTTTGTTGCAAAGAGGCACTCCTGATGATTACGATCAAATTCTAAAAAAGTTAAGCCGAGACGTTGTGAACCCTAACCAAATGCGTAAACTCAATGAATTGAAATCCTTAAGAAATCTTCGTCCTTGAGTAGATTTAATGTTGCGCGTTGAAGGACGTCTTGAAAACGCTGAACTCCCTGTGGGAACTAGGCACCCGTTCATAATTCCTAGTCGGCATATCTTGACTCGTCTTATTGTGCTAAATGAGCATATTTTGGCCGGGCATGCGGGACCTTTGTATACGTTAATGCAAACTCGCCAACAATTTTGGATTATTTTTGGAAATGGAAGTGTTAAGCATTATATTGCTGATTGTGGTGAGTGTGCATTGCAAAGGGCAAAACCTGTGAGACAAATTTTAAGTGACTTGTCTTCCTTTCGTGTCACTAGGGCAAATAAACCTTTCCAAACCTGTGGCACTGACTTTTTGAGACCTATAATGTATCGCCAGGGTCGGAGCGACTGCAAAGCATTGGGGTTGCTATTCACATGTCTTAGCACTCGCTGTCTTCATGTGGAAATCGTTACTGGACTTGATTTAAACAACTTTTTGTTACCCTTCTCGCGTTTTACAAACCTTCGCGGAAGTGTTGAAACGATTTATTCAGATAATGGTAGCACCTTTTGTGCTGTGGCTGACATGCTTCCTAGTTTACTCGGATCGTGTGAATTTACTAATTCACTTCGTAAAAAAGGTACAAACTGGGTACGAATCCCTCCTTACGCGCCGAGTCAAGGTGGAAGTTGGGAAATAATGGTGAAACTTTTCAAAACTGCTTTACGCCAAGTTGTGGGTCACGCTCGACGCTTGCCCACTCTAATTGAATTGCAAACGTTCACCTTGGATGCGGTCCGCATCGTAAATGATCGTCCTCTCACTACGTTGAGTGATCAGCCTAACGATCTTTTGCCTATTACCCCTTCGTGTTTTTTGGGCCAGGGTCTCGCTCCATACACCCTGTTAGGTGTGACCTAAGACGGGATTATACTTCCAATGCCACTTTGGCTCATAAATTTTGGCTAAGTTGGGTTAAGGGATACCTTACAAATCTACAGGGCCGTAAAAAATGGAGAACCTGCAAGGAGAACCTTTACCCAGGCTAGTTAGTACTTGTTGGGGACTCGGAAGACATCACTAAAAGAAGAGCTTATCGTCTAGGGTGCATTCATTTAGTGCACCCACAGATCCGTAATGGTAGGGAACTTCTTCGTCGCGCCACTGTTGCGGCACTGGCAAAGGGCATTGTTGGAGGACCCGATAAGATCGAGTATATTTTAGGAGATGTCTCTAAAATTGCTCCTGTGTAGTGTTTTATTCGTGAATTTGAACTAAGATTAACTGTCTTTTAATTGCTAACTGCTTGTGTCGTTAATTACTGTTTTTATTTATGAAATATAAATAAACTTTTCGTGCAAATTGGGCAACTCTCTATCAACATTAATTTTGAAATATTACATGAAATTAAAGGTCCATTTATTATGACGTTTCGCTTTCTACTGAAGTTGATGCCTTCGAAATGGCTAAGCACTTATTTATATTGAAATATTTTAAATTCCTTAAGCACTAAAAATGCGATTAATTTTGTTACGGTGTGATCACTAACCACTATGATGCTTTCACCTTTATTTTGTTATTTATTTTTTGAATTTCAACTCTGTGTTTCATTTCAAAGGGGCCGCAATGTTTCGGCATCACCTATTGCGAAACGTGCCGCTTTGCCGTTTCATCTTATTTACAAATTAGTTTTGCATTGTTTCGGTTTTTGTAATTGTTGCAAGTTATTTTGGCCAATCACTTTTTTTGTTAATTTTGCGCACTGCCTTTTCTAAATTAAGTCACACTCACGTGGCACTTTGGCCTGTCTCGCGAGTGTTGGTAGCTTTTAGTTTCGGATTTTAGTGGTGAAGCAAACAGCTCACATTTTTATTTTTGAATCTTGGAATTTTAAGTTGGAAGACGTTTATTTACCGGCAAAAATCTAGATAATATTTTGTTGCCTGTTTGACTCTGTTTTCAATAAAATCTGATAAAATACAGTTCGCTGTATATTAGAGTTACTGAATGCAGCCACGTCTGAGAAGTCTACGCTGGGCCAGTAAGCCGGAGTCAAGCTGCGTAGCGAATACCCGTGTGGCTCCCCCGGGAAATGATCCAACTTCCGAGTTGGAACAGCTGTAAAGGGAGAGGACTTAAATCCAAACCTTAAAGTAAAAATGTCTAAATTAGGAGACGTGCGTAAGTAAACTAGAGTAACTGAAACGTATCACAGATGGGATTCTGAGGATGGAGCCCCCAGTTTTCTGGGCAATTTTTTGTAAATTTTTAGAAAAAAGCTATTTGAATGCCATTGGATTACATTTCGCACGTGTTCAGAGCCATTTGAAAGAAATAAATCGGTAACATTTGAAAGCCAATTGAAAGAATTAAACTGTTTAGTCCTTCTTTTACTTGCAATTTAAGTTTAAAACACGTTTAAATCTCGCATTTTGGGGTTAAATTTTGTAAGTAATTTGGCCCAGGTAGGAAGAAGTAAGGTACATTACCTTCTATAGTATTTTAGCACTAAATAATAGTTCACTCAAAGATTTTCCTTAAGAGACTTTTGTTTTGTCATAAAAATAACCAGGGGTATGCGTACGGCCAGGGGGCCCAGAAACCTTCAATTCAAATTCACTAATTTGTTCAGTGAGCATTTTCCCTAGCCAAGTTTTCGTTTTCAAAAGTATTTTGTGGCGTAAAAATTGGCGAAGTGGAAGTGAATTGTTATTGAAAAATTGTACAATAGATGATTACGCCGACTAATCATGTTATTGCCCGGGCTGGATTTACATTTCACTGGGGCCCTGGCATTGTGTTATTTGACAAATCCGGCCCTGATTATTGCATTACGTTCATAAACAGGTTAGATGAGGGTGTGAGGTAGCAACTTTTAGAACAAAAACCTTTAATTTCACCTGCGTTATACATTTGAATTGGTTGGCAAAAATTGAATGGAGGGGGCCCGGGTCCCCTGGTCGTCAATACCATTGTACAGTAGAATTCCTGTTGTACGCGAGTCCTGTACGTAAAAAATGCTAAAAGAAACTGAAAAAATTATAGCCTTTTTTGTAACATTTTTATCATTGGTCTTATTTCAATTAGGGGGGGGGGGCAGGCTCGCTTGCCCCCCTCGCCCCCCCCTCCTGGCTACACTTATGCATTTGGCTTGCATATCAGATTAAATACAAATTAGGATTGAATAGAAATAAACGAAATAGAAGTAAACGAATAAATAGAAATTCCCAGCTTTTCTACAATAATGCTTTGCAGCATATTCTATAGCGCCATTAGGAGGCAAGTAATAAGAAAAAAGAGATATACACATTGGCGACAACAATTAAGGAAAATACAGTTTACATTAAAAGCATACCGCAACATTGTAAGATTTTCTTATATTTTCTTATATTCATAAAAATAGTTTGATCAAAAACCATTCCAATTCTTGCAATTCTTTGTTTTGAATAATAATTTCATCAAAAACATCAAACAATTTCTTAGAGTGAAATAATTATATTTTGATTAATAGGGATAAATTTAATAAAATACAATGAAACTTTACTATTTCTTTGTCTTGAGTAAAAATTTCAACGAAAAATAACCCAAAAACTCGTCTGAAACTTGAACTTTTCATAAACTTGGTCTATGTCAGAGTAATTTGATCAAAATATTAAAAATTGTATGTTTCTTTATCCTAAATACTGCTTTTACTAAAAACTTTTAGAAAGTTTTCTTGTCTTCGTAGAAATGATTTGATCAAACACATTCAAAGCCTTACAATTTTAACTTAAAAAATCAAAAATTTTGTAAAACTATTGTATCAATAAAAATTTAGGGACTTTTTTTCAAAGTGGTTTATAGTCATACCGGTCAAATTTCTTTAAAAAAAACCTCATGTTTTTTCTTCAGGAACAATTGAAGACTCTTGCTGCGATGCAAGCTTTTGATCTCGGCAAAAATGATTTATCCTTGAGGGGGAGAGATTGAAAGTGTCTGCAATGCTTTAAGTTCTGTAAAACTGAAGACATTAGTGGATATGGAAGTTTTCGTTTAATCTTGATAGATTTACCCATTCGGGATGAAATCGTAGACCTCAGTAACGGTATAAGTTTTTAATTTTAAACAAACAGCTTTACTCCTCCGAGGTGAAATCGAAGACGTCTGAGGCGCTTCAGGCTTCTAACCTCAAAAGTTTACGATTCCAAAGATTGTGGAAGAAACATGTTAAGCAATCCAGGCTAGCATCCGAAGCTAGCGTCCGAAGGTCATTTACCTATAATTATGCAACGCTGAAGGAAAATTGACTGTGTCGCAAATTTACGGTACCCTTAAACTTTGTAAACAAGTTGGGACGTGTCAAAGATTAAGAGTTCAAAGGGCGCTTTATTGATTTTAAGTTTTAAATAAAATAGACACACATATAATAAACTAAAATTAGCAGCATCTGGGGATTCCTCCAAACTTCCAGTTCGGACGTGTCAAAAGCCTTAAGTAAACCATTAGACGTATGTCACAAATTGCAATAAACTAAAAAATAATCGCATCTGGAGATTCCCCCAAGCATCTTGAAACAGGTTCGGACAGAAGATTGAAAGTGCTGAGGTTGCTGGAATGATTGCACATTTGCACAAGTTTTTGGAACAGATGTCACATCACTATAAACCGCGTCTGTCTATTCACCTAAATAACATGCCAAGAATTAAATAATTATCAAATTAAAACCTACGTCAAGTCTTAATAAAATCCTATAAAATTTCAAAGGTTTTTAGCTGGGTTTAGTTCTTTCATACGTTTTCAAATTACTATCTGAGAAAATATTCGAAATCTACGTTATTAATTAGAATTGAAAGGATTCGTTTTCAGGGAAAATTTGGAGATAATATCAACCAAACGACTTTGAGCTTTGGGTTCCCTTGGGGAACAGTTGAAGACGCCTGCGGCGTTCCAGACTTTTAATCTTGGTCAAATTAATTTACAAAATTCTTTAAAGCTTAGGGTGCCCTTCGGGAACATTTATTTAAAACTTTTAATCTTGGTCAAGTAAACAGACATACTTTTTCAAAGCTGAAGGCTTCCTTCGGAAACAGTATTAACAACGCTTGCGGCCTTCTAGACTTTTTAGTCAAATAAAATTTTGCAAAGTTTTTTAAAGCTTAGGGTTCCCTTCGGAACCAATATTGAAAACGCATGCGGCGTAAGAATACAGTACTTTTAATTTTGGTAAAATAAATTTACAATTTTTTTTAAAGCTTAGGGTTCCCTTCGGGATCTACAAATTTTAATCTGACCAACGAAAACAGCCGAAAAAGTTCCTAAAGGCGGTTTTGCAAACGGAAAGTTGACCGCCAGTCCAAAAATCGGTCGATTACGTAAGGTTTATAAATTTGTAACTTGACGCCTCGAGCTTTGTTGCTAATCTTTTTCAGTGGCGGATCTAGAAAATTTTGGTGGGGGGGGATTTTAAGCACAAAACCTCAAAAATTCGGATGTCTTCACCGAAATTGAGAGTGATTTTTCGACCAAATTCAGAAATTCAAACGTTTTTTTCGCCCAAAATCAGGTGGTCTCCAAAAAAAAAAAAAAAAAAGGTCTTCACCAAAATTGAGAGTGATTTTTCGGCCGAAATCGGAAATTCAAACGTTTTTTTCGCCCAAAATCAGGTGGTCTCCAAAAAAAAAAAAAAAAAAAAGGTCTTCACCAAAATTGGGAGTGATTTTTCGGCCGGATTCGTTAGGTTTAGGCTGGTGGGGGGGGGATACATCCCTAACTGGAGCCGAATTATTCGTAACAGAGGCTGATTTTTCGGCCAAAATCGTTACTTTTAGGCTGGTGGGGGGGATGCATCCCCCCCATCCCCCCCCCTAAATCCGCCACTGATCTTTTTCCCAACGAAGTCGCAACAGCTAGCAGTGTCGTAAAATTTTAACGCAAAAGTCTAAGAATAATATCGCCTTTCAATACTATCGACTCACAAATATTCTAGTCGTCACTGTTGCAATAAGCGATTAAAAACCTAATTGAAGTCTCTTTGAAAAGATAAACAAAAGAGTCGGAACATGGCCTACTTAATTTACATGGCCGTACAGTCTGCCTTTTCGAGAGAAAATTAACAGGGTCACTTTTCGCTAATCATGTCTCGTGATGCGGCTGTCTGTAAATAATTGCATAGTGCTTTGCATTGCGGGCTATGCATTTTACCGTTGCCAATTTCGCAAAATATCTTCTATTTAAAGCTGGATTATGGTGAAATACTAATCAAGCTAATTCTTAAAGAAGAATACAGATTTCATCAACAGATGCAGTTTTGAATAATATCTATGGAATTACTAATTATATCTCTTGTGCAGTAGGTAGACTAACATAAAGTCAATCATACAAACAATGTTGAAATGCAACTTACAACTCTTTAAAAACAAAAGCGTAATTTTCTTGCGTTAATCATGTTATCGATATTTCGTGTTTAAAGGACTTCAATTTATTTGTTGGCCAGTTTTTTGTTTCGTCTACGCTTAAACTGCAGCACAGCACCTTTGCACACTTCATTCACTCATTTTTTTGCGCATTATCAAAATACCGGTACACATTGCATATGGGCTGTTCCATTACATTTCAACAAATGCCAAATACCCTAGGTTGGAAAATTTATATAAAATGCTTATAAATCATCTACATAGGATGGCACAAGCTATAAAAAAAAGTGTTTATGAAATCGGACTGTCCGTTAATGAGATATAGAAAATCACCACTAGGTGTCAGACAACAGTATGTAAAAATACAAAAATCAATTTTGAGGCCCTTGCTTATGGTGGAAAGCTGGTTTTTGTGCCAAAATATATATTTTTGGGAATAGGGAATCTAAATTTGGGGTTTAATTAAGGCTAATCTTGCTATAAAATTGTGTTTTGATTATTTTTTAGGTTTTTGGGAGGTAAGTTGGGGTCAAAAATTGGGGATGAAGGATTGAATAAAATTTTAAAACAAAAATATTTTTGGTAGTATAAAGGTTGCTCTTTCTTGTTGATAAAGAATTTAGGATGACAATTGATTAGCAATGCGTGTAAACAGATCAGTTTGTTTTGCTGTTATTTTCAGTTACCAAGATACAGTAGGTACTGCTACAAAAACAGCACATGAAAATTTCTTCGTTTGAGTGAAATGAAAGTATGGATATGTCATGAGACAAATTTTGAGTATTTTAGTTTTACCATACAATGCAACTGAGCAAATAACAATACAGCTGTATGTAACATGTAGCGAACATAAGTAGACATTTTGGCCACAAAGTATACATAGCATTATGTCGATCTTGCTGACTAACATGATAGATGCTAGTCAATCACAAGATTGGTGGCATTGCTGCAATGGTGTAATTGGTGTTTAGTGCATTTTTGCTATAAAATACAATTCTAATCATTGCAAAAGCTTTGTACCAATATACTGGTATTATTTCAATAAAATACCGGTATGCTTTTTTTGGAACACTCTGCATATACGTTTTAACTAATTTAGCTCAAAAATATTTAATGGCAAATATGTTGATGCAAATGATAAAATATTATACACGTGGGTTCATCTCCAAATCATTGCTACAGTATGTTATTTGAAAGAATAAGAAACAGGCATTGCAAACTTGTTTATAGTGTAATTGCAATTTCACTTGGAATGAAGTTAAATGACCGGCCAGTTGGTCAAGCGGTAACGTGTTCGTCTCTAATGCGGGAGGTCAAATCTCAGGCCAGTCAAATCAGACAGTGTTGCCAATGGCTTGCCACCTCTGCGACATTTCTTCGAAAGGAGCAGTGTCGCTTGGTCGCAATGACGCGGAGATGGGCCTCCGCAAACTCATTACATGCTACAGTGTAACACAACGAGTATAAAAAAAATTTGATTTTGATTTGATAAAGTTAAATGCGTACGTGGGCACAAATTCGTTAATCCGTTAATAACGAAGCTAACTTTTTCATTAACTCGTTAATCCGTTAAAAACTTTTTTTATGTTAACGGATTAAAGTAACTTCCGGTAAGCTTCGTTAACTTTCGTTAAGGTTTTCATCGTTAATATCTTGCATCACTCATTTATCGTAACGGTACAAACCAGTTTGCACTGGTAACACTTGTTGCGTATTAGCATGAGCTTTATCGAAGAAAAAGCGAAGAAAGGAGCTCTTTGTTGTGGCAAAAAATAAGCTGCAGCCTCATAGGTCTATCAATTAATGCTGTTTGCAGCTTCCAAAGATTTTCCTATCGCAGCTTCGTTAGTGCGTTTGAACCTATTTCTATCTTGAAATTATATTAGATTGTAAAATATAACTTACAAAACACAAAAAGACCACCATAGCAATAAATATTTTCTGACAATAAGCTCAACCGTGTCATTACGTGTTCTAGAAGAGAGTGAATAAAAAGAAATTTAAATTACATGCAAAATATTAATGATTTAACGGACTTTATTAACTTCCGTTAAATAAAGCTGAAAGTAAGGAATTAACTTTAACGGAGGTATGAAGTTTGTTAACGAATAGTGGTTAACGATGCTAAATTTTTGCATTAACTTGCCCACCTATGGTTAAATGGTAATTGAAATCACATGCACAAAAAATATCAAGGTACTGGGAGAAAAAAGCACCACTAAACACTCTCAAAATTACTTAATACATGAGTATTGATCTAAGTGAGTAAGCAATTTAGATGTTTGATAATATGGTATTTTTTAATAATTTCTAATAATTTCTTTGTAGTAGCCTACATCTTTTTTCATAATGAGCACAATTTGAAAAGTTAATTCTTATAACATTGAGATGCAAACTTTAATTGATCTAATTTGTTAAATCAATGCTATTAACAGTCTAGGTTTATTAATTTTTTCAGTTATTTGATAATTATTGCGCAAATTTTTAATGAATGGCGGAAAAATTGAACACTTTGCTCTAAAAATAACTAAAAAAATCAAAAAGATTTTGCAGGCAAGCTCTAAAATAATGCATGAGAAATTGGTGAGAATGATCAAAATAACTTTGATTAATTTTAGTTAGCACTTCATACAACCTAATTTGCGCAAACAATCGCTAATTGATTTGTTTTGGTGAACTATAGCCTAATCAAATAAAAATCATTCGAGGCAATTAAACTCATAATGAAGCACTGGAAAGAATGTTGTTGTTGTTGTTGTAGCGCATATTTATCCTCCTGTCACAGGACAGCGTCAGCCGCCAACTTATTGGACGATCCGCACACTTTCATTACAACGACTACTTCGTGATTGGAGAAATCCGTACCTGCTTAGGAGTTTCCGATAATCCAATGTTTCTGTGGCTTTCTTCGAATTCTTGTCCACTGAATTTGCTGCTTGTTCGAAGCCACCAAGCAGAGATAATCATCGTAAAGCGTCTTATCCAAGGACGCAGCAACGTGACCAGGGTGCGGGTTGAACCCAGATCATTCGATCAGGGTCGTCGTAAAAACGACGCCTTTACCCATTTGGCCACGCTGCCGACTGATTATTGCTTAATAAGGTATATTTCTTGATTCTGATACATAGGCTAGCCATATTTTCGTTGTATAATTATGAAACAACTGTAATTGTTTTGAAACAATCAATATTTGTATTCATACAGAGCAAGCAATAAATTCAAAATTTGAAAAAACAAAGTAGGAATTTTTAGAAGCTTGTTTCAAAAAATACAGCATAAGTGATGAAGACTACAATTGTCATGAAAAAACGAAAAAGCAATGAAAAATGTTTATGGTCAAAACTTTAGAGCATATTTGTTTTCTTTTATTTTGTGCAATCTTTCATTCCCATTTTCGGGCCTCAACTTAGCCGCCAAAATTAAAAAAAAAACTTCAAATAACAGACTTTTCTTAAAAATTATCATGAAAATAACCTGAAATTATGATTCCTTGCCCCCAAAAACATGTATTTAGACACAAAAACCATGTTGATACCTTTAGTAAAACTCGTAAAATCTACATTTAAAATTTTTCATACTCGTGTCTGTCACCTTCTGGTGACTATCAATATCTCAGCAACCACTGATCCGATTTAAAAATTTTTTTGCAGGTTGACTCTTTTCCAGAGGTTGCGTATAAAAATGCTCAAATTTTTTTTGAAATGTAACGGAATAGCCCATATAATGATTATAATCCAATTTTGATGAACGTGATGCTGGTGTATGTTGTTCACACAGAAATGACTGTGCAGAGTGCACAAGTGTTCATGGTGAGAACACTCTCACCTCACCCGCATCTATTTCAAGTAAAGGTGATTTCAAAAAAATATTGTTGGCTGCGTCAGAGATGGAATCGGGCCGAGTCGGCTCAGCCCAAATCCTACCCGAACCCGAAAAAGTAAGCCCGAACCCGACCCGACGCCTTATAGGAAAGCCCGATTCGGCCCAACAGTAGTTTTTCCTGTTCATTAAGTGAGCTATGCTAGATATTTGGATGTTAATGTGCTGCAAACCAGTTTTATTGTTTAGAAAAAAATAAAACAAAAACACACAAGTAAATCAATCAATTGTAAGCAGAATTCAGTAGTTCTATTGCCTCCACGGTTTCTGGAGATAGCAATGTCCGCTTTTCTGTTATTGTCAGTCCGCAGGAGGAAAGGTCGCGTTCCGACTAAGCGCTAGAGCACTGCGCTGCCAGCAATTTTCCAGCAACTTTGGATAGCTTTGGAAATTCTCCTTCGTTTGCTCTCCAAAAACTCAATAGGTTGGTAGTGGTGCATGTCCCTCTGTTGTACACTTCATATGCTTGTAGCTCCTGTGAAGAAGAAGGTTGTTTATTGTATTGGACTGTAGGAGGCTTATTGAAACCTAGGTTAAGGTACCCTATATCATTTTTAATCTTAGTATCTGCTTACAGTGTACTCTACAGAAAACAGTCAATCAAAATTGACTTTGTCTCATAAAGTTCTATATATCTTAAGCCGCATTTACACGGGCGACTTTTTTGCGTGCGATTTTTTGATAAAAATGGTTATGGCAGAGTTGCATTTACTCAACGGCGGTTTTGATCATGATAATTGGGACCTTAATGATGGAAGTAATTGTCTTAAGTTGGTTTCATACCAATATTGTTATAATTGAAAACTTTAGAAGAGAATCGGTACTGCGATAAAAAATCGCAGTGAGATCAGTTCCGATTTTGTTTTAAAAAGGTTTAGAATATCACTATCGGAATGGAAACAACTTGAGACAGTCATTCTCAGCAGTAAGATAACTTTCATCACAATGAGAACCATTATTGAATAGATGCAACTTTGCCACATCCATTTTTATCAAAAAATCGCACGCAAAAAAGTCGCCCGTGTAAATGCGGCTTTAGATATAGAAGAGTAACACTCACCTAACGTAACTCTTCCTTCGTTGCATCATTCCGTCCGTTTCCGGTTTGTGGTTGTGCGCCGTCAAGCTCTCGGAAGTCGGAAAATGGATCGTCATTCCTATCCAGTCGTTGGCGCTTTGTAGGGCAGACATCCGCTGGACTCGATGCGACCCTAGCCCTTTCCATATGCTCCAGCGCCAAGTCGTCAATGTCACGGAGCAGCCGCCGCTTAAAACTGTTGTCCTCAACGTTTTGGCATGGCAAAAATTAGAAACGCTTGAAATCAGGATCAAGGAAAGTGGTGAGCCAGTGGTGCGCTCTCAAAGAACCATAGTATATTTCATCCATTAACGATCGAAACTCGTCTTTCAAGATCGATATTACTGGGCTGTCATTGGTTGACCTTTGCGACAAAGCCATCGCTTTGTAGTATGTGAGGACAGCAAAGTTTATCGTTGGTTTCGTGTTGTATTGCAACGTTTCGAACAACTTGCGAAACGGCTCCATGAAATCCAAGATTTCAGCATTCAGTTTGCGATTTACCGACGCAATAAGCATTGCGCGATCTCTGTGCGGCTCGGACAGAATACGCACTAAATCTTCGTAGCTTTCTTTGATGGAATGGGCTCGGTCGATTAACCCTTCCCACCGCCGAGTAGTGCTTCCTTTCTTGACAGACACTGGTAACTGTTCTTGTACTCCAGCTGCTTGGTTGCAAGTACTTTGCCAATGCTGCAGCTGCAGTGTCATACTAAAGAACTTCAGGTTTGACACTGCATGCTCGGAACCACATTGACAACAAACAAGTATGCAAACGATGAGCCATACAATCTAATCGTCCTGTATCGTGTAGCGCATTGAAAGCAGCAACCATGCTGGCACCATGGTCAGTGGTTGCTGTTATTTTGGAGGGGTCAATATTATACTCTGAAAATATTGCTTTGACGGCGTTAGCTATACTGCCGTGATTTGGTAAAAGGCAATAACTCCAAAATTTTCAATTTGCGTTTTTTTGCATTTTTTGAACGTTTATACCCGTCTGCATCTTGTGTCCGATTTTCAAGTCTGAACTCCTTACCAATCTATAGATATTAACGATGGAAAAAAGGCGTAACTCCACTTTGTACAAAAAGCGAGTAAAATTTGTGAAAGTTTGATTGTAAAACATTTTAACTCCTATTGTGATTGTTCGCTACTGTTTTATCACACACGAAACAATGAGTTTTCTCAAATTACATATTAGAAAACTAAAATGGCTGATTTTGCAAACTCGGCTGCTTGCAATGAGCTGGGCATAGTGCAGAGGACATTAAAGTTTTTAGAACCGGCCAGTTGGTCGAGCGGTAACGCGTTCGTCTCTGGAGCGGGAGGTTTGAGGATCAAATCTCGAACCGGTCAAATCGAACACAGTGTTGCCAACGGCTCTCCACCCCTGCAACATTTCTTCGAAAGATCGAGTTGTGTTGACTGGGCGCAATGACGTGGAGATGGGTCCCGCAAACTCGTTACACGCTTCGGCGTAATACAGCGAGTATAATGAAAGATTTGATTTTTGATTTAATTGATCTTTCGCCAAGTTAAACAGATACATAGGGCGGTCTCGACGTACATGGTGGTGGGATTTTGAAGGGGGTGCTAATTCTCGACGGAGAACCGGTACATTTCCTTCAAAGATTTAGGCCGTAGTACCGGTAATGGCTATATTCTAATTCAGTGTAATTTCTTTTTTTCTGATACCACTAAACTAAGTCAGCGTTTTTTTACAATGATGTGCTTTTTGAAAGGGTATAGTCCAAACTGAACCATTAGAAAGGATTGATTGAGGAGTGAATCAATATAAAAAGAGAAGTCTGCTAATACGACTCGCACCTTAGGTTGTATGGTGAAGACGATTATACTACCAGAAAAATAGTTTTATGCAAATATTAAAAAAAATAAACAGTTTCAAGCGCTTGATGAGGCTTCATTCCTGGACTAGCTTGTGATATATACAGGCACATAGCCAGAACGGAATTTTTTGGGGGAAAGCGAATACTTGGGGGGGCAATGTCTTCTCGCAGCGGGCGATCTCAAAAAAAAGGTCTTCACGGAAAAGCAAAAGCTGATTTTGCCAACAAAACTAGGTGAAGACCAAAAGAGAAAAAAGGTCTTCACGGAGTTTAAAGCTAATTTTACATAGAATTGACATTTTTTGCGTTAGAATGACATTTACGTGACATCATTTGAGGGAGCAAAGTAAATTTTTGGGGGGCAAAGTAACGGATTTAACTACTCCACTTACATATGTTGCATGAAATTGTGCAAAAAATGACGTTCAATTGAAATTATTTGGGGGGCATTTCCCCCCTGGCTACCTAGCTGGATATATATCCTGGTTTACTGGTGCCTCTCCAACAGCTAAAAGCCGTAGCAAGCTTGTAGGCGGAAACAAAGAAATTCAGGCAGGTCCCAAGGTATCCTAATTGCCAATTACATCCACGTGAAAATGTTTCGAGTGGGCTCAGTCACGCCTGGTCCTCTTTTAGCTACGAATCTATCCCTCTTCGCGTTAAAACCCTCTGTTGGAAAAACTAAAAATCCGCTCGTTCGTTCACAATTTTACGCACAGCAGACCGAGCTAAGTTTTCTAGTCCACGCTTGGTGTACAATCGAAAGTATGCTGGCGTGCATAGGCGTAGCCAGGATTTTTGATTGGGGAGGGGCCCAAACCACAAATCACATGCAATGACGTCATCAGAAATTTTCAAAAGAGAAACTTTTTGTGAGTACAAAGATATTGCAGAATGGAAGATCTAAAGCCGTGGTTTAAAGGCACTTAACCAGGATTTTGCTAAAGTGAGAGGGCGTAAACAAAGTTAAAAAGCATAAATGTCTTAATTGGGAGACGTGTTGAGCATGTAATTCAAACGTATCGCAGCCGTTGGGCGATTTTTGTACTGTTTTGGAAAAAAAAGCTATTTTAATGCCATTGAATCATATTTAGCACGTGTTCATAGTCATTTAAAAGGACTAGATTTTCAACATTTGAAAGCCAATTGAAAAAATTAAATTGCTAAATCCTCCTTTTACTTGCAATTTAAGTCCAAAACACGTGTAAAATCTTGCATTTTGGTGTTAAATTATAATTGTAAGTGATTTGGCGCATGTAGGTGGAAGTAAAGTACGTGCATTGCGTACTGCAATATTTTGGTAAGTAATAATCCACTCGAAGATTTTTCTTCGAGATTTTTGCTTTTTCATGAAATTAACCAGTTATAGGAGTACATGTACGGCCAAAGGGCCCAGGTCCCCTCAATTGAAATTCAATAATTTGTTCAATGAGCATTTCCCCTGCTGATTTTTTTAGGTACCGTATTTCGTGCGTAAAACTGGCGAGGTAAAGATGAATTGTTATTGAAAAATGGAACAATAGATGGTTACTCTTACTAACCTTGTTTTTCCCGGACCGGATTTACATTCTCTATTTAACATTAAATAGAGCCTAGCTCTAGCTTGTTGGAGAGTTTCTAAATTTATAGTCGTTTTGTGAAATTGCATCAGCTGCTAATAGCAGGGTTTCAAAAGTGATTAGCCACGACCTAAGAAGTTTAGGCCATGACTTTGAGGCCCTTCTTTCTGAATGTACCAGGAATAATTTGCGGTTTGTGTCAGTTGTACTTTTCCACCCACATATTATGGGCAAGCATTAAGTATTTTGTCTGCTTAGTAGTATTAAATATTTTTTGCATTGTTCGTATAGGAGCGAGCATTGGCTTTACTTCAAGTTGGCTATGCCGTGAGCCGAAGACTTTTTTGTCTTTGCCATAAATTAAAACGTTATATGTTATCACCGGTCTGAGCAACTCGTCTGTCTACGGAGTACGGACCCATCAGGCCCCAGCAATGAGCCTATACTGCAAAGCGTGGCGAGCGAGTATATACTGTATTTGTAAATCAAAATAACGAGCCCTTTTATCATTTTCATTGTCACGCTATATATTATTATTATTTACTAACTGAGGTAATAATTTGAGGACAAACTTTGCTTAGTTTTACGTTGGCTTACAAGTAACATGCGCTTGCAATTTACGCAAGAAAATTCAAAACTGAAAAAATCAAAGCATGAAAAATTGCGGCCGAGGTTTCTTAATAATTGACATTCAAGTGTTTTCACATTAAAGCCCGGTCTACATTGTGCGTACAAGCGTTAGTGTAAGGTAGTATTTTTTGCTTGTTTTAAACAACGTGTAGATTGTACGCTGGTAATGCGGCACGCCTGGGTACAAATTTTCTGTCTGAAAAAGCTAAAAATACGCCCGTTTGTTCATGATTTTACGCACAGTAGACCGGGTTAAGTTCTGGTCTACGCTTGGCGCCCAATCGCAACAGACGAGCATATCCGTCATTTGTTTTGCACCAAATATAAAGGTTCGCTTGCACGTTCATAATTTTAAACTATTTTTAGATCGTTTTAGTTATTTTTATTGCATTTTTATATTATTTTTGGCTATTTTCGAATAAAAAAAGGTTTTCTTTCTACGCATTGGCTTTCAAGAAACGGTTATCCTAATAAATGCGAAACTTTTTTCGTTCGAACGAGTAATACCGGCTTAATAATATTCAAGTTTTGAATAATTGCCGTATTTCCTTCCCTTTGCTGATATCTTTTTTTTTTTTTGAAAAAAAAACATAATCAAACGCAAATACGCAATCAATTGTGACGTCATCAATGACATCATCTTGACGTAATTACATCAAACAGGAAACACTGACTTACGAGCATTCAACTTTGCAATCTTGTAGAATGCGAAAGTTGAAAAATTCAATTGAGACAATACGAGACAATAGAGACAGTGACGTAATACAACAAGAATTTTCAAAAAGTGGACAAAAAAAGGGAATAAGTCCATTTGCGGGCGAACGGAACAAAATTTTTGAGTTTTGTTTTTTGTATAAAAATTCTGTGACCAATCTATGCTTTCTGACAAAAAATCAAAAAAAATTACAATCAGGAACATTGTTTAAATTAATCAAACACTAAATGCCGATTTTCTCGAAAAGTTGGAAATGGTGGTTATTGCCTTTTACCATATCACGGCAGTATAGTTTCAGAAGTGTGGCGCTCAATCCCAAAATGCCGTACTGCCAACATACGATGCTTTAGTTCAAAATTGGTGTCAATCCAAAACGCGTGAACATCCAGGTACGACATATGCTTGAACTCGTCTGTCCACAAGTCAAATGTAACCGCTAATGAGTCTGCCTCCTGAGGTTCAGTTAGTTCGATTTTCAGTTTTTGCTTTAATTCTTCAGCTTTCAGTTTGCTGAATTCAGAAATAGTCTTTCTTCCATCTAAAACATCTTTGACGTCAAACGCCCATGCTTTGCAGCAATGTTAACCATTGTTTGCAACAAGGAATGGAGAACTTCGTTCTCTAAAGACTAGAAAGAATGATGACCTCGAACGCAGTACTGCAGCTGTGATTCTTTTATGCCTTGCTTTTCGATATCAGTCAGTTTAATCTTCTTGTTAAAAAGAGAAATTAACTGCGGTTGAATGGTCTTGGTTTGTGATTGCTTGCACGTCTGAGCATGCCGGTTCAAGTAAGAGGAACCTATCACCTTTGCATCGTATCGTAACACCTGTTTACAAATGTTGCACTGCACAAATCCGTTGATAGTTTGCGAATCTGGACTGTCCGAATTTTCACTGCCTCCAGGTAATAAATACTGGCTGATACTTCGAAAATTACTCCAGAAGTTCGCTTTTCCTGATGCTGGCTTGAAATCATATTTACCATGGTTTTTCTTAATATCGCTTGTTAGTTGTTGAGCTTTTAACAATAGACTGGAATTCGACATTCTGGCAATATGCTTTGCAACAACCTGCTAAAATATTGTTATTCGTGCTGCACATCCGTCTACTGGCGACACAACCGCATAAAAAGAACGACCATGTGAAAAGCACAGAAATGCCTAAACCATGCATTGTGACTCGCGCTGACGTAACAATGCATAGGGTTACGATACCAGTGTTGCTAGCTAAAGGAGCAACCGGCAGTGTTGCTGCAGCCTAATACAGTGAAGTACCATAGCAAGGGCAGGGTGCTGTGCAAAAGTTGCGGATGGCCACTTCGTACTTGAAGGAAAGGCCACTATCTAACAAGAGGAAATTCTTATTGGTGAAAACGAACGCTCTAACCACTCCTTACGAAAGAAACGACAGACTCTTAATTAAATAACGTGATCGTATACCTGTATTTTAACCCATATCCAGACGTCACTGGTGGAGAGAGATTAACTTCTTTGCATAACGCAGTGTCTTTTGTTAATGATCTTAGTGCAGAGGAGCTTCTAATTATTACTAAATTTGTAATAGACTACCAGCTTGATTCTAATCGTCAAATCTTAGCAAAGGATCAACTTCGTGGCAAACCTGACATGTAGCGAGCAAAACTGCCCGCTCTATTTACTATTTGACAGTATCACAAATCCAGACGTCGCTGTAGGAGATTAACTTCGCAGCAAGCAGACTGTATCTTATTGTTATGTTAATGATCTTTGAGCAGGAAAGCTTCTAATCTGTTCTAGTTTTACAGCCATTTCTAACAATTACAATCAAACGTCGAATTTCTCACGCGCAAGAGACTTACTAATCACATCACCAAACAAGCATGAAGTGATGGTTTCATGCAAAGTCACTTCGGCCGTTCGGCGCAGAAAAATCTAGTTTTGAGAAATATGTCCGAATGAAAAAAAATTATTAGCTAGTGTGCCCTCGATTGAGCCCGATTTCTCTTTGGAAAGTTAAGCCCGAAACCCGGCCCAATGCCGGCCCGACCCGAAAAAAACGACCCAACTTCCATCTCTGGGCTGCGTCTAGCTTTGCAAAAGATTTCGACACATAATTTACCAAGTCCACAGAAGGAAAAATGAGACCAACCTAGGATAATTTCAAAAGGTAATCGTTTGCTGGAGCTTTGTTGTAGGCAGTAGCGTAGCGCGAGGGCTATATTCTCCCTATTAGCCTGCCGACAAACATGCAAAATAACAAAAGTACTACGTTTTTAGCACTTCTGAGACCATTTCTTGCAATGGAATAGACTTAGAAATGATTTAAAGCATATTTCGAAACGTTCATTTATGGAGAGGGGCTAGTACGTCATAAATAAAACTAATAAATCACAAAAAAAAAACTGGGAAAATGGTCAAAAATTGGAAATCAAGTTTGATCGCTCATTGAAAAATGCTTAAAATAAGTTTCATCAAAAAACATATAGGCTCTGGACTAAAGGGGGGGGGGGGGGACATTCATTATTGGTTGACTAGCAATCACTTCTCTCAAACTTTTCCTTCCATACCCCCCCTAATTATATCTTTGTCTATAAAATATATCCGAAATAAATTACTCCTTGAGAGTTTTATAGAAGTGCCGGAATAGGATTTTATGATTTGACAGCTTGCAAATAAGAGAATTGAAATTCTAGAAATAGCTACCTCCCTCAGGCAGCCCATTTTTGTAGCTAGTGCAGTCATGTTGTTGCACTGCTAATTTTTATGCGACGTTTTAATTGCATTAAATTTTATCAAAATTAGCCTAAAATTAAGTTATTTTTGCCAAAAAAATACAAAATTTTTGAGCACTGCCCCCTAATGCAGATTTCTGGCTACGCGCCTGGTTGTATGAGTTTTGACATTCATCTCATTTAGATCTGTTTATCAGTTTCCTAGCAATTTATCCAGCAACAACAGCATCTACTTGCTTAGCATTACTTTCCAAACTGCAGTATTCAAGGTCGCCCGCTATTTTGTTAAGCTGTTTTTTTAACTAATCCAGAACAATGGCTTTGGTTTGATCTGGACAAACATTTTTATTCAATACTGAAATTGACTGTTTGAAAAGCTTTTTTGTGGTTAAAATTTATTCGGATGCTTCTACCTCTCGCAAACTGACCAAAAGCTTTTGCCTCTCGTTTGGTGCTTCTTCAAACATCTCAGTTCTAAAAGATCAGCTAGGAATCGTGCCGTTAAAACGCACTTGCAGTCTTCGCTAAGCAAATCTACTAAAGAAGCAATGCAACGCAGCGTTTCTACAAGGCTACAAGGTCATCACAAGTCAGTTTCGACAACAAAAACTTTTCCGCGTTTGAACATTAGTCTTCTTTCAATTTCTATTTTTACGATTGCTGCTGTGTATCAAGTTGCTGTTAATAGTTCAAACTGCAACAGTATCAATATAAGTTTTTCAAAACGTGGTTCAGATATCGGCAATATTAAACTAATTTTCTTGAGATAAAGCCTAATTCTTAACGAACTATATTATCAAATTAAATCATTGACAAATAAAAGTTTTCTTGCAACTTATATGCAGCGAAAAACAGCCCTGCTTTATATTGATCTGCCTGCTCACAGGTATAAGAGTACGATTGACACTAATGGCAAAGGTAATTAATCACAAGAGAAAGTAGGACAACCAGCTGTCACACGCGTTAGCGAAAAGTGACCTTGTTAATTTCCTCTCGAAAAGACAGACTGCTCGACCGTGTTAATTAAGTAGGCAATGGTCGGAACATTTGAGCTTTACAAAAACCAACTTGTCTTGATTCGACTGGGAGTCTTTGGCGTAACTGAATTGAAGGCGAAAGCGTTTAGGCTCGACTCTTAAGCAAGACAATTACACTACAGCTCGTTGATTCGGTCTCAGGCAAGTCTCGCTTCGAATCTTGACAAAGTTGTTTGGGTTCCAATACTCAGGTTTGAGTCTTAAGCGAGAGTTAAAGCTAGGGTTAGGTTAGAGCTAGAATTGCAATTAACGCTGCACTTAGTCAACGCTGCAAACGCCGCAATCTGTACACTTTTCAGCCGCTACATAGTTCATACCACTACCATCATTTTTTTATTGACATTGATAGAAACTTCATCCAAATTAGTTTACGAAAGACAATTTGTTTGTTTCCGAATAAACACATAATCTAACGAAAACAAGTTTTGTATCGTTTGCAAACACGCCATCATTGCATGCACTTATCTAGTTTGTAAATTATTTTGTGCAATAAATTTCAAAACAACATTTTACAGCTAAAATAAAAGGCTAAACCAAAATAAAGTAAATTTATCTAAACTAAAATGACACATTTTCTACTTTCACTCATTCTTGCGTTAAAACAGTTTAAACTGTTGTTTTTCAAGGCTACCAACTGAAAAAAACATCAACCAGATTTTGTTCAAATTCTTTTCAAATTTTGTACCACCAAAAAGCTGTTCAACTGTAATTAATTGTAAACGTGGTTTTGTACAGCAAATTATGACCGAGTTCCTTGAAATAAACTTCGGAAGGTTTTGCACGAGTATGGCGTTAATGGTCAGTTGTTACGCGCCATTAAATCATTCTACTGCCGAGCGGCGGTTTGTGTTCGGGTAAATGGCAAGCAATCAAAGCCGTTCCATGTGGGCGTTGGACTCCGGCAAGAGTGCGTTTTGTCACCTCTCCTTTTTATTGTTTACATGAATTGGATCGACAAATACAGCCAAGCTGATGAGTGTGCCTCAATTGGATATTGTAAAATCAGTCGTCTGCTATTTGCTGATGATTTGGTTCTGCTTTCTTCCACAGAATCTGGCCTCCAGCGCGCATTAAATAGCTTTGCGGATGCATGCAACACTGCCGGAATATAATAAGCACGGCCAAAACTGAGGTACTTCATCTTTCAAGAAACCCTGATCAGTGTATGTTGCAAATGAATGGAGCGACACAAAAACAGGTAGAGAAGTTCAAGCATCTTGAGGCTGCATTTACGAGTGACGGAAGGCAAGACGAAGAACTGGATATCTGAATAGACAAGGCTAGTGCAGTGACGCGAGCTTTGCACTATTCGGTTGTCATGAAACGAGAATTGTCGAAAAAGGCAAAGCTCTCAATTTTCAGAACAGTTTTTGTCCCCATTCTCACTTGCTTATGGTCATGAATCTTGGGTAATGACCGAAATTGTAATTACATTTTATTTACCAAGTTGCCTTGGCCAGGAGACAGCGAAGGGACCTTTCGGTCTTCGAGTCAAGCTGCCACCTGCCCACCTGTTTACCACACACTGTGCAGTGTGGAGGCTTCACACTGTCCCTTTTTATTGCTGAACGTCAAGCAGGGAAGCTGTGAATACCAATTTTTATGGTCTTTGGTTTGACCCGACCGGGAACTGAACTCGAGTCTACCGCATCAGTAGCAGACGCTCTATCCACTCGATCGCTGATCGGTTTGACCACAAGTGCGATCACAAGTGCAAACTTCCGAAATCAGATTTTTCCGAACAAGCGAAGGAGTTGCACTGTTTAACAAGGTGCGTAACTGTGAAATTCAAAAATCTCTCAACATCAAGCCGTTATTTCTCCGAATTGAAAGATCTCAGCTTAGATGGTTTTTCCACATAAGCAGAATGCTTCTGGAAGGACTCCCACAACAAGCTTTACTTGCCGGAGCAAATGGGAGAAGACCAGTTGGACGACCTAGAACTAATTGGATCAATTATATTAAGGATCTTATGTGGAATCGCTTGGGACTCCACCCTAGCGAAATGATAGATGTGATGGAAGACTGTGAAGTGTGGCGGCTTAATCTCGAGCTGCTGCCCCGCAACCCTCGCGGAAAAGCGGGCAATGAAAAAAGAAAAAGAAGAAAAAAATAGATACAGAATGATGGCAACCAAAAATTTTGAAAAAGAACACCAAGCAATCACCTTCAACTATTAAAGTTTTACGATGATTATCTCTCCTTGGCGGCTTCGAACAAGCAGCAAATTCAGTAGACAAGAATTTATTCAAAAAAATCTACCGAAACATTGAATCACTGGAAACTTCTAAGCAGGTACGGATTCCTTCAAGTGCGAAGTAGTCATTACAATGAAAACATGAAAATTGCGCGGATCATCCAAAAGTTAGCGTATAATGCTGTCGGGTGACAGGAAGAAAAATTTGCACAACAGCAACAGTTTGCCAGTAAACATCCGGTACACTTTTAGGGGTGTGCCCACAAGTCAGCATATAAAATACAAAAATCTTCTTTCCTTGATTGACATTGTATTATTGGGTGCAGCCAAAATCCTCACTTTCGCTTCCTCATTTTCTTGCATTTTTTTAAAGTTAAAAATCAGACGGCCTCTTCAACCTCCATCGCTAAAAGTAGATCTAGTCGCGCAAAATTGATAGCCAGTGTGAAACGCGCAGTTTTTGGTCGTACGAGTGCGAAAATGAATGAACACCGCCCCGTCATTATTCTTCGGTGTGTTTATGGATTGCTGTAGACTGTCTTGTTCTTGGAACTTTACGTTAAACTGTACGAAAGTAATACTGTACTAAAATTTCCATTATCCTTATCATTTCGAATATTTTCGGTATCAAAAACAACAGTTAAAGATTCCGCAATGCGTGATCGTAGAAGATCTTAACTATCTATTGAAAGCAGCATTCGAGATACTAGTAAAGCAGGATTCTATAAGTTTGTTCGGTTTCGTATTCTTAAAATAGTGATTAGACAGGAATGTGTACTTCATTGTTTGAGCAGGAAAAAAACATTTCCGTTAATTTGATTGAATCACACTTACACTCAATTAAGCTAATTCTATTATTGTATGACATGAAGTTTCTGTATGCGTTGCATACTGTTGTAAATACAGTATTCAACAGGGGTTGGCAATCTTTCCAACACTGCAAACCGGTTAAAAACGAAAATTTTTTCGCGGATCGGCTCTCAAAAAAACAAATGTTTGGCAATGAAGATGTAAGTCTTCTGCAATGGGGAACGGCATCAAATTCAAATGTTCGCTGTAAATTGATGAATGATATAATTATTTACCTTGTTACAGTAAAAAAGCTGAATAGTAGTAATGCTTCCTGTAAACTGATACTACTTCATCACAAGATGTTACACATATATTCCAAAGTATTTAACCTGGAAAGTATACGGTTCGGTAACGAACTCTCCACGAACCGGCACCAGTCTGCGGACCGGTGGGTACCGACCGCTGGACTATACAATGCAACTGTTTTTTGTTATCGCTTAGAAATTAAGTTGTGTATTATCGTCTAAGAATTAAAATTTTTTCAAATTTTGATGTCATTTAATCACTTATTTTCTAAATCATAATTTTTGCTTTGCAGCTAATCTTTAGATTCCCGTCGTCCAATCCACGGATGACAAAAATAGCTATTCACAGATTTACAGCTTCCATGCTTGACGTACAGCTTTGAAAGTGACAGCAGTGTGGAGTCTCCACCGTGTGTGGTAGACACGAAAGCACTTTGTGAAGTGGTGTTACTATAATTTCTTGTTAATTTACATTAAAATAAAATTTTGCTTAAAGTACTGGTATTTTGATTTATCGGTAAAAAAACAAAGCTTATAAAATCTAGATATGTCTATAATCAAAGAACCGGTAGAAATTGTCGCAACACTTTTCCGCTAAAACTCAAGCAATTTGCACAATTTAGAATGATTGCTTCTCTGTGGATCTTTATTGTTTCGGCCAATGCAGAATTTACAACATTTAACAATGCAATCAAACTAATTAATCGCAACGCATTTTGATGACTGTCTCTCTTATGGGTAAATGCCGTTTCCAAGTATACCAAAATATGTGTCGATCATCAGTACTTCGGTTCGGATTCCAACGATTATTCGGGTGAACGAGAGCGCAAGCACGGTACCAAAATCCTCCTCTCACTTGACCGCAGTGGAGATTACTTCTGCAAAATAAACACTGCAAAGTGTTGCTTGCATTATACAAAGAATTTACGGACAAACAATTCATTACTTCCGTAAGGTCGTGCTTCTAATTGTTTTAAGTACAGCATTGTAATAGTCTGTTTCAGTTGCGTAGCCAGGAGATCCCTCGCCATTGGCAGTGCCGTCGCTAAGGGGGGGCAAGGGGGCCGGTGCCCCACCTAAAAACTGCTTGAGCCCCCCATTTCAGTTTACTCAAAATACTGTTTTTGGAATATAACGTAACGACAAGTCAACAGGCAATGATGGAAAAAGGAATAATAACAATAACGTTCAAACATAATTCTCGTTTGACGTTTCTAGATTCTTTGCAAAATTGCTGGCAATCAACTGCTGTACCTAAATGTTATGCAATAACCCGCCTCATTAACTCGCCTTTGCGGATGTGTCGCAGAAGAAATATATAAGCCTGCACAATTAGTAGCGGTACAAGATCTGAAAATCAGTTGTTATATGCAAAAGTTCAGTCTATTTTAGTGCTCCCAACTTTCGGCTAGTGCCCCCTCACTTCGTTTGCTCTGGCGACGGCACTGCACTTTGGCCTTATAGTCGCTACTAAAGCTATATCTTTTTCCACAAGGTTGAGTATATTAGAAGTGCTTAGTTCTGAAAGTGCTTAAGTCCATTTTTATAAAAATCTAGCCAAAAAACTAGCGGACTTGGGCACTTTTAGAATCTAAATAAGGCATTAGGCTGGCCAAGCCATATGAAAGTTGATGGACCTACGGACTTATTTTGGTAATTTTTTTTTATCACAGATCCTTCTTGTAGCAGTAAACAACTCAAAACCATTGATAATTCAATTTTTACAAAAATTTGACTAGGGTACTTTTAAAACTAAGTGCTTGATTTGTCGAACGACCCAGCAGGCCTCTTGAAGTTGTTAATACCAAAAATCATGGTCGAAAAATGTTGGTTTAATTGCAGAATTTTACCATAAGTTTTTACCTTATCACAACCATACTGTTCTAAAGCAACACACTAAAGTAGGCAAAAAAACAAAATCACAACCAATTAATGAATTACTGTGTCGTCATAAAAAAGGGCAAGCAATCAACGAGCTGCTACAGCCTGTAGACTACAATCCAGAATAAAGAAAATACCACGTTTTTAGCACTTCTGAACCAGTCTTTTGCCGTGAAATGGCCTAAAAATGGTTTGAAGCATCTTTTGAAACATTCATTTTGGGAGTGGGGCTAATTTGTCAAAACTATAACTCACAAATTAGTGAAAATTTTGACTAACGGCCCAAAATAAGCAATCAATGTTGATTGTTTGTAGAAAAATACTTAATATAGGTTTCATAAAAAAAATGCATATATTTATAAGCTTTAGGATAGTTGGGGAGGGTATTCAGTGTTACGTAATGGCAAATCATTTGTCCCAAATCTCTTTCCATTTGCCCCATCTCATCTTCTTATTCAATAAAATATAGACAAATTACATTAACTCTTGTTGGTGTTTTTGAGTTGTAGGATTTTATATTTTACTAGCTTGTAAATAAAAAGACTGAAAGCTTACCATTAGTCACCGCCCACATTGTCTATTTACTGAACCAGTTTATTCATGGCCTTGAAGGGTTGATCTCTATGCCACGTTTTGAAAGCATTACTTTTTATCTAAATGGGCCTAACATTAGGTTATTTTAGCAAAAAACTCCTCGACCCCCATGCCTCCGGAAGCTGGAGGCTTCGCCCTCAGACCCCCAACGGCCTTTGGTAGCTGGGAGCTCCACCCCGAAACAGACCCCCCATTGTAGATTTCTGGCTAAACGCCTGATCTGTTTTACGGTATATTTCCAAGTATTGTACACTCACTATATAATCTTGCCATCACAATTTCATGACAGTATGACTTCAGCAACAAAAACTACCATGTTTTTAAAAAATCATAATTGTTTTACTGCACTCTACACATCAAGTTTATCTCCAAAACGTTTATGAGTTGCAGTAGTTTTGCTCTAATAGTAAACACTAATAATTGTAGGATATTAAAAAAAATAGTAATAATGCCTTTTTGTACGGTACAATACGATGAGCTATAAGAAAATTCTTATTATTCTTTGATCAAAGTTTATGGTTTGATTAAAGTAGATTGATATTGAACTTTTTGATTTACCAACTCATACACATTCGCAATGGTGCAAAGCATAGGTGGGCCCAAGTCCGTCAATTTTAAGGGCCCATGTTAACGGACTAAATTCACTTCCGTTAAGTTCTGTTAACTTCCGTTAAGTTTTTTATCGTTAATATCTAGAACCATTTAATCATCGTACCAGTACAAACCAGTTTGGACAGGTAGCACTTGTGTATTAGCACGAGTTTTGTAGAAAGCGAAGAAAGGAGCTCTTTTTTGTGGCAAATAATAAGCTGCAAGCTGCAGCCTCATAGGTCTATTAATTATCGCTGTTCGCAGCTTCCAAAGATTTTGCGATCGCAGCTTCGCTAGTGCATTTGAACTTACTTTTTTCTTGAAATTGTATTAGACTGTAAAATGCAACACAAAAATACTATCTCAGCAATAAATATTCCCTTACTATCAGCTCAACAGCGTCATTACGTATTGTAGAAGCGAGTGAATAAAAAAAAATGTAAATTAAATGCAAAATACGAGTATTAACAAATTAACAGACTTTATTAACTTCCGTTAATTAAAGCTAAAAATAACGGATTAACGTTAACGGAGGTATGAAGTTTGTAAACGGACTAGTGGTTAACGAAGCTAACGTATTGCATTAACTTGCCCACCTATGGTGTAAAGTAAGGTGTTGCAGTTGCCCCCACCTCTTCGATTTTTTTTCTACCGTCTTTGAAATAGAAGACTGCCAAACAAAATCAAGAATACAAAGTTTGAGCAAAAAATATCGAGCTTTAGCGGTAGAACAGAGACCTTTTTACCCAAGATTTGATATTTGTTTGATTTTGCATCGCTTGATGATGCTTAGCGCAATCTGTGTAACTAATGAGTCATTCCAAAATTGTACATTTAATTTTGGTCATATACATTCAGCAAAACTTCACTTCAACTTCTAAAACTGTTCACATTTATGTTTTTTGTTTGTTTGTTTCAGAAATAGTGGTCAAAATTTATCACGTTTTTATCCTGGGAAAATATGTCAGAAACTTTGTTCGAGTTAGACCAATCTGTTTTGGCTGGCTGTGTAAAACTGAGTGGAACATGGCCTACAAAGTTACTTTCTTACAAAAAGACGATGATTACTAGGCTCTAGGTTTAGTTATTGAAATCTATTCAGCTACTGTTCTAACTTAACTGTAGTTACAGCAGCAGCTTACTAAAAGCGCATTTCTTATGATTTGCTGTGTAAGATATGGGGTTTAGTGCAATCTACAAAGTATAAGCTCTCATGAACATTAGTGTATCTGTTAGCTATACTATTACTGCTAGATCTGTAAATTCTCACAGTTGGCTGCTACAAACTATTTCTAGACCTTATACAATACTATCAAAAGCGCACATTTGGCCATACCAAATCTGTAGTTTCTATAATTCATCAATTAAAAATGGTTTAGATAGTGAAGAAGCTGGTAGATGAAATGATAAGTTTGGTCAAATGCAACTAACAAAAGAAACAGTGGAAAACATTAATAGCTTCAAAAAAAATCGTTCTTTCTTCATTGCCCTCTTTTCCATCGTGAGGGTTGCGGGGCAGCAGTTTGATATTAAGCACCACACTTCACAATCTTAATCATCCCCATTATTTCGCTTGGGTGAAGTCCCAAGAAATTCCATTCCATTTTTGGTAAAGACCTTTTTTTTTGCTTACCTGAAAAAAATCGTGGTCGAGGTTCATCCCCCCAATGTTAAAAATAGGGCAAAATTGGCGTAAAATTGCAAATTATCCCCCCCAATGCTCAACAAAGATCGGCACCCCTGTACACCACTGCTCATTCGATTGAAAGTATACAATTTTTACGCTTTCCACGATTGTGCTAGTAAGTCACTCCAAACTTTTTTTTACTTCAGCAACATTGCGTTGGCACTTCTTGCGCCAATAGCAACTGTAGTGTACCCAAGCTGAGACTTAGTGTGTCACTTTTTTTCCTATTGTTAAACTGACTTTCTACTGTATAGCGCTTTTGATCTGGTACCTTGCAGAACACGGCCCTATGCAGATGACTACAGTATTATCATTATTGCATCTCTCCGCTTCCTTCGACAAAAAGCTTGTGCCTCTGGCCCCATTGTCTCAAAAATAACTACTTCTGAGTCCAGCCATGATTGATTACCTCAAATCATTATTCCTGTCCATTGTGGAAAATTCCATTCCATCGAGAGGTTGACTCGATCTCATCCCATCACCAGCAGTCCCACTGTAACCATCAATGTGAAGCCTGAAATTGTCCGATTCGTTTTCGACGTAGAATTCACTAGAAAAAAAAAGTATTTACGTTTTATGGAATCCGACATTTATACGATTGAATTGGTGGCAAGAACCTAGATTAAGCTGAGTAATTGGATGCCTCGTAAAAAATGCAATGCTTCTGCAGTAGGGTGGCTCATTTTCCATGACCCTTTTAAAATTTTTTGTCAGTTTGGAAAAATGTTCCTTTTTAGATACAAACATTAGAAAACCAAAACTTTTTGCTTAATTTGAACGTTTGAGCCTAGTTCACCCAATGTCAAATTTTGAATTTCAGGCACTTTTTACCCAAATGGCAACCAGCGCTGTGTGCTTTAGTCAACAATTTTCAGTACTTTACTACTCGTGTATCCACTTGTCTGCTACAACCGCTATGCACAATCGCACATTTCCAATGATTTATAATTTATTATGATGTCATGACCAGGGACTTGAGTACGGTACGGTACGGAATTACGGTTCGGTACGGTTGAGTTTTGGAAAAAAGTACGGTACGGAATTACGTACGGTATTTTCTGGTAAACTACGGTACGGTACGAAAATACGGTATTATTTTTTTCTTACCGTACCGTACTTTAAAGACAAAAAGTTTGGTTTTGACATTGCAGAAATTATTGCATTGGATATACTACATGCGTTACCGTACCAATTGTTGTACAAGTTAGACCACACCGGAGTTTTCTTGACGTAAACTTTGTATGATTTTATGACGTAATAAGCATGTTTTGAATTGCGATCTCAACGTATACAGCAGAATTTCAACAGAAGTTTTGTGACATAACCAATCAACAATTAGGTATTGACTACTTCACCAAAAATTTTCAAGAGTATGAAAAATAATAAAACAAAATGAAAGTGAGAAATATTCATCCGCGCTTTTTTCATTTGCTTTTTTAGGGGTTAAGGGGTTTAGGTTCGAATTGGGAATAGTTTTAGAGTAAGCATTTGAGTTTGGCTCAGATTTGAGTCAGAATTAATAAAAAAGGAGATAAAAATATCCGGTGAAATAAAGCCTTCCTAATAACAATTGTGCTTCGCAAGACGAAACAAGAATATTTAATACAGTGGTGCCATTATTTGATCAGGTAGACGTTAGCGTAAGCAGGTGATATGCTAAATGAAGAACTATCTGATAATAATACAGCATCGGTAGAATATATGTAGACTGAGAGTATTAGCTAAATATTAATTTTTGTACATCGAAGAAACCAGTGAGAGCAGTATCGTAGCCATGGGGGAGCTGGGTGTGGCATGTCAACCAAAATGCAGAATAAGACTAATATCAAGCTTGCAGCTCTTTTGAGACTGTTTAATGCACTGGTATGGATTAAAATAGAGATTTAAAACATTTTTTGAAACATATATTCAGGGAGGGGGGGCTAATTTGTCAAAAATAAAACTCACAAATACATCAAAACTTTGAAAAATGGCCAAATGTAAGCAATCAAATTTGATTGCTAGTGTAAAAATGCTAAACATAGGTGTCATCAACAAATATACTACAAACTTAATTAGGAATAAGGGGGGTAGGGGCTATTTGGTATTAGTTAATTACCAATCATTCCTCTCAAATCTCTTTTCATTAGCCCCCCCTTAACTATTTTTTTCCATAAGCTGTGGACGAAATAGATCATGTGAGTTTTATTGAACTATATGATTTTATAAATTACCAGCATCTAAATACGAGAATTAAAATTTCGCCATCAGTCACCTCCCAAATAGCCCATTTATGCAACCAGTTTAATCATCTTTGCACTGCCAATTTCAATGCCACTTTTTAAAAACATTATTTTTTTTATCAAAATAGCCCTAAAATTGTGATAGTGATAAAACAAGATAAAAATGTGATAGTGAAGGCTTTGAAATTTAAGGTGAGCGTTAGTAGAGGAAGAGGAAGATTGAAACGAACGTGGAAAAAGCAAGTAGAGAATGAGATCAAAAAAAATGGACTGGTGAAAGAAGATGCATGTGATCAAACAAAATGGCGAGGCGTGGTAAAGACAAACCTTAAGAAATCCGGCCAACTCCGTCGATGGGTCAATACCGGATCCAACATGTGACGATGATGATAAACTAAATCATTTTGCTCTAAGATCTCTGTTTGTTGCAATGGGAAAACCTTTACCTTCTGATACTCCAGCTCGTGCAAGCGTTGCTCAATTAGCGTCCCAACACGAGGAAAATATTCGAGAACTGCTTTGGGAGAAAAAATTCTTTTTGTGGATGAAGCAGAAGTGGATAAGCAAAAATACATTAATGTACTTGTGGGCAGCTTGGATACCCCAAACAAAACGTTTCTTATTGAGTGCCTTCTACTTGAAAGCAGTAGCACTGTTAATAGTAGTATTATTCTACACACTGTGGATGACGTGGGACAACTTGGGACCAAACGAGAAAATTTTGCATTGCTCTTAACAGATGCTGCTTAGTACATGTCTTTGGCGGGCAAAACATTAAAAAAATTATACCCAACTTTGATGCACGTCACTTGCATTGCACACTTATTACATAACTGCGCGATTCGAATTCGTGCTTTCTTTAAAAATATTGTTGACGTAGTTACCACAATAAAGGCAGCAACAATCAAAAACAAATATCGCAAAAATGATTTTTGTGAAGCTGGTCTGCTATCACCTCCGGTTCCTGTGATTACGCGATGGGCAACTTGCCTTAGAGCTGCATTATACAACAACGAAAACCTTGCTGTTGTTACCATTATAACAACTGGACTGGTGAAGGTCTCTAAGTAAGCTGAGCAAAAAAAGCTATCAATGTGGATAGTTTGGTGCCAGATTTGGTTCGTATTAATCAATACCGGACTTTAGCAACTAACGTCGAGCTGTCAGAAGCAAGTAACTGCACAATGACAGAAGCATACAAACTGCTGAAAAATGTGCATTTTCTGGATGACCCCTGCTCAATTCAAGCTTACATCAAAAAATGACTATCCAACTCTGATTTAGAAGCAAGAATAAACTGTAGCAACTTGGCTATTGCTCCAACCACCTACGCATTGGTGCAAAAAGCTCAACCAACCTCTGCTGCTGTTGAGCAATCATTCTCAATGCTGAGCAAACTACTGAAAAAAGACAGAAATTTGGATATCGAAAATGTCAAAAAATACGTGTTGCTGTATTGCAATAAATAATTCTGGCAATGGTATTGTGTGATGTTTATTAAAAAGTCTTAGCGGCAGTAACGTGTATAAGCCATAGGTGGGCACAAGTCCGTTAATCGTTAATCCGTTAATAACGAAGCTAACTTTTTCATTAACTCGTTAATCCGTTAAAAAGTTTTTTCATGTTAACGGACTAAATTAACTTCCGTTAAGTTCTGTTAACGGACTAAATTAACTTCCGTTAAGTTCTGTTAACTTCCGTTAAGGTTTTTGTCGTTAATATCTTGCACCATTCATTCATCGTATCGCTAAAAACCAGTTTGCTCTGGTAACATTTGTTGCGTATTAGCATGAGTTTTATAGAAGAGAGCGAAGATAGGAGCACTTTTTTGTACCAAATAATAAGCTGCAGTCTCATAGGTCTATTAATTATCGCTGTTCACAATTTCCAAAGATTTCCCATCGCAGCTTCGTTAGTGCATTTTAACTTATTTTTATCTTGAAATTACATTAAACTGTAAAATGTTACTTCCAAAACACAAAAAGACCACCACAGCAATAAATATTCCCTTACAATCAGCTCAGCAGCGTCAATACGTGTTCTAGAAGCGAGTGAATAAAACAAATGTAAATCACACGCAAAATATTAACGAATTAACGGACTTTATCAACTTCCGTTAATTAAAGCTGAAAATAACCGATTAATGTTAACGGAGGTGTGAAGTTTGTAAACGGACTAGTGGTTAAGGAAGCTAACGTTTTGAATTAACTTGCCCACCTATGGGTAGATTTTCTATATATGGTGAAGTCTGTAAGTGCATGCATTAGTTTAGGCTTTCCGCTTGTTCTGAATTCAGTACTGTAGCTTGCAGACTGCTGTAGCGTACAGAGTACTCCAAAGTCTACAATACATTTACAAAAACAGTTTAGGCTTAACAATAAAGCCTGAAGTTGCCTAGATATCTGCCATTATTTGAACTTTTTGGCATTAGGAAAAAGTTGATATCGAGAGTACGACCACAAAAGTTAGAAATTTTGTGGTAAAATTGTAAAAACTAATTTTAAACTTGATGAGCTTTTTCATGTCAGTTTTTTTTTCAGCTTATTCAAGTCTTACCTGCATTGCTGTCTTTAAATTTGAACAAATAAGCATTTAAATTGTGATCTAAACATATGTGCTGTTGCAGTGTAACCGTAATGTGAAAAACCGGCATAGTTTAATATTTTAAGTACAATAATGTTTAGTATTTGTTATTTCAAAGGTGAATGCATGCTGTGCCCAGGATGCAAGTCTGGTTATCAATCTGTGCAGTCAAATCAAAATAACCAGCAATGTTTCAATTTCCAAAGGATGTGGAGCATAGTCAAAAATGGATATTTTTTCTATGCTCACCAAGCCAGTGGTGGAAATGTTTTTATTTCCGTTCGGCAACTGATGCTATAGCTGAAAAGAAAGATCACTGAGCTTGCTTCAGCAAAAGATGCTTTTGGAAGCATCCGAAGTTTCCTTTGCTAGCAATGAGCTAGATTTCTGCACCTCTAAAGAAACTGTTGAAGTTGAATGGCTTAACAAGTTTTTTTGGCAAAATGAAGTTGATAATCTCAACGAAAGATCTCTCGAGGATGCCAATGCAACTTACTTTGACAATGGTTTTATTGGCTAAAGTATTTTTCGCGAATGCACAGATTGCAAAGTTCTTTTGCTGGCTGATAGCGAAAGACAGGAAAAAAATGAGAAATATATTCCTAAAGACTATATGTCTCTTTTTGACGATGCTAATCGACGTCTGTCTGCCCCAACTGAGCAGTGCTACCTTGTTACAAATTTGGCTGTGCAAGCTTACAATGCTGTTTTATCAGATAGTGAGATTCGATTCAAATTTTGGTGCCTGATAGCCAGCGATGTGTTTTTACTCAAGCGCAGTTGCGTCTTTCTTCTTCATCAGCTGCTGTTCTTAACAAGCGTTGTTCCCAAAACTATGAAAACCTTACACTGATTTTCAAAACCGCTTTCAATTGTTTTGCAAAGAACGAACTCAAAAGGTTAAGCAGCAGAAAATCAGAGCCACCTGCAAAAATGCAGCAAAGTACAAGAAAGCTTAGCAGCAAGCCTCGTTCTAAGCATTCAGATTTCTAAAACTTTTGACAGCAAATTTTGAAAGTGCTCTTATGACAAGCTTATTTTTTGTGGTGTGACGTTGGATATTTTTTGAAATCAGCACTAGCTTATCCTAGGGTTGAATTTTACTAATAGATGCAGTGTTAAGTAAAATTTTGTGACTACTATTGAATATTGAATGTTTTTATTTACGGTAATTTAGACGTAAAATGTACTACTTTTTTATACCGTTCATTTAGTAGTCTGTGCATTTCTCTTACTTGTTTTTTTTTTCAGTGTTATAGTAACTCTTTTTTTTCTGAAGGCCTGCGATTAAGTTCGTCGCAGTGGAATAAACTTAGCATACTGTTTTAATGTAAATGTATTGTCTGACTAATAACAGTTTTTGTTACTTGTATGCGAAGTATCATTATCTGTTATAGTTTTGATATATTTTCCCTAAGTATTTTTGTATAGTTTTGCACCAAAAGCCATTAAATTGTAAGATTTTTTAGTATTTTCACAACCGACTGTTATTGCTATTACTGCATTCTTGTTGTCTAGATATCCCCGAGACAAAATAAAGTAAAAAATTAGCAATAATAAAGTCAAAAAAAACTTTTTTAGGACAAAATAAAAATGGCCCTAGTTATCACAATATGGACAAAATGGTAACAAAGAAGGAAGGGGAGAATTGTTAACTTTGAACTCCAATCTTAAAAACGCCAATTCTAGAAAGTTCAAATTTCGTTGAAATGCAGTTTCGGCTTTTTTCCAACATTTTGATCAACAGTAAAAAACTTGACTTGAATGACTCTTTGAAATATGGTTTACTATAACTTAGCTATTCACATTATATTTTTCAAATAATAAAGCATCAAATCTACTCTCAAATCTTTCATTATACTCGCTGTACTACGCCGAAGCGTGTAACGAATTTGCGGGGCCCTTCTTCGCGTCATTGCACCCGGGCAACACAGCTTCTTTTCAAGAAATGTGGCAGCGGTGGCAAGCCGTTGGCAACCTGTGTCCGATTTGACTGGCCCGAGATTTGAACATCAGACCTCCGGCTCCAGAGACGAACGCGTTACCGCTCAACCACCTGGCTGGTCCATTAATGATAAAAAAGTGAAAAAAATTGACAGACTAGAAGTTTAAATTATGTTTTGTTTGGTTACCATGTTTCCCCAAAAATAGGACCTAATCCGAAAATAAGACCTAGCCCAAATTTTAAAAATAATTTTAATTTAAGCCCTACCCTAAATTAAGACCTAGGCGATAGGGCAAAATTTTTTTTCCTGGAATGTGTTTTTACTGCTTGAAAAGTTATTGTAGGAATTTAGCATAAGAAGTAGTGCTATAGTTAATGAATAGATTAGCTGAAAAATGATCATATTCCCATTATTAATTTAAAAGGTGTGGGAGAGGGAAAAGTTCAATGACCTGAGATAACACAAAGATCACGCCACTATTCAATCTATGAACAGCTGTTTTTTAATATAAAAATGTGTTATGTATAAGTACGTTATCATATTTTGTGTATTTGAAAATCTTGTAATTTTCTACTTTGCAATTTTGTTTGTGAGAAATGAAAATAAATTATATCCCCCTAAAATAAGCCATGGTGTTATTTTTTGAAAGAAAGTTAATATAAGACCCTGTCTTATTTTCGGAGAAACACGGTATTTTTTTTTCCCAAACAAAAATAACGCTGCCCTCGAGCCGAGGACAGGACATTTTCGAGGACTTGTAGACTTCGAGGCCAAGACAAAATGTAGGAATTCAAAATGATTGTGTCCTCGAGGCAAAAGACTTCATATGGAAAAATATTTCCTGAAAATATTTGAAAATTTCTATATTTGAATTTTTATGACTCAAGATAAGGCATTGATTTTGTTTTAGGATCTATAATACCCACATTTCAGTTTGTTTGACTGGTTTGCTTCTAAATTTCAACGTTTTAAATTAAACATGTTCCCGTCCTATTAATAGTCTACACTGCTGCATTTTCTTGAAAAATCTATTTGAATAATACTGTATCACTTATTTCTTTTATATTTACAGCAAGTAGATCCGCATAATTGATGGATGTCAAATCAATTCTGAGTTCAAGACTTCAAATTCATTCGTTATTACATCACCTGTATTCTGCAAAAGCGTGATCACCTTGAAAATCCCATAGATCAAATCTCACCCTGCAACCTCTTTTTCTTGTCAGAAGATGGATATTTTGAAGGCCTAAAACATATAAAAAGCCTTTTCAGTTTTAAACAGAAGGTCAACATTTAAACGCAACATAATAAAGTTTTTATTCAAACATCCACTTTTCAGGCCCGGTTCTTATTGGTCCAAGTGCCAGCTTATTGCTGAGCCATGCCAAGAAAGCATGAAAAAAGTGCCAAATCACCAAAGAACTGCCAATCAAAGAGTTTACAAATTGCGATGTAGCAAGGAGTTGTAATCAAGTTTATTTATCAACGAATTTCAAACATAAAATCACAAAAACCGCAAAACAAGTTGAAAAAGTCACAAGAACATATTCGTATAAAGGGAGACTGCGAAGTAACCGGTTAGGGTCTTACATTCAAGTAACCACCGATGTTCTGTCGTTGTAAATAAACTCTGTGATTGCAACCCTTTTTTCCAATATTGACACGTTTTTGGCTTAACTTAGAGAAAAGATTTGACATAACAACTAAAAACCAGACCTAAAACAGTAAAAAGTAGACTTGTGAAAACGCTGATATTGTGCCATAACCTATGTGGTAGAAAGCATACAGTACTTCAAGTGTTTTAGTTTCCAAAGTTTATGCCATACGTTCGATTTACTCTTAAGAACCAAAAAAAAAACTTAAGAGGCTAAAAATACTCGAAAAACTACTTTGGGGAGAAATGCTTGAGCCTACATTTTCCTTTTTTTGTGATTAACATCTTATCAGATACAACCTTTTACTTTAAACCACTTCATTGCGAAATATATTTACTAATGTCTCCATACAAAATTTAAACCTGCTGGCTAAAAATAATATTTCAAATTTTATGGTTTGCCGAGGCCACTGCACCAAAATTTTGGCATTTTTTTAATCCATTATGAACTAAATTGACGTCTTGAGACAGATATTTTTGTGACGTAACTATACTTTGATTTGAATAGTTTTTAACTCAGATTCAAAAAAGCAAAGCTTTCGTAAAAAATTTAAATCGTGACGTGATTGAAAAAAAAATCTGTTTTTCCTAAAACCTGGTAATGACGTCCTGTGCTGACGTCATCTACTTCAAATCACTTTTATAATGAACTGTTCGTATCACTGTAATGCAATTTATACAGCACTACAACAACGCTTATCATAAATATAATGTAAATGATTTAACATCAACGTATGTGAAGTTCTTATAATCAAAAATTTTTATAAAAACCTACCATACCAAAACTCGCCGTCCAAACTTCCAAACCCGTTTCTGTAATCAATCCAGCTGCGATCAAAATCTACACTACCGTTAAACCTTCTTTGAAACACCTAAAATAGAATAATATAGTTTTTTTCGCGCATATCAAACAACTTCTTTCTAAAACTTTGTTTTTTCAGTGTATTTGTTTTTTCTTAATCTTCATTAGTAAAATGAACTGTTCACTTATATTAAATGCGTATGATAAACTCTTTTGTTTTACGCCTGGTAACCCGAAACCAGTACTTAAATTGTAAAATTTTGCATGGGGGGACGCTTTGCAGCCTTGACCAAACGCATTTGGCCTGCGAAAGTACTTCAGTGAAAATAATGTAACTCCATCACCCAAATTGAATGAAGACCAAAAAAAAAAAAAAAAAAGGTCTTCCACGCAATTTGGGACTATATTCGGCCGGAATTTGGGATTTATTCGTGCTGGTTGACTCTTTTTCGTTTGATCATCCATCGCTCAAATCTCGATGGGGGGATGCCTAAGTCACGATGGGGGGACGCTAACTCTCAATCGGGGGACGCGTCCCCCCGCGTCCTCCCTACAATTTACCTACTGCCCGAAACCCTGATATTGCTTTGTGTTGTATTTTTTTCTGTCTAGTTGGTCTAAAGTTAATATGGCGAGAATCTTAAGTCATACCTGAGGAGGAGTGCTGAAAAGCGTTTGTATTTTGATTTCCTGTAAATACATGATTAGCACAAACGCTTTAGTCTTGCTGTTCATTGCTGTTTGTTTTTTTGGTTTTGTTTTTTTTTCGAAATTCCAAACAGTTTGATAATAAACTTTGTTGAAAAATTTTCTAACTTAAAAAAACTCACAGTCCATTTCCCATCACAAAAGATTTCTTTTCCAGATCTCAATGTTTGTTTTCCATAGTTCAAAGATGCTTCACAGGAGGATGGTGTGAGACGATCTTCCAGTACTATAATAGAAAAAATTGAAATAGTAGGCTATTTTACTTCATTAACAGGGGGAAATACACTAGAAACTTTAATAACATCACACAATACAAGTAATATTCAATTTTCAGCAGGGAATTTCTAAAAGACAGTGTTTCTGGTCTTTCAGAAACTGTGGCTGAGTCTGAAAAATAAATTTACTCACTGATTACCAGGTTTCTTTAGCTAAATGAGGACATAATGATCAATTTTTATAATGATCAATATTAGCAACTTTTCATACAATTTTATCGATACTCACGCTTAAATACCTTTCCTGTAAATTAAGGTGAAAGCTTTTTTCCGTTTGCTTTTTTTCGGCAACTCGTTCGGCCTGGGACACCATTTATAGTAAGGGGTACACATCAGGGGGGTTGGGGTCGAATGCGACCACTTACTTTCTCGTCAGTAAGAGCCTGTCTATACTGTGCGTACAAAATTACAAAATTTTTTGCGCTTGTATGTCGAAGGTGTCTACACTATTCAAAATGGCGCTTACGAGCGTAACGGCTTAAAACAGTGTATTCTGTGGGTGGCTATAATATTGCGTTGAATTGGATGGCGGAAATCGTAGATTTATTACAATTCTTTGCTGTATCGGTTAAATTTGGGTCAGATTATGCATCATGAGAAGTAGTATTGTCTTTTTGATAATTTAAACGTGAAGTTTTTTCTACCTTCCTCACAAAAAAACATAACGTATGGGCTAATCAATAGTGTTGCGGTCGCCATCAGGTAGCGAAGTTTTTGTTGGATAAAAAAAAAAAAAATATTCGCACCGATCAGTGGTCGAGCGTCTGTTACTGATATGCTAGATCTGGGTTCGATTCCTTGCTTGGCGTTCAGCAATAAAAAGGGACAGTGTGAAGACTCCACAGTGTGTGGTAGACAGGTGCACAAGACGTGGCAGCCTAACCAAAGACCGAAAGGTTTCTTTGCTGTCTCCTGGCCAAAGCAACTTGGTGAACACAACATTACAAAAATTATAGGCCACTGATAGGCATTAGAGGCTAGTTTCAAAGGCCCGGTTCTTCCTCTTTTGAATTCCTCTACGGGGTGGGTGACTAGGTGGGAAGATCTGGTCGGAATTTTTTGCAGGGTACATTTTGTTTTCAGCTTTCAACTGTTTTTCAGTTCTAGTGTCACATTCCGTTTACAGAGGTGGAGTCCTCGAGGACACATTTTGAAGTCCTTGGCCTCAAAGCCTCAAGTCCTCGAAAATTGACCTGTCCTTGGCTCAAGGAGAGTACTATTTTTTAAATTGTTCAAATTTTGTAAATCGCCAGAAAAATTTTTTGTAGACCTTGTTTTTTAAAGATCATCAAAAACTTTTTTCAAGACCTTTTTTTTTGAGATCGGCTGAAAAACTTTTTTTGAAGATCTTATTACTACTTTTTTCTTTTGAGAAACCTTGTGTCCTTGGCCTCGGGCATTCCTGTATTTGGCCTCGAAAGGGTCTCAAAAGAGAAGTCCTCGGAAGGGCTGTCCTTGGCCTTGGATTTTTTTTGGTGTGTTTTTGAAGCTTCACGCAAATCGTGAGCTTACGAGCGTACTGGCTGAAAAAATTTGCTCTTTTTTAGCAAGTTTGCTGAAAAAATTTGCTCTTTTAGCAAATTTTTTTCGTTGGCAATTTCACGCTGCTACGGTGGGTGGTACGCTGGTAAGCCTGGGCTTACGGAATTTTTCTTTAAAACAAACTAAGGTTACGCTGGTAAGCTGACGATTTTGCGCACAGCGTAGACAGGCCCTAACACCTGTGGTCTCAGGCAAGAGAAACGCTTATGACGTCACTTGTCAAATAGGTGACAGCTATTAATTTATTATAACATCGGAATTCTTGATTTCGTTTTTCGCAGTTCCTTATTTGAGCATAAATTCTTGCTTTCAGTGTTTTTTATTGGCCAATTAGAATGTTTGATTCCACATTTTTGCAGTTTTCAAGACTGTTTTTGTTACGGCAAATACGTACTGGGTAATAATTATTACCATAGTATTACAATATACAGTACGTGTAGTAGATAAACACATATAGTGAAAGGAACGAGAAATGTTCAGCTAGGCTATTTACTGCAGCTTTTATACTTCAGGACGGCACACGTTAAGGAAACACTTGTTTTTTATTAACGTTTTTGCCTGTAAAAACTATTGGAAATATGCTGATTGTTCATTACACGTTACAGTCTGAGTGACTCAACATCCTCATTCCTCAAATGATAGATGGTTGATCTTAGTAACTCATAAAATAATATGGAATTCATCACTAACCGTCAATGCGTTCAGACAGATGTTGCAGCAATTCTTCAACTTTAGCTTCGTTTCCTTTACTTCCCTTTTCACCGACATCCCCTTTCTTTCCGTTTTCGCCTTTCAGGCCAAGTTTTCCTGAGAACCCCCTGTCACCTTTTTCAATCTTAATGGTAGCGTTCCCAGCAGCAGATGACGTAAAATTTTCGTCACAAACCGGAATAGTAACGTAGCGACATTGCTGGCAGTTTGCGATAAACACAATCGAAAAAGCCCAAATAAGTAACAAAAAATTAACCATGTTTGCTCGTCGTCTATGAAACAGAGAACGTTATTGCTATGAGAATTAGAATTACAATTGACCTTGCGATAAAATGTAAAAGTTACCTGTTCATTTTTTAGTATATTGGATAAAGTAACTGTAGTATAATATGGTTTAGTGATTAACCCCAACAGTTATACATAAAATAAAGCAATAAAGTATATTGTATAATAGTTACGCCAACGCATCGTTACTTTCTTACAAAACATAGAGACACTTGGATTTTGTTCTCAAACCCCAATAAAATTTTTGGGTACAAATAAAATATACTATACACACCCTTGTGCAAACTAATTGCGTAAAAATTAAAAACAACATAAAATAAAGGCAATTTTATTTACTTAAACAATTTACGCAAAATGCATTGTTTATAATACTTGTTATGATCGCCACACTTCGTTATAATTTATTGCATTCTCTTTGGCATGGAAAACATCAATGTTTTACGCGTTTTTCGGATTTTTACTTCTCGACTCCACACCCAATTTATTACCCCCGTAACATCCGTGTCAAAAGGATGCGTCCCAACTGCCAATGCGGTCGACCGGCTCGGTTGAACCATAGACTCTTTATTAGTAGACTAGAAACAGACGCGCGGAGAAAAAAAAGAGGAGCACTGAAGAAAAAAAAGGTTGCTCTCGCTGTGAAGTTTTTTTGCAGTCACGCGTATTCGACTGATTTGATTGGACATATTGTTATAGAGCTAGTGAACCGAGAAGAAAAAAGTCACGCTGATTGGACAAATCGGTATACTCTAGAAAAATGAACCGTGAAGAACAAAATGCGATGCTTTTAATTTTCCGTCAACTAAGATAGAGTCTATGGTTGAACAACCTAAAAACTACGCTTTAGCTTGATTTAACAACCCATTGATTGAACTGAACTTTTACTAGTGCTACGTTGGAGTCTGACGCTACATTAATTTTATCTCCTTCTCTTTCAACGTCTCCAACCAGCGTAAGGGAAAACGTTCACCGCTCCAACGTCCGGACATGCTCGCCATTGTAACATACATATCAAAAGGACTTGCCCGAATATGCTTGGCCAGCTGTATATTTCCAAATTGTTCCACATTTCAGTACATAAAGCCGAAATCACACGATCAAGTTTTTTGGCACAATTTTCTTGCATCAATGTTTTTTGAGACATCACATCTAAATGCTATTTTCTTGCTCAGCTTCTTGCCAGACGAAAGCGCCTGGGTTTTTTAGCAAACGAATTGCTGAAGCTGTCTCACATATTTTTTTTTCTTTAAAAGCATTTTTGTAGTAGTAAAGGAATTTCTTTGAAATTTGCCGCGGCGGTAGTAATATTATGAGCTTTGTCGATTCATTGTTATTTCTCGTTTTTCAAAATCATATCAGCGCGTTCACAAAAGCAAAAAACTGCAGCCAGGGGCGCAGCTAGCATTTCAACATTGAGGGGGACCCAAATTTCAGCAGTAAAAAAGAGTGTTTCTCCAAAAAAATAAAAATAAAACGTCTTCGAGTGTGGAAAGAGCTTGATTTCTGCGTATTTGGAGCTTGACCTTGAAGATTTCAAAAGCAAGTGGGGCCCTGGGCAATTGGCCATTTCGTCCATTGGTTAATGTGGCACTCAGGAGCGCTTTGTAACATGCTGGTGCATAGTGGTTACTGGTTGCGATACAACACAGCTAAATAAACAAAATGTCGTAATTATCGTATGCATCCAAGTCTACTACAGTTGAGGCGTAGTCTTGCAATAAACTGTGAAAAAAAAACTAAACAAATTCAAATTGAAATCAACGTTCTTAACCAAAGTTCAGCGTGTAAAAACGCCTAAAACAATGAAACAGAGCGAAGATAGTTAGATCTACCGTGCTCCTGAGCAACCATATTACGAAGACAGTTAACTTGCAGTCACCTTCTTGAGGTATCACTCATAGCTAACTGTTGCAAGTCAAAAATACTGGTTGATAAAAAATACTCGAAGCACTCTGTAGACCGTTATTTCACTGCAGGTGGCAGCTTGACTCGAAGACCGAAAGGTCCCTTCGCTGTCTCCTGGCAAAGGCAACTAGGTGAATAAAATGTAATTACAATTGAAGCACGTTTTGGCAGAAAATGATAAGTCGCATTTCGCCGTTTCGAGAAAATCGCGTTTGAAATTTCAAAACTCTCAAACGGACTTTGTGGTTCAGTACAGCATATTATTAAAAAATATTTTTCATAGTAATGATGTGTCTAATTTGCTCCTCGTTTTGTTAAAATTTCAATATTTTAGGTGAATAAATAAAAAAGTTATAACCGAAAAAGTTTTTTTGACCTAAACTTTTTCTTCTAAATCGCGGTTTTCAATAACCTTTGCTCTTCAATCCTGGCATGTAAGCTTTTGTTTTTGATTAGTCATAGTAAAACTTTTGGGGTCGAAAATAGTTTACTGACAACTGTTAACTCAAAAATCCAAACCTGTTTGAACCCTACGCATTTTGGTGACAGTTCGATTTATCAACTGAAACCTGCGTTATGTGATGACAGTTAACATCGTTCGTAGAAAGTTTATTGATTTAAGCGTAGTTTCAGTTACAGTCCATTAACTTTGTTTTCGCTCGACCCTCTCCCTGTCAAGACACACATTACCGTTTCTGGTGTAATTACTACAATAAATTTTGCAAAATAGTTATTCTTTTTGCTATCAACACAAAAGGTTTATTGCTGAACGGATTTCCTTAGGAAGTTCAAAATTAAACAATTAACAAAAATAAGCAAACTATTCACAACGACAAAAAATTTTGTGAAATTTTGCAAAAGATTTTGGTATAGAAAGTAGCACTGTAAATGCAACGCATATTTAAACCGGCTGAGAAAATCGGCTATTCGTGGGTCGTGGTACAGAGGTAAAATTTCAGTCGTTTTATTACAAGCCGTAAATCATAAAATAAGATAATTTGAAAAATCGAACAAGTATTAACCTAAATCATGTACATTTTATAAGATTTGAGAAAAAGAACTAATGAAACAAGATTTGAGAAAAGTGATTGGAAGTTATCAAAATTAAACGCTAAAAAGCTCCCCCACTATTTTCTCTTTTTTTATTTTGAAGCCAATGGGTTTCTCTAGGCGAAGCTATTAATTGCTAGTTTGGTTATAATTTCTGTCACTGAGCAATGTAATAGTTATATTTTCTGTCACTGAGCAAGTTGACCGTTCTGTCAGCTGGTCGATCGGTAACGCTTTCATCTATGCAACGGGAAATCTAAAGTTCAAATCTCTGGCCGGTCAAATTGGACGCAGTGCTGCCAACGGCTCGCCACCGCTGCGACATTTCTTCGAAAGGAGCTGTGCTATCCGGGCGAAATGACGCGGAAATGAGCTTCGCAAACTCGTCACACGCTTCGGCGTAATATTACAAATATAATGAAAGATTTGATTTGAAATGCTATGTTGCCTTTTGATCCAAGGCGTTTCATAATTGTGATTAAATAATAAATTAGCAATTTAAAGTTTAATCATCCGGCTATTTACGCATGTATCGCAATGGAATTTTTTATTATCAAATAACAAACACAGAAAAAACTTGTTTTCCTTTTGAATAATGTTGTCATGTAATTGTAGCTGTTATCACAGAGTCGTAATCAAGCCGTCAAGTTCAAGTCCAAACCAGAAAAATGGTTGGAAGCTTAAATCAGCCCCCTAAAAGCAATGCAGTGAAATTAGATCTGAAAAACGTAAGCGGATAATATAATTGCTTTTTTCCTTTATAACTCAGGTCTGCTGCGACTAAATACAGTAGAATTTGCTTATAACGGCACCTCGGGGGGATTTTTAAAACCTGCCGTTATAGCCGAATTTACGTTATAGCCAAACTGCCACAAACCGTCCTAAAACTACTTGTTTGTTCAACATAAAGGCTTATTATGACGCTAGGTTCACATTGTAATGAAAGACAAGAAATCAGGTTAAGCAAAACTCGTGCAGAAATCAAAACCTTGCACAAAAATAGTAAACGTTTATTCAAAAGCCAACTGTCAAGCGCATTGCATCATTTCTTCGCAAACATGTCGGTAATCTTTAGTTGTTTTGGCTTTGACGTGGATTTGGTTATAACATAATGCTCAATTTTCGCTAAACAGCGCAACATTTCATCGCTATCGTCATGACTGTAGACGTGCGAGGTGGATCCGATGTAGACGTGCGAGGTGTGAAATAGTTTGCGCCATAAAGTGTTTTCAACCAGGCCTTGCGTCATAAAAACGAAGTCCAGCCATCGCGCAGTCGGAAAGAAAAACAATAACGCACAGAATTAACACCCGCAATAAAGTTTGGCAGTTTGTGGCAAAGATAATGGCCTACAGTGCCGTTATAGGCAAAGAAAATTGTCTGGGGGATGGAAAAAGGGTGCCGTTACAGCCAAATTTACGTTATAGGCGATGCCGCTATAGACGAACTGAAATGTACACAAAAGATAGGAATTTTGCCGGGACCAAGAAAAATGTAACGTTATAGGCGAATTTACGTTATAGCCGAAGCCGTTATAACCGAATTCTACTGTAGAATAATTTATTGAAGAATTGCAAAGCAGTAATAATAATCGATGAGGATTAATAAATGTATCGATACTTAAATGAAGTCTTTATTCCGTGTTGCAAAGTTGTTTTGATTATGTTTTTATAGCGACCTGAAACACTACGCACGTATCAGGTCAACCAAAATTTTGGTTAAACAAATGATATCTTTATATTTTATTTGTTTAGCCAAGATTTAGTTGCTACAAGGCAAAAAAAAGTTTTGAAATAATATCCATTTTGTTACGCTATGATAAAATGCAGTAGGCCAATAATATTCCAAAATTTAGTTCCTTCTGCCCCCCAATCCCTGCTCCAATTTGAAAATTGCGAAAAATCTACACAAAAGAATGATTTCTCAGTGTATACATGCTTAAACTGCCTTGTTTTGCAAATTTAAATATAAAAAATGATTGAAATCTTCAATTTCAAGGGGGAAAGTGCCTCCCTGCCCCCGTGGGCGCCTCTGCTTGTTAACTGTAAGGCGCGATCTACACTATATGCGTAAAATCGTGAACGTACCAGTGAATCCTTAGTTTATTTCTTTTTTTAATGACAGTTTGTACGTTGGTACGGCGTTCGTGCCCAATTTTTGTTTGTAATAATATACTTTTGGGATAAATACTATAAATAAAGTACGGTGCGTTTGTGCGCTCACAATTTTACTTTAAATGTAGACCAGAGGTAAAGGTTGGTGTTAATTTTTGTTTGCATGCACTTAGAAAATTTGGCTAAAAATTTACAAAATTTGTGCCTTTACAAAACTTACAGTCATGATTATTATTAAAGTTAGACCAAGCTTCAGCTTCGGCGTCGAAGGTAAAAAAAATATGATAACGCAGCACATGGTTATAAACAGGCCGACTACAGCACATTACAGGCCCGAACCCGATAAGTGATCTGAAACCAAAATCAGGGCTGAAAAAACCCGAATTTATGACCCAAAATATGTATTCGGTTATTGCTCGTATGCGATAAAAAATGAGCTACTTACGGATGATGATGATGATCAACTGTGACGCAATATAATGATAATGATTGTGCGATACAAACGTATAATGCTAACACATTATTCTTACTTTGGGTTGCAAAGTTATTTTAATTTTAGTAGCATCTAAACGCCTACAATATTTGTTAAGTAATCCAGATCAGCGAAACCCAACCCGAAAAAATATTTTTTCCAAAGTCGAAAAAACTGTAAAAAGAAATTTTAACATTAAAAAATTATCAGAAAGAAATTTTTTTTTGATCGTGCCATGTCAATTGAAATTGTCGTTCGCTTGTTTACGCCGTGGCGACCTAGAATATCAGCATGTGTACAATAAGAGAGCGATTAAGTTAAAAAGTAGATTTAGTATTTTTGTCTTTCTGAACTCGAGCTCGAAAAAATTGATAATTTTGTCGAACTTATAAAACTCAAAAAAATTAATTTAGATAACTCGAACTTGCTAAAATAAGCTAAACTCGAACTCGAATAAAAGTCGATCGAGTTCGAGGCCTAAGTACGTATAAGTCAATTGCCAAGCCCAATGTAGCTCGACATTTTTTCAATCTTAAGTCCAAACTCGCCCCAAAAACCCCATCCCGACTTACAAGTCTGGTCACACCTTCGGTAATTTTTGTCCTCGACCTAGTTTTTTCAGCTGTGTTTGGCGTTTACCGAAGCATTTAATTAAGCACTGTCTGCAATCAGAAAACAATGCCTATTTCGAGGAACCAAAGTGCTCACTTTTGTAATTGTTATTATTTTTACTAAATTTTATCACTTTGTTGGCTGAACAACCATCAACCGCACCGTATTTACAATTTACCGTAAATCAATTAGTCAAATATTTCATTATACTCGCTGTAATACGCCGAAGCGTGTGAGGAGTTTGCATCTCCACGTCATTGCGGCCGGGCAACACAGCTCCTTTCGAAGAAATAACAACCATTTCAAATCTCGTCATAGCGTATTTCCAAAATAAAACCGCCTTCAGTTAGCCCTTCAATGAACCGTTTTTCCATAATTCAGATTGAAGAAATTAACAAAAATAATACGTCATACACAAACGGAAACCAACAGAGATGGTAGCAGGCGAAACGTTGTTAGTTGTTGTCATTTACAAGGATTTATCACTTTTCTTCAAGGCGACCTTACTGTTTGTTTTTCTGACACAAAAGATTTTGTCTTGGCCGATTGTAATTTTAAACGTTGCCGAATACTAAAAACTAGCTTTCGGTAGACACCAATTATTATTGATTAATAAAGGAATTCAGAGAGTTGATCGAGCAGTAAGACGTTGTTCTGGAGCGGGAGGTCTTAACTTCAAATCTCGGGCCGGTTATCTAACACAGTGTTGCCAACCGTTCGCCACCGATAGGACATTTCTTCCGAAGGAGCTGACGTTTTACCCGCGGAAGCAATGACGCGGAAATAAGCGTACAAACTAACTTCACGATTTGGTGCAATTCAAAGAATATAATGAATGTTTAATTTTTTTTCATTTTATTTAAATAATATTTACTGCATAGCCATAGTCAAGCATTTGTAGTGTATCCGCCTATCGGTGTTTAGCAAATACCTTATGATTTCAAGTTCCATCGCTTTAAATTGTATATTTATTCATTTTCTACAAAAATAAATCCAAAACACGTTACGTCAGTTAATTACAGGTATACTGCACAAAGCACACAATACCTCAAACTGTCCTACGTTTTTTCTAAAAAAAAAAATACAAAGAGAAAAAAACTTAGAATCGCGATGTTGAAACATAAAAAGTGCGAAAATAACGGACATGCACGGTGTACTGTCGACCAAATATCGCACAACAACAAAAATACAAGAGGAATGCCACTTGCAGTTAGGCTACACTAGAAATATAAAAAGCACGAAAAGCAGTAGTCATGCAGTTTATGCAGGATGTTTCGAAATCAGGGCCCCCTCTATACTTTACGTGAAAATTAATTGAGTTTTCTTCAGTAGTCTACTTTGAAGTTCATTCATGTAAGTTTCAACTGAGTAATTTTTTTTTAGATTTATTTTACTTTCATGTCGAATACCTGAGTAAGATTAACCTTCATAGCAAATGATTCTGAGAAAATTAGATGAACTGACAAATTTGGGCATTCTTAATTAGCACCTCCAATCCAAATCTTCATAAAAACACGAGTAGTTATATCAAAAGATTGCGAGAAAAAAACTGCAATGGTTTACTAAGTTATTCAGATCGACCTACGGCGATTCGTGAGTGAAGTGCCAGGAAAATTAAACCTTGGATTCTCTACTTTTTTTGCAATTCGTCAAGGTTATACCTCTCAAGAATGCAGGTTTAAGGCTTATGGGGCAAACCAGTGGAGGCACCACAAAAAGCTAAGGCTACGTTAAAAACTAAAATCCGCTTAATTTTAGTTTATGGGTGCATGTGATCGAACGAAATGGCGAACGAAATGGTGCATGTGATCGAACGAAATATGTAAAGACAATGACCATACAAAATCCGGCCAACTAAGTCGACAGGACAAAACCGGATCCAAAATGAGATAATGATTTAATTTATACTGTAGAGGGGGGCTCTAATTTCAATACATCCTGTACACTGTCAAAGAAATACCATACACTCAAAACACATTGATACAAGCAAAGACATACAACTCACAATTTGACTACAGTAACTGCAGCTATCGCAACTGAAGTAATAATATCATGTGCTGCTAAAAGTTTAGACAAATATTAAAAACAATTCAATAGACCATTTCTGAATGCAATTCAAAATTCGAAATTTGCAGCTAGCGTCTGGTTAAGGTTGCTGCTAAATTTCTTATCAACGTGGCAGCATTCGCCAAAACACACTAAAATCAGCCTGCTGTTCTACATTATGCCACAATAGCTAAATATCATGCAATAACGCAGAAATGAAGCAAACAAAACTTTGCTTTCAATCAAGTAGAGCTAAACTCTTATTCTTTCAACGACAGCCTTTATTTAAAAAACTAACCGATTCGTGCATTTTGAGCTGTCTAAAATTTACAATCTTATAAAAGTTTAACACAAGCACTCAAGCATATTCAAGATAAATAAATGAATCCAAGATAAACATAAACACTTTTTATCAAATAGAATGCGATTTTACAGAAGAATAAAAAAAATCCTTTTTAGTTGCGCATCCACCAGAGGGGGGCGTGGCAGGCGAAGTCAAGTATTTAGTTAAGGCTTTTAGAAAATTGAATCTGAATTTGCAAGCTTTTCAACATCCTTATAGAAGAATTAAATTAAATGAAACTAGAAGGACTAAATTAAACTTTCTTTAATTCAAAGTTTTCTTCACGATGATGCAGAACACTTTGGGCTGAACATTAAATTAGTAAAAAATATACAAAAACTCTGGTGAAAACAATTTTTATGTGATTGCCGAATGTTGGCGAAATTTATTGTTTGTGTGTGCATGGAGGTTCAAAAAAAGTAAGTTTTGGAGTATGCTATTTACTTAGAGTAAAAAATATGCCAAACTACTAATAATGAAACAATAGGCGAATACTTTATTGAAAAGTCGATTAAAAATGTTCACTCAAGTTTTGCATTCTTGTCAGTTATTACATGCTCCAAAATGAAAACACCCAGGACATAAACACAGCACTATATTAAAGGAAGGATCGAGGGGACTTTGGACACAATTGCTTTTAGAGCCCCGATCTGAAAAGGGAGACAACTTAAAGGTACTTAATAGTGTAACTTGAGAAACCAGTAAAAGTAAATTGTACTTTTTTGAAAAAAGGCCTAAAATTTTGATAGAGTCTTTACCTCCCAGCATTTTGATGTGGCATAAAAAAGAGATTTGACGGCATAACAATAGTTCAAAGCATCAAAAACACTTTAATTATGGTATAATATACAGAATACAGTTTTAAATTATTCTATTGTAGGCTATTCTCAAATTTTTAGTAATTCAAGATAATTAAGCTTTTTCTCAAAGCCTTTAGTACATGATTGGAGAAACGATTTTCAAGCACTATTAATTTCAGAAATTAATAAGAAAAACAAACCAAAATATTTTGATAATGTTGTGTAAATCAGTTGACAATGGCGTCTATTTAAGTCTAAACCGCGCGCAATTCATCAGCGGCTGGAGACTGCGCCTCCAGATTTCTTCTGTAAAATTTAGAACAACAATTTTACTGCTCCTTTCCAAAATCGATTTGGGAGATTTTTTGAGTGTTACCGCTCGTCTACATCATACTATTTGTCAAATGCACAAAATTCCCACAAAATCCAAACACATCGTTTTGATTTTCCAAAAACATTTGTGACCTGCGCCTCTCATGGCCATGCATAAACATCAACTCACAAAAGCTCAAGACATTAAAACTATCGCTACAGCAAATGATAATTTACTACAGCATAGAACTGTGGGCTATGATAGTAGGCTTGCGCTGCAACTATGGTGGTGATTCAGTATGAAAAAGCGAAAGATAAAATGAAGTGTTTTCGGGAAGCGCCACCGCTTGCAATAATGTAAAAATATTATCATATTTTGGTTTAGAAATAGGCACAAGATCTAAGCAAAGAGCAGCATTTACAAATGCCAACGATAAATCATCTAGACTTGCTTTTTTCTTTAAAATGTTTACGTGGTGGCAGTGTACATCTGACATGATTGCTCGGGATTTTGGCAACTCGCCTCTCAAAAACAGAAAACCTCTGGTTTTTGAAAGAGGAACAGACGATTCGATAACTGAATCCAATTCGCTTTTGAAATCGGAAACAGTCACAACTGGTGTGCCGTCTGGCTCCATATCATAAGTCAATGGAAATTTTACATACACAACGTCAAATGGCCGATTTGGTTGAGCGTCTTTAATTAATTTCACCCATGTAGAAGGCAATACAGCTTTTGTACACCTTCGTTTGCACTTTTCAATCATAGCAAAATCCCTGTCAATGGGCATAAACGAATGTCCGGGAATGGGGTAGAATAGCCTGATTTCTTGAAATTGGCTTTGCGAAAGCCAATACCAGAAGGAAAGCAAAAACTTGTTTTTACATTGTGCGAAACAATTGTCCATAAACACATGCACAATTTTTACGCTTTTGCTGACTTTGTTGTCAAAGAACCATTTTAGACAACTAATCACTTCGTTTGGCCCTTTGTGAGCAAAATGCTCGGAATAAACAAACATTGTTGCTTCGTTTGTGCCTAAATTATGAATACCTAGATTGTGCATCCACAGTTGACGCATATAATATTCTTTTCCGGTGTTGGTGAGGGGAAGGGGTAGATTTTTTTGGTAGTCAAAGCATATCACTATTGTGTCGTTTGGATAGCGTTTAGCTAGAGCCCTAGACGCTTTCATTTGAGTAAAAAAAGCGTCTGCTTTTCGCACATGAAGTTCTTTAACCGTTTTTAACCTCGCCATTTCTACTGTATCTTTTTTTGCCTTGATTATGTCGGCGTTCAGGCACTCACATGTATCGCAAATGTCAGTCTCGGAGAACCAATTTTGATGTTTTTCATGCCGCTGAAAACTTCTCTGTATTTCCAATATTTCACCTGATCATATGGGTATTTTTTATTAAAAAGTCGATGCATAAGGCTCACGGTGAAGGTAGAATCTAGGTAGAGAATTTCGCGACTCTTTTCTCTGCAATAATGTGACTCTTTAACCGGGAGAGAAGTAATATGCTCGTTTATCTTTGCAGTGATTGAATCAGGCAGCTTGTTTTTTGGAGTGTGACGACCACGCTTGTCAAAAATATCACCGTCTTGGTCTTTAACTTTTTTTTCAATTCTGCCTTGTCGAATTCCATGCAGCAAATGGAAAGCTTTCTTGCATACCTTTTGCTTTTGCTTGTGTACAGTAACAGAATATGAGTAAGACATCTTTCTTTTAGGACTCAGCAGGTAGCGTTGGTGACTCGTTCTTCTTTTGACCTTCAAAAGAAAATAGGCATAATTAATTAAAGCATGTGAGGATATAAACCAGTCCATGAAGACGGCAGGAGAGTAGTATAGTATGTCAGATTGGGTTTTCTGTTTTCTCTGTTTTACTTTTCCTTTAAAATTTTGGTCTCATCACCAATCGCTATAAAAATTTTAAAGTATGATGCTCCCACAGTCATCACCGTAAATGTTATGTCCAAATTTCAGCTTTTTAGGATCAGTCGCTTTCGGGTTATGAATTACAGCAGTACATAACGAACAGCTGCAGGTTAGCACATTTTAATTTAAAACATTCGAAAATGAAAATTTTGCAAAATCTAATAGCATATTTCACCCGTAATCACGAACATCAGGGGTTATACAATTCAAAAAATACTGTAAAAAGCATTCAAAATTACTGTAAAATGTAAACCTTAATATTTGAAGCAAAGCTAGGTCATGACTTTCCAATTTTTTCAAAGTTACAAATCTTAATGTTTGAACCTTAATTTTCAATGCTTTTTATCCTTGTAATATTTTTAGTTTGGATACTGTACAACTCTAATGATTCATTTCACTTACAGAAGAAAAACCAACTTTAGGTCAAAGCAGGTCAAAGAAATCAACTTCAGGTTGAAGCAGGTCAAAGCGAATACATACACTTTTTCAGAGGTGGGCACAAATAACATTGTACCAAAAGCACAGCGCAACAAAGAGCAACGATCTTTTCAACCAGGAAAAGCGCAACCCAAAATGCGCAATTTAAGTTTTTTTTAATTTTTGAAGTGCAGCACAACTCCCGCACTGAACTTTTTGATTCAGTTGAAGCGCAATGCAATTCCGGAACGGCATTTTCGTATCAAGTTCAAGCACAACCTAACTACTGCAATTGAAATTTCACAACACAATGCAAATACCGCATTTTTTGCGATTTTAGACAGAAAAAAAGTAAATAGTTTGATAAGAAGGCAACATTTATCAATATTACGATCGAAATGGAACAAAACTAAGTTTAATGCATGGAATAGCGCTTTTCACAAAAAAATTTTTGAAAGCGCAAGCAATTACAGTGCAAGAAATTTTAAAGACTTTAGTCCGCAACGCAACTTCCGCAATGTTTTAAAATAGAAAATTAACGAGCAACGCAACTTCCACAAATGCGGAGGTTGCGGAAATTGCGCTTCTATTTAAGTATTGCCTACTTCTGCACTTTACACACATCTAGCTAAAGAATGCCACAGGAGGCACAACATGTTTCAGGTTCTAGTTACTGGGCATACAAATAATAATGCCTTATCAGTTTTATTAATACTATTAACTCACAAAACATAACCTTTACCTGTTCAGCCTTAATGCAGCCTTTAAGATACTGATTTTGAAGAACATGTTCTCCAAGGCGATTGAAGTTGTCCAGAATCCTTTTTTTTACCGGGGTGCTAAACTTTTTGGAACATTGACATCTACAACTCCACCACGTCACTTTTCTCGCAGAAAAGTGTTTGCATTTTGTGGAATAAGACAGCCCTTTAACAAAAAAAAAGATTTATTGAAATTTATTATTAGGAAATTGAATTCACTTTAGAGCTAATAATTCACCCAGTAGCTTGAGCACATAAAACGAGAAGTATAAAAAGTTTAATACAATCTGTTGGCTGGACAGCATTCTATGTAGTTTAAACCGATCTACGACACAGCGGCACAAACAAAAGGGCGCAGACGTAAATCTGCTATCTATGCTGTCATTTTCGTGCTACGAAAAATAATAATGTAATAAAAGAAACAAAACCGATCTATTTTTCGAACATTGCAACAAGTACAAATTAAAAAAAAAACGATAAATTTCAGTAAAGTGTTGATAATGACTGCCTTTAGTAACCGTGCATATGAATAGGAAACGCTGTTGCTTCGCAGCGGGATAAAAGACTAATTATTGTTTGCTTAACAGATTAAATCATTAAATTAAACGCGATTTTAAAATCGGAAAATGTTCAAAACTTAAATTTTAAAAATTAAACGAAATACAGTACTCATTGAAAAATTACCAAGTTCGTTTCTTTGAATTTGTAATCATTTTCTAAAGCATGAAAATGTTTCAAAACCTTTGTAGACATTACTTCCCTTAAATATTAAATCTTTATTTAAATGTGCCTTCACCATAACATCCCTCCTAGCAGCCTGGCAGTTTTAATCGCTGCTGCTTTGATGATGAAGTTCTTTGAAAAAACAAAAAAGCCGAAGTAAAAACTTCGATCTGATCTAATTAAATTTAAATTGCCGAACCATACTAAGCACACTAGTCTAATGTATGCGACACAGCGACAGGCATCTCAATCTTGAAGAATGATCTGCAATACTAATTAGACCAAAGATGGTGTAAATGGTTTTGGCTGTCAAGTTATTTAAATGACGTTACTTGATTATTTCAACTTTTCGAGACACTTAGAATATTGAAAATGAAAGCAAATAACCAAAAGCTCTTAAAGGTAGTAAACAAAATTTGAAAGAGGCGCATTTAAATTATTTATTTGACTATCAACTACCATATACTTAAAAATTTATTTAGCGCAATTAGATCTCCATTTTAAAGCTCAATGAAGTTCGGTAAAATTTGGATACTGTCGCGAAGTTCCCCGATATCGCTTTCAATGTCACGTTCTACTGTAGTTTAGCATATTTCCTTCCACGACTCTGCACTAATCGCAGTATTCTACTACGGTACAAGATATAACATGTTCAATGCCAGCGCCAACAAATAAATTTTTACATTTTTCAACAAGCCAAAGCGCAGCTTATTTTTGTCCATTTATCACAAAAGAGAGTAAAGAAAGACTAGCTGTGACGTCTCGCATACAATTTGGAAGCGTTAGAAAAGCTGGAACGTGAACCGCTTTTCTCAAGAGTTTTGAACTTTTTTTATTAACATAAGGCTTAGTAATAAAAATGCCATAATTTTCTAAGTTTCGCGGTCAGGCGGGGAGGGGATAAGATTGATAAATTAATTTACGGCCACATCAGCAATTCTAAAAATTTCCTAAAAAAAACAACATGTAAATCAAAAAAAAAAAAAAATTAACAGCTGCAGCTTTTTTAACCTCCATTACGAACCGCCCCTGACGACCTAGATTGGTACATTCATTTTGAACTTTTTTCAATAAAAAGGATGTTTGGCGATTTTAATTGAATTCGGGGAAGAAAGAATTACTGTGCATTGTTAACGCGACAGCGCCATACAAATGTTTCTTTTATCATCGAACAACATTTTCAGTAGTTTTTGGTGGGATTGGGGTTTGATTAGATGAAAATTTAAATCTAAATCTACTCAAAATTTTGCTCAAATTCGGATTTAAACTTTTAAATTTTTGAAATCGTTTTGTTTAACTCAAAATTTTTAATTCTGAAAAACTTTGAATTTTTCCAACCTTTTTTTATTGCAATGTTTACAGTTTAAATATCGCAAACGACGACAGCAACCCTTTTAAATACCCTTTATGCAAGACAAGTAGCCCAAAATAAAATTGCATTGAATTTGAACTTGTAGAATTTCAATATTAAGAACTTGAAATTAATGTACTTTATTTGAATTTCGGGTTTTTAAAAACAATGAATATTAATTTTGATTTCAAAAAAAAACGAAATTAATATAAATTTCAAGTTTTAAAAATTTGGAATTCATTAAATCCTAAATGTGTTTTTGCTCACGATCTCAGCACAAATCATCTACAATACAATATTCTTAAAAGTTATATTTCCTATTCAATATAGGCCGTTAGAAAATGAATGTTTAATTTTTTACACAAAAACAATAGAAAAGTCTTAAATGACCGTAAATGTAATATAGTAACTTCTACAATATTATGCTGTGACAAAGACGAACAAAAATAATGCAACTTACTTACCCAAAGCTCGTTTTTTTTTCAACTGGTTTCTTTTTGACAGCTTGTTTAGCGTTAATAAAAAAGAAGGGCTTGAGTAATCTGTTGATGTCGTAGTAGACTGTTGAGTCTGTAAAGCGTTTGGAAGTGGTGTGGATGGCGATAGAGCTGAGGAATTCATGTACGCTTCGTTAGAAACCTTGGAACTTGATTTTGCTCTATTTGCCAACTCTAAGACTGGCAAACGTTCCTCTAAGCTAGAAAAAGATACAATTCCAGGAGGCTGTGCGGATAATGACTCCCGTAAAGTTGGCATTGATTCACTATTCAATGATGGTTCGTACAAAAAAGATGATCTAAACGAAGGATTATTTTCGTATGTTGGAGCTAACAACGACGAAAAGGTGGATGAAGATTCATTGCTTGAAATCCAAGCAGGTTGTGAGTTTTTCGAATTTAGTGAAAATAACAGCGCAGTAGTGTGATTGGAAATTATTGAACCGGATCTCAAACATTCATTTTCCAGCGCTTGGGGGTAAAAAGATGCTGAACTATTGGATGGTGATGACTCATTTTCCAGAGCTGGGGATGCTGAATTATTGGATGGTGATGATTCATTTTCCAAAGCTGGGGCGTCAAAAAATGCTGAACTATTGGATGGTGATGATTCATTTTCTAGCGCTGGGGCGTCAAAGGATACAGAAATATTGGACAGAGAAGATTCATTTTCCAGCGCTGGGGCGTCAAACGACACAGAAATATTGGATGGTGAAGATTCATTTTTCAGCGCTTCGGCGTAAAAAGATGCTGAACTATTGGATGGTGATGACTCATTATTCAGTGCTGGGGCTGCTGAATTATTGGATGGTGATGATTTATTTTCCAACGCTGGGTCTTCAAAAAATGCTAAAGTATTGGATGGTGATGATTCATTTTCCAGCGCTGGATCGTCGAAAGACACTGAACTAAATAAAGAATCGTTTTCCATCACTGGGGCGTGAAAAGATAATGAATTATTGGATAGTAAAGATTCACTTTCCAGCGCTGAGCCGCCAAAAGATGCTGAATTATTGAATGATGAAGATTGGTTGTTTGGAACGGGGAGAAGAGGAAGAGATAAAGAAGACGGAGGTTCAGTTTTCAAAGCTTCCGCTATAAAAGGTTCATCATGTACCAAATTGTTTTCCGGTGGGGTGTCGTCTGTATTATTTGGATTTGATAGACAGGAAGACAGAGGTGAAAGGTGAAAATTTGAGGATCTTGGGGTTGAAAAGCAATTTGGGGAAAACAGCGAAAACGAGTGGTGTGGTAGAGAGTCGGGACTTAAAAGTTCATCATCGGAACTCTTGCAGTCATCTTCATTGGTTTTTTGCAAGATTTCAGCCATTTTTTCAATAGTTATACTTTCACATAACTTCTCGAAACGCAATTTTCTTTTAGCCATATTTATCTACGCATTAACTACTGACTGCATTCCAATAACTAAAAGTTATATTTTTATAAAAAAAACTTTTTCAACAATAATTGTCTTAAATGATAACTTAAAATATTATAGCGTTTTCGTTTTCATACAGTTATATTACGCCAAGATATTTTTTTAACTACAGCTGCATTATGTATTCAAATATTTAATTATAACACAAGGCACGTCAAAAATTAACTACTTTTAAAGTTCTACAGTATGCTTTTATCGTAATCGGGATCATCAGAGGTGTGTTATTCAAAAAGAATTCTATTTTCTTGCTCTGGCCTACGCTGTCGAGAGCACTTTTTTGAATCGATTGAATTCAAACTCCAAGTATTTAATTACATCTGAGTTGAAACACCTTTTCCAAATTAGTTTTTTTATCATACTGATCTACTTACTCTAAATAGTCAGAGCAAATTATAAATTTCGACCAACAGTAATTGGATTGAATCATGCGTATAATTAATTATTTTCCTCACTGCGGCGCAACCAGTTCTTTTAGAAGTAAGACACTAACAGCACTGCATGGTGTGTAGTGCATAAACATCTAGGAAGTTAACCTGTAAACGTTATTTTCTTTACTTCGTGGAAAAACTTGAAAACTAGTTTAGTTTTTTGGCGGAAAATATAAAAAGTATATTTCTGAACCGAAAAATTAAGAAATCTGAACTGAATCAGGCCTTACTTTTACAAAAGTTTTTCGAATCTTTTACTGCTGCGCAAAAATTCCCAAGCAAAAACTGTCAAAGTTTTCCAAAAATTTTGCAATTATGGGAAATTCTCGGTAAAGTATGCACAGAATGTAAAATTGCGCTGGTGTAAACGCAACGCTATAACAGCAATTCTTGACGAATGTTGAAAAAATGTAGCAAAAAAACCGTTTAAGCAATTAATTTAGTCGATGGCCAACGCAGATTAATTTGTAATATAGCAACTAAACTGATTTTAACACTGGGCAACGTTATGCAAAATTCTTGCAACAAAACCTTTAAAACTGCAATAATTCAATTTTTGTCAGTCTAGTCGTAACCAAAACTTTTATATTTTTTTGGCTACCAAAATCCTACCGCATAATCTTCGTCATAACTAAAACCCCCTTTGAGAAAACGAAAGTATTACACTATTTTTCGTTCATAAGCATTCGAGTTGAGAGTGGCTTTTCTTAATTTTTCGGGAATTTTTATTCCTTTTGTTTTTAATTCTTTCCTAAATTTGAGAACATTTCCTAAATTTGGGAACATTTCCTAAATTTGGGAACATTTTCTAAATTTGGGTACATTTCCTAAATTTGAGACATAATTTTCTACAAAATTTGAGCTACCGTGTTTGTTAAACTGTTTAATTGCCAATGGTCTGTCTGCTGAGTAAAAACTTTCTAAACTTCGTTGCGTTTGAAGCATTCAAAAAGTGCAAAAGCAGGTTCTTTTAACTTGAACGTCAATCAAAAATTTTTTCAAGTGTCTGCGCAATGCGCAGTCTCAATAATTTCGGGATTGTTGCAATTTTGCCAGTAAATATTCGAAAATCACACTAAAATCTCATCGCTTTGAATCAGTACGAAATTTAGAACAATTTCTATTTTGATTTAATTTTTTTTCGTTTGTTCTCAATTTTTTTTTTGCTGCTAAGGCTACATAGTTCTTAGTTCTTAATCTTCAACTTTGTCCAAAAATAAGCCATGTGTTCTTTTAAAATCGTTTAAACAAAACAGTGTCTAGTTCTTTTATTTGCAACAACGTATTGCAATGTATTTTTATTTACGTTGACGTTTCGCTCTCCAGTCCAGTAGCATCATTGGAACAGTAACGCATTTCTTATTGCAAAATTAAAATAAAACGAGCTCCAAGCTTCAGTTTCAAGCAAAGTGTATAGTCTATTAACCGAATAGTTCGAGGGGCAAAATAATGGATACTTTCGCCTCCAAACAAAATTAAAGCCACTCTATTTGCTGGAGCTACAATATAATTATCTATATTTTTCATTTATTTTTTAAGGTAGCCCTTACACCTTTGAAATTAAACACAACAAAGATGCTAGGCCTTTCAAAAGCAAACAAACGTTAGTGTTACGCCACAAACCACAATCATTTCTATCAATTTAATTTAAACAAACGGACTGTAGAAATAAAAACGTTTAGAAAGACTGCAAAATAAGAAGCCCCTACACTTTTTTTTTACAATATTGAGTAAATTTTGATCTGAGGCTGACAGTTTTTAATTTTTTGCCAATTTTCAGTCTCATTTGTTCTTATTTGTTCTTAAATTTGAGAACATCGATGTCAAATTTAGCGACCATGCTTGCAAAACTTTGTCAGCTTGAATAAACGATTTTTTTTCTGTTTTTGCGGCATTATAGAAATTGCAAAAACAAACAAGCGATTTTTTGTAATTTCTACAAAATCCAAAAAATTTTTTCAATTATCTGCACAATGCGCTGCAATAACTTTATGGTCTCAAAATCATTGCAAATACTGTACTGGCAAATTACTAAACTTTCATCTTTTTGAATCAGTACAGAATTCAGTTTCTTTTAAGATTTGAAATTTAATCTTTTTCGTTTGATCTTAATTTTTGTTATTACTGAGGCTGACATTGTTCTCCAGTAATTTGTTTTTAAATTTTGAGCAAAAATAAAACTCTCATTCTTCTAAAAATCGTTCTTAAATAAAGAGTATACACAAAATAAATATGAAACGAAAAATATTGCATTGCAAAACTGCGCTAACGCTTCGTAACTGAATCGCTTTTCTATCCTAATTAGTGTGAACCAAGCCGGCAAAAATAATACTATGATGGAGTAGCGACGCAATAGGTACCGTCATCCATGCAGGGTCGCGCGAGTACAAAGAACCACATAACAAAACAGCTGTTATAGAACTTTTAAGTTAAAAGGTAGACAATAATATGATTGCAAAATACTACGCGTGTTGACTTTGTCATCATTACGATACTATTTGACGGTTAATTTTTAAATTTGAGAGACTCATAATTGGGCAACTTTCATTCGATTAAATTTGAAAGATAAAAGATTAAAGCACCAAAACAACTATGCTGTATATTTACGATTTGTCCGAAAAAGAGAGTTCTTAGTTGCGACTGGACTTAATTAATAAATGTTAATCAATTAACAAATGCAGCTTTTTCTTATACTTCAAAGATGAAACAAAGCTACTGTGGTATGAGGCAAACCATGATATTTCGATTAAATGCGTTTCCACTTTAATAAAATCTTGCAAGATTCCGCTTTCGCTTCGACGAAAAATAAACAGTCATAAAATCTCTTTATTTTTTGGATTATTATTGCTTGTAACAATAAAAATTATAACACTGTAAAAAAATGCTATTAATAAAAAATACTAAAATGCTGATAGAAATAATTGTAGCAATACGAGTTACGTATTATAAACTTACAATTATAAAATAATTGTAATACTTCGTTCGTTCGTATGCAGTATGAACCAGACACTTTGCACCTGCAAAATCACACCAACGCAGAGCACTTTTTGGGGTTTTGTTTGCAAGTCTTCCGTCAGGCTAGGTCACCACAACGAGTAAATTGTTTGGTCCAATAAAAAATAAGTGTCAAGTGGCTTTCCTTTGTAAAAATTAATACAGAGGATACTGTTTGAACAAATCGCCCACATCAAGCATTATACTAATTTTTTCATGTGTTGTAAAACTTTTGAGTTAGATCATTGTGTTAGCGTGTACACAGTAAAATATGGATCTGTTTCAACACCAAAACCGATGTATACTGTAGCAAGACAGAGCCCAACCGAATAATGCTGTAAAGTCATTAGTCTGCAATTTATTCCTTCAGTTTTTCAACACCCCGAAAGTTCAGTTTATTAATTGCCGCAACGTATATTCATGTACAGTACTGATAAATATAGGCTATAACACATTTTACAAAATTGAATTATTATTTTGATGCAAGACAACTTGCTTTGCAAAAAAAAAACTTTGCAAAATAATGAGAAAAAACTTTTGAAGTTACGCACATTGACAAAATCAGTCTTAATAAACAGCGAAAATACCTATGAAATAAACGTAAAGCTTGTTGATGGTTTCTTTAAAATGATTTATTTGCTAACCAGAGCGGTGTTCTTAAGTTATCTGAGGTAATCAATCATTGTTTCGGTTCAAGCAACGATAGCAAAAAAGGCAACTTTTTCCTAACAAAACGCTTGTTCCGTGATGTTTCTTCAAACACTCTGAGTAGTCTGCTTTAGTCATAAGTCCGTCACATTATACGTTTCTGCTTCATCAGCTTTGGGCGACAAAAATTAACAAAAGCTATCTGTTACCGAAAACTGATTGAAACTGAAAAAAATTTTTTTCTCAGGCGAAAGATATTAAGTAAACATCTTCAAAAATATAAAAAACTCATTTTTTGAAAAATGTCGTTTATGCATTTTTGCCAAAACGTGCTTCAATTACAATTACAAATTACTGCAAGTACAATAAAATAAAAAACACCTTCTGCGGAAAAGCTACATATGAAAAACTATGCAGCTGCTACTACTGGTATATTAGAACAATTACAACAGCCTAATGAATTTCACTCAATACAAAAATTGAGCATCTCTTCTGACATTCTTTACCTCTTGCGTAAACACAACGCTACTTAAGTCCATAATTCTTCAGTACCATCTCGAAAGTTAAGGGAAACACTACCCTATTATCATTAGGTCTAATCCTGGAGTGCGCAACCTGGGGTAAAAGAAATTTTTTGCGGCCGTGAAATTGTACTTTAAAATGGACGTTGTGGCGGCCGTGCAGTGATTAAAATGTTTTGCTACGTAACTGTTAAGAAATAACTGTTATAGGAACAGTAACGATTTCCTAACTGCACAGTTAATTAAGACGATATTATGCCAATGCTGTTTGTTGACCAATGCGTTACTACAACCGCTTACAGTTGGCCTAGCTGAGTCCTTTCCAGAAAGTTCTGATTCGATAGTTGCGCAACTATTCAATGTCACTGTTATTTTGCCTATGTATTCCCGAAACTTTATCTTTGTTATTTAATAATTACGCTAGTTTAATGCCGTGTACAAATTTCTGACTGTGACGTTACAATGAAATGGTTTTTACGTACGAATTAGTTTTTCTTAGAGTTTTCGGGATTGTTCCTTTGGCTTGTAACGTGAATATGCTTGACTTAGGAAATAGAAGTGAGAATAAGTTTTGACGTGAAACAGCTGTCAAATTAGCATTGCAAGTAGTAGTCTATTACGCCGCTTAGGATTCAGTGAATGCCAAGATATGTAATAAAAATATAATGGTTTTTTGATAATTCTGGAGTATATTGAAAGTAAGGCGTCTTGACCTACGCCCTTTAGCCAGTAGCGTAGCCAGGGGGGCGCAGCTCCCTCCACCCCATTGGTCTGCCGACCAAAATGCACAGTAAGAAAAATACCTCGTTTTTAGCACTTCTAAGACTGTCGTTTGCACTGAAATAGACTCAAAAAATGATTTAAAGCATATTTTGAAACGTTTATTTAGGGGGCGGGGGGCTAATTTGTCAAAAACAAAACTCATAAATCAAAAAAAATTGAAAAATAGCCAGAAATTCGCATTCAAATTTGATCGTTTATTGAAAAATGCTTAACATAGGTTTCATGAAAAAATATATAAGCTCAGGAATAGGGGGAGGGAAGGGAGTTATTCAGTATTAATTGATTACCAATCACTTCCCAAACTTCCTTCCATTAGCCCTCCTAATTTTATCTTTTTCTATGAAATATAGACGAAATAGACTAATCCTTGAAAGTTTTTTTTTTTGAACTACCGGTATAGCATTTTATGATTTACCAGTTTGTAAATAAGAGAACTGAAATTCTAGCAATAACTACCTCCCACAATGCCCATTTATGCAACTGGTTAATCACGTTTTTGAACTGCTAATTTCTATGCCACGTTTTAATAGCATCAATTTTTATCAAAATTAGCTTAAAATTAAGTTATTTTTGCCAAAAAAATACAAAATTTTTGAGCGCTCTGGGCTCCGTCCCCAGACCCTCGTAACTGCCCCCCCCCTAATTCCAGATTTCTGGCTACGCGCCTGCTTTTTAACTGGTCAGCAACACAGCGCAATACTTAGTTCACCCTTTTTCTGTAATGGTTCCGGTATCAAAATAACAGCAATAAAATACTGTTTATTAAGCAGTTTTTTTGGCATGTTTTTTTTTTGAAATTAAAATCTAGCAAATTTTATTCGGATCTAGCATTTTTATTTTTTAGTATACATATATATATATATATTTTTTTTCAGATCTAGCATTTTTGTGATTTATGACTGAATAATATTTCTCCCAACTTGAAAATTAGATTTTTTCTTTTCTTTAGCATGCTTAGCTGACTGTAAAGCTTTAGACGTAAATTCGTAAACAAATGACCTTAACTAGTGGGGGCCATTGGTGCATTTATGAGATGTTTTGCGGCCGACAGTAGTGAAAAGGTTGTGCACCCCTGGTATACTCCTTTGCAAAAGCAAAAAAATACGAATGAGAAATGCTGTTCACTTTTTCAAACTTAATTGCGAGCGTTACGTCATAATCACCATCACCAAATCTGGATTCTCGCGCCGCTTCAGCACCGCTCCAGCACGGCTCCGCTACGAACAGCGTTCAATAAAAATAAATAAATGAATAAATATGCAAAGCAAAAATTGGCAAGTTAACAACAAGCATATGCTGTAATTGCCATCTTGGTTTTTATATTTTTTTGATGGATTTACAATGCGAGAACTACGGAACTTGAGATTAGTGAATAAGCTGTTAATTGCAGGACGTTGGTAGCTCTTTAACATAAGTTACGTATGTCAAAAATTTTAGGGGGGACCGATTAACTTTTTTAAATATTGGAAGTAATCGGTCCATCGTGTCCCAGTCCTATCAGCGCCCCTGGCTGCGGCTATAGTAATAAATAGCTATTTGAGTTTTGCCGCTAGATGATTGCGCAGACTATGAATTTTTTTTTAAGCTGTAATGAAATGAAATAGATAAATAAAAAATGTCAAAATACCTATGTTTGTGTGGAACTCTGTAGCGTATACCATAGCTTTTTTATACTGTGTTATCTATCATCAATAAAATTTGTATCTTTGTGTAGTGTCATCTAGTAAAACAATCTTCACTCAGAGCAGCTGTGGATGCTTGAAAAAGTTGCCTCAGCTCTCAATACTACTCCCACAACCATCCCACAATCTTCAAACTCAGCACATATCCAAATATGCATAAAATAAAAAAGCTGGGGAATGTCTTTGGTTAGATATGCTTAGGGCTGCTGATGAGAGCTAATAGCTCGAAACAGCGCTGTCCAGAACGGTAATGACTACAGAAAAAAAAATTAGCTTGCTATGGAATGAGATGAGTTTTTTGTTATGTATAAAAGATTTCGAAATGTTTTTTAAAATTTTCAAAAAGTTCTTCCACCAACCCATTTTTCTGCTTCCACTTTGCCCAAATTTGAGTTTTCTTGTTCACAGTGCATGACAGCGACAATTTGCATGCTTAAAAATATTATAGGGAGATGGGCCTTATGATTACACGCTATTTGAAAAAAATTTCAACGAAATCGAGCTTTAGGGTGAATATATGTAGCTCTATTTTATATGCGGAAATACAAAAAAGAATAAAAATTCCACAAAGTTTTGTTATTTTTTTTTGCCGCAAAGAAGCTCCTTTAGACATGTGCAACGAATTTCTGGAAAAAAGTGGGAAAAGTCTTCACCTAGAAATAAAATTGGCTCGGATAAAAGCATTGAATTTTTGGTAAAGACCTATTTTGCGTAAGGTTTTTACCTTTGTCTAGCAGAAAAAAAAGGATCAAATTTACGATAAAAAACCCTGTTTTCTCCACCTAATTGATAAAATAATGTAGCAAATTTATGGCGAAGCTTGTCCCCTTCGGATTAAACCACTAGTAGCGCTACTGCCCAGTGGGCTAGAGTATTTCCAGAACGGGGCTTTTTGGCCTTCGCTACGCCCTTGAGTAGACTACCTGATATTGACCCTTCAGCCACCACTCACCAGAATCTAAAAGTGTTATCACGATAACATTTTTGGTATTTCATGTTCAACATCACTCAAAAGAATGTCTATCATACAACCCAATTTTCTCTAAGAGTTGAAGGTGTGGTTCTATTCAAGGATATTTTTGTAACAAATTTCTTTGTCGCTGAGCAGTAGTTTGGAAGTTGAAGGCAAAAATTATAACTTTTAAACGCTTTTTGGCGTTAAAATTTAACTCTGCTGTATGCCGCTAAATACTAAAGCTAGACTTTTTAAGTTCTGCTATCGACAAGGGAAGTTTAAACCTCTTTTCTCTCGTGGTTGCGCGATGCAATGTATTTTGACTGGACTTTCAAGGGGGTGAATGGGGGGGGGGGGGGGGTAAGAACAAATTTAGAAGTAAGTTGCTCGATTTCCATTGGGTATGGGTCTACTTAGGTTGCTAATCTGCTTATTTCAAATATTACAAATCGTGGTGCCTTTCCAAGAAAGGAAATTTTAGGCTTTTGATTAAATTATGTACCAATGTTGAAATTTTGGGTATAATTTGTAATAGCGTTTTTGTAAGGAAGAAAAGCAATGTGATACGGTAGTTCACAAAAATCTGTCGTAATATCCATAGGTGGAATCCTCGAGGAGGTCCTTGGCTTCGAGGACGTCCTCGAGGACACATTTTGAAGTCCTTGGGCTAGGCCTCGAAGCCTCAAGTCCTCAAAAACTGCACTGTCCTCGGCTCGAGGACAGCTCTATTTTTTGAATGTTTAAAATGTTGTAGATTGGCTGAAAATTTTTTTCCAGACCGTTTTTTTCGGAGATCACCTGAAAAATTATTTTGAAGATTTTTTTGTTTTTTTTTTGGTGGGGAAACACTTGAATTTTTGAATCGCAGTATATGCATTGGTTCTTTCAAAAAATTATTCAAGAATGAAACGGCAGGCCTAGATAAGTCCTAGTTCGGCATTATATACCTATGACATCATAGTACAGTAGGAACTACAATCGGTAAATGGCGTTTAATCCGTAACTAATTTAGGCTAACGAAAGTTAACTAAATTAAAATTAGAATATGGAAACAAATAGCTATAGCGCTCAAAGCAAGCCGTGCCTTTGAAAATATTGGGCCGTTGAATACAAAAAAATACCGCCAGGAGGTCAGCGCAAAAAAACAAATGCGTCACAATCATCGAGCAAAATTGTTGTAAAAAATTTTACCGCTTTTGATTTAATCGACAATGACGCATTGTGCCTGCTGTTTTCTCATATTTCTTCAAACATCTAAATGTGTTGCCTGCTGTTTTGGTTACGATCGCATATTGCTTACCCAAGTCTTTCTACTTCAAAGTTGTGCTTGGCCTTTTCCAAATTCAGAAAAGTTATCAACTGGAACTGAAGTATAGTTATCAACATGCCGTCGTGGTCAACTCATGAACTTGAACTTTTAGTCAGGGAAATCGAAGAAAGGCAGTGCTTTTGGAACATATCCAATTCTGAATACAAGGATAGAGTAAAAACTTCAGATGCTTGGAAGGAAGTTTTGGAAGTTGTAAATCTAGATCAAATGGAGATAAGCTTTTGCTCACTATTTAGTAATAATTAAACTTTAATAAGAATTCAATGTTTGATTTGGTTTTAATCAAGATGTTAAAATCTCCTTCTGAGCAAAAAAAAGTTTTCGGCCCAGCTTTTGCTAGCGCCAAATTTATGATGATCTTAATATTTTTTGGTTAAAATTTGGCCTGTCCACTGGCAAAAGCGCCTGTTGCATTTTTAAGCATTTAAGATAAATTTCAGTAGATAATTTTCAGCTATTTCACGCTAATTTCACAGAGCTGGACAGTAGGGCAATAACTAAACATTTTTTTTGGAATTTTAAATTGCCTGCTAGGGCATGAGATGAGTTTTTTGTTATGTATGAAAGATTTCAAAACAGTTTTTGAAAATTTTGCAAAAAGTTTCCCCACCAACTAATTTTTTTGACCCTACTTTCCCCAAATTCGAGTTTTGTTGTTCATTGTGCAAGACAGCGATAATTTGCATGCTTAAAAACGTTTCAGGTAGATGTGTTTTATGATTACACACTGTTTGAAAAAATTTGAAAGGAATCGAGCAAAAGGATCAAAAGTTATAAGCGATAAAGTGCTAAATTTGTGAAATGCTGCCTCTAGCGGCAGAAATGCAAAAGTACTATAATTGGCTTGTTACTGTAAAATTGATGTCGATTCTTATATTTTCAAAGGTGAGAAAGCAATTTAAGCAAGTATTTCAGTAAAAATTGTCATTTAAAAGCAATATACATGATTTCTTGTGTATAGGTTGACATACTTTTAACTTGCATAGGCCTATAATACTGTAGTTTTAAATTCAAATTTTTCTAGTATTATGGCATTTCATTTTTCTAGTATTATGTTATTCAATGCGGTTTCAAACGTTTTTGTTTTGAATACCAGAAAAGCAAAATTAAATACCAAAAAAGTAAAAAGAACTTAAACTGAAGTAAAACCAATTCCTTAAGCCAGCTCTATTTTTTTCTAAAAATTATTATACGCTGAGTTTGCAAAACATGCATTTTTTTTTTATGTAGACAAAGTACCTCCGTACCGACAAAACTCATTTAACTACCGACAAAAACTAGTGACTTTCTGTGATGAAAAATTTTTCTATTTACAGTAAGTTGGCGTGATGCCTCAAGTGATTTGACGTCACGGCAAAATCCTAACTTTTTTCTGAAAACATAAAGCGAAACGCCTACATACCAAAATGCTCACGAAACCTATTACTACGCATTTCTCTCATTTAACAGCAAATAAACTGAGCATCAAAAATAAATAGCGTATATCCAAACAGAAGACAGCAAGTCTGCAATAGAAGTTTTTGAACCCAACATGTTTTTAGACATTCAACTCGAAAATGATTACTCAAAATTTTGAAGACCTTTTTTGGTAAATCAAGTTGGTAAATTGCCCGTGTAAAATAGGGTTAATGCTCGATTAATCGCAACGCATTTTGATAACTGTTTCTTTTAAAGGTGTGTGTCCTTTCCAAGGAAACCAATTATGTGTCGCAATGAATCATTTCGAATCGGAGTCCTAGCATTATCCTGGGCGCAACCATTGTGCCAGAATCCGTCTCTCTTTGAGCACAATGGAAATCTTTTCTGCAAAGCAAAGAACGCTGATACTTGGGGCCATTTTTATTTTGACCTAGAAAACTTTATTTTTGACTTTATTTTAGATAAATTTTGACTTAGACAGTTATGGCCGTTTTTGTTGTACAAATTTTGATTAAAATGTTTCATAAATCGCACGTTACAAACGTGAGTTCGAATTTAACAGATTTAAAACAGTCATTCCATAGCAAAAGTTAGTGCAAATCTACATCATAAAAAAATAAACGTCACATTTTAAAAGCTATTAACTAACTAACGTCACAATTTTGTAGCACCGTCTGACAATATTTTATGAGATCAGCCAACCGGTGAATATTACTGGTTACTATCGATGGATTTTTGCATCTTATCCGCCACACCGATTTTTGAGATCCAAGTAGCTCACGTGTTTTTTTCAAAATGTGCAATGGTCAAGTTCGCACGTAACAGTTATACGTTGTGTTAATTTTTATAATTGTAGTAATTTTTCTTTTGTGATTGTTTGTCTTAAAGTTGAATTGTTGCGTCATAAGTACAAGCAGAACTGGGCGTTTTTGAAAAACACATCGTAAAGGGCAAGCGCAAATTCCGCAACCAAAATTTTTTAACCTTGAAGCGCAAGCGCGAATTCCAATTCCAAAATTTTTTAAGGTTAAATCGCAAGCGCCAATTCCGCAACCAAAATTACTTTAGCTTAAAGCGCAAGCGCAAATTCCACATCCAAAATCTTAAAAGCTTAAAGCGCATTTGTAAATTCGGTAACCAAAATTTTAAACGCTTTAAAGCGCAAACACAAATTACACAACCAAAAATTGAAAATAGTACAGCGCAACTGCAAATTGATTGCTTGAGAAGCGCAAACAAATTTTGCTATTTATAAAAGTCTTTGAGTACAAAGTTATGCATAATCGAAGTTTAAAAAGCGCGCTGCAGACGATGCTGTTAAGTACAGAAATATGAAACTACAAACATGGTGCCGTCTTCAGCTAAGCTGCACTGGAATAAACCAACTGCAATGCGTTTAGCTTTTATAACTAAAGGCACATATCCATGAGCGAAGAAAAAAATTTTTTTTTGTTAAAAAAAGCAATTAAACACTAAAATAAAAAATTGATAAAAATAAACAACATAAAAATAAATATATTAAATAAACACTATAGGAAAAAAAGCACCATTCACTCACATTCAGAAATAATGAGTTATTTATGGAGAAAAATAAACTTTTTCAAACACTTTTCATTCTCACGCAGCAAAACAAGCTTTTCAAAATTTTTCTTCGTCATAGACGATAGTTTCGATTGCAAAATATCGAAACCAGCAAGTCAGAAAATAATCTCTCGAAGGCGGCCGAACTAAGAATAGCGGTGTTGAATCTTTTGAATTTTTGCAAGCACGCAACTCTCTTGTAGGCAGGAAAGCAATCTTTGGTGATTTTGTCATTTGCTTTTCCGACCCATTCATGTAATCTTTTTCTTATTGTAACGGCCAAGTTTTCGGCTGCTAATTACAGCACAAAAAAACAAAAGGTATTTCGTACTTATTAAGTAAAACAGCTTAAACTAAATGCACGGTTCGAAATTAACGCCTGCTCGCTTGCCCGAGGCAAGCTGAAATCGCCTCGGCCAAGATAGTTTTCGGCTTAACTTGCACGACGGGCAAGTTAACAAGCAATAAGCAAGTGAACAACTTCAAACAAGACTAGATGGAGTTTGCCAGCAAACCCAGTGAACGACCGACGCATAGCTAATGCTGTGACGGTCAAAAGTACTTTTTGTCTACCGTAAAATCAGCAATTGTTCAAAAATAGCTGATTATGGAACCTCCAGAAAAGTAGAGTCAAAATATTTGTCAGTTAAATATCTCCTGATATCATAAAACACTGGCACCCTAGTTTGGGTCATTCAAAAAATTGATTTTTGGAGTCCATTTGGGGGTCCCCGGGGGGATGGCACCCCCAAACTATGTCAAAATATTTGTTTGTTAAATATCTGCTGATATTATAAAACACTGGCACTCTACGATAGGCCGTTCAAAAAATTGATTTTTTGGGGCCCCATTTGGGGGGTCCCCAGGGGGGTGGCATCCCCAAACTATGTCAAATATTTGTCTGTTAAATATCTACTGATATCAAAAAAACTAGCAGTCTAGCTTGAGCCGTTCAAAAAATTGATTTTTGGGGCCCCATTTTGGAGAGGTTCCGGTGGAGTTGCCCCAAAAAATTTCGGGAGAAAACATTGCGTTTGCAGCTCAACAACTTTACACAAAAATTAGATTTTCAATGTTTTGTGGTTTAGGAGAAGAAGAGCGTACAAAAATTAGGAAGAAAATAAAGGAAAAAAAAGGAAAAAAGAAAAAAAAAAGGGAATAAAAGGAAAAAAAAAGAAATAAACCTCATTGCGGCCAAAAGTGGGTTGGTTGGGATGAAAGGGTATCTTAAGACATCCAACCGTGTGAAATATTTTTTGCCGTACTTAAGCCGTTTTTGACTGAGACCGCTTTTTACGCCAAATTTGCTGGGCGGTTTTCGGGTTCTAAAACCAAAGTCGCGTGACCTATTGCCTCGAAATTTGGTACAAACATATAACTCATTAATCTCAAACTGCTGTCAAAATTTCATGTAGCTAGACCAAACCGTTCTCGAGTTATAAGCAAAAGTCTGAAATTTCGCACTCGTTAGTTGGAAAATGGCCGAGTAAAAACAAAGAAACACGCAACGCGAGCGTCGGTCGTTCCAATTATTTAAAGACGCAATTTAGGCCCAGTTTTGTTGCAATAAAGTAAAATATGTACGTAGAGAAACCTGTTCTTTGCTTCATTTTAGGAAGCACTGCACTATCACAATTAATGCATTGTGTAGTTGTACGCACATTATTAATCGCAATATGTAAATTTTTCGATTCTTAGACACGTTTAACAACTGTTTGGCACAAAATAGTACGTTTTTTTTTCAGAAAAGTTTTCCGACGCCTGCCACGTTAGCATCTCTTTCAGATACCACCAGTACTACCCTGCGCAGCATGAAGATAACGTCAAGAATTTTGCAATTTTTTTGTTATAATTGTTTTGAAGATATTTTTGCTTCAATTTCTTTGCAAAAAATTTCGGCTTTCTAGCTGGTGTAGCTTCCAAAATATTCGCTAATAAAAATACGCTTGCAACAAACCACAACGGTAATTAATAATTATGATTGCTAAATATTAAATAAAATATTTACAAGCAAACAATCAATTTTTGATTATGCATGATTAAAAAAAGTTACTTGTCGCATCACATTATCTTAACAATCGCACACAAAGACTTGACTCTCGAAACTACGCGTACTTTGCAAATTTAGTACTTTTTTGCAAGTTAACCTTCAAATTTAGAGTACCTCTTTAGGAAAGTTAAAATTTTCTCGGGCAAGTAGACATTTAATAACACTTGCCCGACCGGCAAGTTGTCAAAAAAGTTAATTTCGACCCCTAAAATAATTTTAATACTGTACATTACTCTTTGTCTTTCACCACTATACAGCATATAGTTTATCTAAAGCTGAACTACTACGACTAAGGAATGGCATTTCAGAATAGTAGGCTATTCCTGAATTATTCCAAATAGCTAAAACCGAATCCAGAATACCGAATCCTATTCTGGCTGAAAATAACTTAATTTGCTGAAAAAGTGAACAACCAGTCAACCACCACCGATATTCAAAAAAAATTTATTCAACGATTTGGTTAAGTAAAGCAGCGCTTTATTGCAGTGCATGACATTGAGCGCTTCTGAATGTTCACCACTTGGTTGCATTCTTAGTTTGCTCACAGTCAAGCCTGCACTGGAGAAGCACCATTCGGAAGAAGCTGATGGTGCAGGAAAGCAAAGGTTGCTTCAAATAGGAAAGTTGAAAATTTGTGGACCACCATTTCATGTATCCATTTCAAAAGGTTAAAAAGTTTGCATTTTGGAGAGCTCCGTTTGGGGAAACTTTTTTCATGTTTGCCTCCCCTGAAAATTTCATGTGTCTAGCGTGAGTGGTTAAAAAGTTTGATTTTATGCGGCCCCATTTGAAGGAACCCCATTTTGGCACCCCCAAAATTTTGTCAAATTTTATCTTTTGTAAATTTCTTGTGTCTAGCATAAAAGGTTAAAAAGTTTGAATATTGGATGCCCCGTTTAGAGAAAACCCCCATTATGGTACCCCCAATTTTCGTTACGTTTAGTTTATTTTTCATGTCTACCCATTCCAAAATTTTAATCCATCTAGCTCTAACGGTTTAAAAGTTCAAAATTTTGGAGGACCCGATTGAGAGAGGTCTCCCAACCTGGCACCCTTGATTTCTGTCACACACTAGTCCTCTTTGACATCTTCAATCGCTCAAACTTTGAATGCAGCGCGTATTGCGGTTTAAAAGTAGATAGTGCAGAAGAAAACAAAACAAGAAAAAAATCTTTCGATCAGCAATCAGCATGCAACAATTATCACGTAATCATGCTTTAAATCTGTAAAATCAACGATTATTTATTTTTTGACATGGACATGCAGATCAACATTTAAAGATTATTTTGTGATTGCGCATTTTGCGAAAAAATCCGCAATTAAAGCGCAACAAATATTAGATTTACCGATTCGCAAACGCAAATTGGCAAGCGCTGAAAAAAAAGGCATAAAGCGCAACGCAAAGTGCGCAAGAGCTGAAAAAAAGGGCATAGTGCGTCACGCAAATTGCGCAATTTGCGAACTACTTTGCGCAACGTCCACCTCTGAGTACAAGTCAAAGATGGGCTCAGAGCAGAAACCGGAGCGGAGCGGAGTCGGACTCCAGCTATCTTTGTCCGGATCTGGATTTGAGTTTTTTATGTAAATCTGGATTCGGTGCGGATTCGGATTTTAAATTTTAGGTTGAAAAATTTATTTGCTTGAGAAATTTTTTTAATTTATGTGGTAATTTTTGTGCTACCGTCCTTTCCGCAGTGCCATTCATTAGTGACTCCGTTTAGTATTTCCAAATTTTGTGATACCAGTAAGTTTTGGTTTTTGGCTATCTAGGCTGTTAGAGATGAGAGTAATTGACTTACGTAGCTTGTGATTAAGTAGTTTAGGTTCAGAAGTTTCAGATTAGCACTTAGTTTAGCTTCCCATTAATGCTGAGTACTGTGTCAGTAAAAGGCAAATTAGGAAGTAATCAAAAATAATCAGTTTATTTGCTGAAAAATATGACTTTGTAACAGAACCGGCTGAAAAATATTACTTTTGTGATAGAACCAGCTGACAAAAAATTTAAAACCCATCACTACGTAGGGTAATCATATTTTTATTGATCAAAAAGAGGACAGTTTCAAAAAACGAAGCCCAAACGACCAAACTCGTGGAAGGTACTGGACAGCCAAATTGAGTTTTTTTTTGGAGACCACTTGTGTTTGCGCTGATTTTCCCCTTTAAAAATGGTGATCTCAAAAAAAAAACAAACTAAAAAGTATCTTCAGTCAGTTGGGTTGGCTTCCGGTCGGTGGGAGTTGAATGGAATTGTGGGCAAAAGGATATCGGTTTTGATTGGTTTGTTCTTCGATTCCCGCCTTTAAATTCTAAGAATTAAAAAAGAGGGCATTTGGCTACTTTTTGGGTATCCTCGGAGAACAACTCGTTTTAATCGGAAAAAGAGTACAAATCTTCTTAAACGAAGACGTATGGTAGCCCTACCAGAGTAGTAATTTTTCAACGTTTTTAATTACTTTGGTGAGGTAATTTTAAAGTGTAATAGAAATGTATTACAGAGGTGGAGTCGAGGACATAAGGCTCGAGGCCAAGGCCAAGGACACGAAAAAAATCCGAGGCCAAGGCCAAGGACAGCCTTTTCGAGGACAGACCCTCTCGAGGCCAAGGACAGGAATGCTCGAGGCCAAGGCCAAGGACCAAGGACACAGCCGCAAGTGTTCTCCAAAAAAAAAGATCTTCAAAAAAGTTTTTCAGGCAATCTCCAATTTATAGGCGTAGCCAGAATTTTTGATTGGGGAGGCCTAAACCACAAATCACATGTAATGATGTCATCGAAAATTTGCCCTTTGTCACTTAACCAGGATTTTGCAAAGGTAGAGGGCTTAAACTAATATAATTGAAAAATACACATATGTAACTTTGGAGGCGTTTTGAGAAATCCAGTGTAACTCAAACGTATCACAGACGGGAGGTCTGGGGGCAGGGCCCCCAGTGGCCGGAGGCTTTGGGGGTCTAAGCCCCCAGCTGTTGGGCGATTTTTTATAATTTTTTGGAAAAAAAAGGCTGTTTTAATGCCATTGAATCATATCTCGCACATGTTTAGAGCCACTTGAAAGCACTTGATTTTAGTCATTTGAAAGCCAATTAAAAAAATCAAATTGCTTAATCATCCTTCTAGTTGCAATTTAAGTCCAAAACACGTTTAACATCTTGCAATTTGGTGTTAAAGTCTAATTGTACGAGATTTGGTCCAGGTAGGGGGAAGTAAGGTGCACTGTCTCGTGCAACATTTTATCAGTAAATGAAAACCCACTCGAAGATTTTCTTATGGATTTTTGTTTTGTCATGAAAATAACCAGTTATAAAAGTGCATGTTAGGCCAAGGGGCACAGACTCCCTCAATTGAAGTTCAACGATTTGTTAAATCAGCATTTTTCATGACTAATTTTTTTAAAAGTATTTTGTGCGTAAAACTGGCGAGGTGGAGGTGAATTAATGAATTGTTATTGAAAAATAGTTCAATAGATGGTTACGTTTACTAACCATGTTATTGCGGGCCGGATTTACATCGCGCTGGGCAGTGGTGCCGAAACCCAGGGGGGATGAGGGGGATATATCCCCCAATAATTTGACTGTATCCCCCCAGCAATTTGAGTATGGTCGTCATCTGCATCCCCTCCAATAATTTGACTCTGGTGTGCATCTGAGCGTAGGTCTGTACTTGAATTCGGGGGAAAATTAGTGTTCCATTTCTGGTGAAGACCTTTTTTTTTCTTTTTTGGTCTTCACCTGAATTCGGGGAAAAAAGTGTTCCATATCTATTGAAGACCTTTCTTTTGTTTTTGTTTTTTTTGGCCTTCACTTAATTTTGCTCATCTGAAAAAAGTCTTGGTCGAGGCTCATCTCCCTCAATGTTGAAAATGGGGCAAAATTGGGTTAAAAATGCAAATTATCCCCCCCGATGCTCAACAAAGATTTGCACCACTGGCGCTGGGCCCCTGGCATTTTGGAGATTTTCGCAACACTTTCTGCCAAATGTAGGTGAAGACCATAATGAGTCTTAAGATTTGAGCGCATGGCCCTTAGCTGGTACTGCGCCATATTGTGGTAAATCCGGCCTTGGTTAATGCATTACGTTTATAAAAAGGCTAGATGTGATCCTGAGATAGCAACTTTTAGGACGAAAACTATCCATTTCTTCCAGGTTTACGTTTAAATTGGCTGGCAAAAATTGATTTGAGAGGGTCCCTGGGCCGCTGGTCTTCAATATTGTCGTTCGCTACTAGTGTAAGCGAAAAATGCTAAATAGAAACTGAAAATGAAGAAACAATAGGATTTTTTGTCACATTTTTATCATTGGTGAAATTTCAATTGCAGAAAACGAAAAAGGTATTTGCAAATTTCCCGCGAGGTTTCTGGCGTTTTCCAACAAAATTTCAACGGTTCAAAAACTAGTGCTGTCCTCGAGCCGAGGACAGGGCAATTTTCGAGGACCTAAGGCATCGAGGCCCAGGACTTGAGGCTTCGAGGCCAAGGATTTCAAAATGTGTCCTCGAGTACAAGGACGTCATCGAGGACTCCAGCTCTGATGTATTATTTAGCTTCTAAACTTGAATTGAGTTCAATTTTTTTGGTTTATCAACGCAACAACATACAAATCGATCGAAAGCACACAGTTTCTACGCTTTTTCCATCTCTGCAGCAGGTGATTGCATCATACTTGTCGTTTGCTTCAGCAGCACTCTTTTAAAAAAAGGTTTGTGTTCTTGGCCATACTTGTTCTTAAAATCTATTCCAAACACCATCATGGTTGCTTACCTAAGATCATTGTCTATATCAATTGTCGAAAATTGCATTCCATCAGGTTTGTACGCATGACTCTATGGACCAGATGAGATCCCATCACCAGCAGCTCCACTGTAACCAGCAATGTGAAGCATGTAGTTTTGCGATTCGTCTTCAATAGATAATTGACTAAAATACGTACCTTGAGTTATAGAAGACCTGATCTCATACTAAATCTCGTAAAGAAAGCCTAAATTGGGCTAGGTTATGGTTGGATAGGTTATTATGAAGGGTTTAGAATGACATATGCAGTTGCATAAACGATTTCGTCTCGGCTCGCCTAACTGACGGATTTGATGGTAATAATGTAGAAACGGTTTCTCGAAGCTGGGGACTCTGCGCCCAGCCCCCCACATATGATACGCTGTGTTGCACTGGTTTGTTTATTCAGCACGCAACCCGTTGAGGCATTTTCCAACAAAAAGATTTCAACTTTTGGTACACGCGCCTTCCCTTAGCAAAATTCTAGTTGCATGTAAAATGTGCCAAGCTCTGCTCTAAAGTGTATAATAGAAAGCAATCAGGATGCCTCGAAGCTTCAATAACAACGAATACTATTGCTGATTAAGTTTACAAAGTTTAACGTGAAAACGGCTCATTTAATGAAGCGCAAATCATTAAACAACGCATTTTTGCGTACGGCAACTAAAGTTTTACGATGATTACCTCTCCTTGGTGGCTTCAAACAAGCAGCGAATTCAGTGGACAAGAATTCAAAGTAATTTACAGAAACATTGGATCACTGGAAACTCTTAAGCAGGTGCAGTTTTCTCCAAATACGAAGTAATCATTACAATAAAAACTGCGCGGATTGTCCAAAAGTAAACGTGTAATGCTTTTCGGTGACAGGAGGAAAATTTGCAACAGTTTGCAAATGAACATCAGGTACATTTCTAGAGGTGTGCCCACAAGTCAGCATATAAAGCAGGCGCGTAGCCAGCGGGGGGGCAGGGGGGTCATTGCCCCTCCCCTAGATTTTTCTTTTTGCCCCCCCCTCCGATTTATTTCTTGCCCCACCACGGTATTTTTATGGGAGTAAAAAGTTGCTGATTTTGGCCGGAAAAACCGTTTAAATTTGTGATTTCGGCCAGAAAAAGCCTTCGGATTTCGGCGAAGACCTTTTTTTTTTTGGAGATCACCTGATTTTCACTGAAAATTCGCCTTAATCCAGTCCAGGAATAATGAAAATTTGGGTCAAGTTCAACGCTGGTTTTCAGCTTTGCCCCCCTGATTTTAATTTTGCCCCCCACCCCCCCGATCTCGCAAAGCTGGCGACGCCCGATATAAAGTGAAAAAATCTTCTTTTCTTGATCCTAATTTGGAGAATTAAGACATTGTATTATTGGGTGCACCCAAAATTCCCACTTTCGCTTCCTGATTTTCTTGCATTTTTTTTAATTTAAAAATCAGACTGCCTCTTCAACCTCCTTTGCTGAAAATAGATCCAGTTGCGCAAAATTGATAGCCAGTGAGAAACGGGCAGTTTTTGGTAGCACGACAGCGAAAATATGAATACGGTCCCGTCATTATTCTTTGTGGTGTTTATGGATTGTTGTAGACTGCCTTGTTCTTGGAACTTTACGCTAAACTGAAAATAATACTGTACCGAAATGTCCATTATCCTTATCATTTCGAATATTTTCAGTACCAAGAATTGTTGTTACCGTATAATTGGTACTTGTATAAATGCCTTTCTGCTTATGCTTTGTGTTTCAGCAACTCTGTTTTCGGAGTTCTTAGCTCCAAATTTTTTTTTCTTTTAATTTCATGCGGAATTGCATGCTTCGTTTTTGAGCCTGAAATATGTAGCCTCAGTGACATATAATGTCTTAAACTTTTTTTTGTTTTGATAGGCTAAGTTTGTTTTTGTGTATGCGTTTCCTTTGTTTTTGGTTCTTGCTATATATTCTATTTGAATAAGGATTGAATAAGGTTGGTAGGATTAGTAGAACAACAAAAATAAGGGTTAAAGACTCCGCAACAAGTAATTGTAGAAGATCCGTTAACTATTGCAAGCAGTTTTAGAGAGAAGAAACACTAGTAGAACAGCATTCTACAAGTTTGTTCGGTTTCGTATTGTTAAAATAGTTGTAATTCATTGTTTGAGCAGAAAAAAACATTTCCGTTAGTTTGATTGAATCACTCTTATGCTCAAGCTAATTCGATCATATTATGATATGAAGTTTCTGTATGCATTGCGTACTGTTGTAACCACAGTTTACAGTATAACTGTTGTGTGTTATCGTTCAACTCTTTCAGTACGGCGTGTCACTATATTGCCACTTTAGCAAAGTGGCTTCCGTACGGCGTAGCACTACAGTATATTGCCACTCTGAGTTCACAACACTATTCCTAGCAGAAATTATGGTTTGCATGCTTTTAGTCTCAGTTTTTAATTGGATGCAAATATAAATATCTCAAAAATATAAAAAGATTATGTTTAAAGGGGGATTTCGGAAATTATCACAACAATATTGAAGTTTCTGTCTTTTGTTTGAATTCATATCAGAAGCAAATAAATTGAGGCAGGATGAAAGATACTTTAAACTTGGAATATAGAGGCATAGATTTTCCAGAGTCGGATAATTTTTATAAAACTGCTAACTACAAACGGTTGCTAGTAACAATACAGCACTCGAAGAATCCTCAAATTGCGGATCGATATCTGGAAGAAAGCCAGAGAAAATTCTAAACTTCTGGAGGAATAGGAGGAACTCCTCCAACCAAAAATTCAATTTTTTTCCAAAATTTTTATAAAAATTTTATTACACGATGCGCATGTACTCTAGTTCATTAATTTAGTCAAAAAAATTTGGACGGTAATCCAGAAGTGAATGCGGGATAAGGAGGAGCAGAAGGAAGGTTACAAAAGCATTTAGTTGAATCTTGAATAAGTTGTGTAGCCAAGCGTAGATCGTGCAAATCGCGCTAACGGTAAATATGATGTGGAAAATGTTTGACGAAAATTGACTCGGTCTAGACCGCATTGCATGTAAACCTTTTGTGTGTGTGTGTGTGTTTTTCGTTTTCTATGTTTGCTTTTGCACTTGACACAAATAAATAAATAAAATAAACAAATAACTTAAATAATATGCATTTTGAATAGCTTGTTTCAAGTGTTTTTCCCATTAAAATTTTCATAGATAGATAAAAGCATTACAACCACAGCAATGAAATTGTGGTAGAGCTTTTCGGAGGATCAAATCTGGATTGAGGAGAGAGTGGAGGAGCTTTCAAGAGGAAAAACTCAGGATACGAAACAATTTGGGTAACTATTTCGTCGTTTTTGTTATGCTAACTTTGGTAAATTCCTGCAAACGTTACAACAACGATGATGAAGTTGGGGTGGAACTGCTCGGAGGATCAAATCTGGATTGAGGAGAGAGTGGAGGAGCTTTCAAGAGGAAGAAATCAGAATACGAAACAATTTGCGTGACTGTTTTGTTGTTTTTGTTATGCTAACTTTCGTAAATTGCTGCAAACGTAACAACAACAACAATGAAGTTGGGGTGGAACTGCTCGAAGGATCAAATCTGGATTGAGGAGGGAGAGGAGGAGCTTTTGAGAAAAAGACTTCGGGATACGAAACAACTAGAACTTGATTCGCTTGTGCGCTTACTGTTTGTGGGTGCAAAATTGAATAACAAACATAAATGTTGCAAATTTTGTGCTTCAGTGTAGAGCAAGCTTTTTGAAAACAAAATTAGAAAAGATTGAAGCAATATTCAAAAGGATGAATTCTGGATTTTGAATGTTTTGAATCTTATTTCAATGTTTTAACTGTATATTATTCAGGGATAAAAATGAACGATATTGAACAACATCCTACAAATATTTGGTAAGTAACCAAAATGTTATCGCTTTGGATTTGCACACTTTCAAATGCGAACAGTTCATTTGAATAAGAAGAACTAAGAAAAACCAAAACTTTAAAGAAAAGATACAGAAATTAGTAAAATTAAAAAAAAAATTTTTGATTTTTATACGAAGTAAAGCTGCAATTCATAAGATACAAAAAATTACGAAAATATCAAAGCTGGATCAAAAATTATTCCCGATCTTTCATTATTTTTGAAAGCAAAACATACAAAAACAACCACAATTAAATATTTTGTAACCGATATGACGACATATTTTTGTGGGTTGCACTGAGATAATATTCACAGATTCCTAAAATTATGCGACAAAGTTTACAATAACAGCGTAAAATATATTCCCATATTCAAAAAATACAAAAGATATTCAAAAAATACAAAAAGATATCCCCCGAAAAAAGTTAGTTTTTGGAAACTCTCAGATTTGTCCTTCCCGCCAAAACCACAGTTCTCTAAACTATTAGGCCCACTGTGGTTTTGTTGGGAAAAACAAATCTCAGAGTTTCAAAAAACTTTTTTCGGAGGATATCATTTTGTATTTGTTGAGTATCTTTGCAACCGCAGCCCAAAATTAACACAAAAAATATCAAAAATTAGATTTCAATTTAGCTATTGTAAACCACCTTAATTGGCTAAATGATTCACCGCCTTTAAGCAGAAATTCAATTTCCGCGAACTACAACTTTTCTATTAATCAAGTGACAATAAAACATGTGAACTGAACTCCCTGCGGCATTTTTCTTTAACGCTACAGGCGTAAATTATCTTGATGTATAGAAAAACAAACCTGAAAAGCACAAAAATTATGGCGCCTGATATTAGTGATTGACCATTGTCTCATAGATCGAAAACAGAGAAAATAATCCTTTGCATACGTAGGTTAGTTGTTTAGAGTTTCGTAATGATTCACGCATCATTTATTACTCTGCTCGTAAATATTTCTTTATCTCGCGATAACATGAGGTTTTGCAAAACTTGAGGAAATTTGCACTAGTACGAAGTTGTTGTTGTTGTTGTTGTAGCGCGTATTTATCCTTCTGCCACCGGACTGCATCAGACGCTAACTTATTCGACGATCCGCACACTTTTTATTGCAACGACTACTTCGTGATTGGAGGAATTCGCACCAGCTTAGGAGTTTCCGATATTCGTGTGGATTTCTTCAAATTCTCGTCCACAGAATTTGCTGTTTGTTCAAAACCACCAAGCAGAGATAATCACCGTAAAGCGTCTTATCCAAAGACACAATAACGAGACCACGGTGCTGGTTGAATCCAGATCATTCGATCAGGGTCGTCGTAAAAACGACCCCTTTACTCATTCAGCTACGCTGCCGATCATAAATGTATGGAGCAAGTAAGAAAAGCGTGGAACAAAGCGATTCTCCAAATTATAGAAAACCCTACTATATCAAAAACATTAGGTCTGATGATGGTGATTGATAACTCCTAAGGAGATGTTTTATTTGATATCATGCTTTAAAATTTTTAAGATATGATCATTAATTATGAGATGGGTCAGTCAAAAGAAATTATCGATTAGCGTTGTTAAAAGAAACAAAGATTTCTCTTTTACGCGACAACAAAACAACCAGATAAGTTGATGGATTGTTTCGGCATGACTGAATTTCAAAGAATTTGTCAAACAGATTAACTGAGCTTTTTGAACTCGTAGTAAACAGGGCAGGAACACTAATTAGTCTGAATAATATTCTTAAATGAAGTTTGCTTAATTTTACCAAACTATTACCTATTCGCGGCATTCTTCATTACCAATATTAAACGCTTCTTTTTTACTTCTTGTTTTTCTTTTTTCAGAAGATAATCCTTTTTTGTCTTGCATTTCATGAAGCTACAATAAAGCCGATTAATATTTATTCAATTGACACAAAAAATGAATATCTAATTTATTTGATAAGTTGTTTGCTGCCAGAGCAAGCAGCAGAGACATTTTGTTTTTTGAGTGCGTCACAATATCATGAGGCGTACAATTTTTTTTTCTATATTCATGGCAACATGTATTATTAAATATTTGCAAAAACAGTCGCTTAGAGCAAAGTTATTGTTAATCGTGTTTAATCGCGTAGTTTCAGAACTTCCTTACCGTTTCCTACACGAATGATTCAGACATGCAGTAATATTAGCGCTTTTTGTTTAATGTTGTATTTTGAAACTTCGTAGAACGGCTCGCCACCGCTGCAACATTTCTTTGAAAGGCGCTATGTTTTGCGGGTGCAATGACACGAAAATGAGCCCCGTAAACTCGTTACACGCTTCGGCGTAATACAGCAAGTATACTGAAAGATTTGAATTGAACTTCGTGGATTTATGCTGCTTGTAGGAACAATATAGACTTGAGCAATCAATTGGTCTTTGCTGTTTCCTGCCTGCGTGTATTCGTAGCGTTGGGTGAAATAATCCTAAACTATTATTACGTTTAGCAAACCCTACTTTGGCTATCATTTCTATCGAAATAACGTTGAAAATTTTATTAATTCAACAAAGTGCTAATGATTAAAACGGTAACATAATCACTGATCAGTAGGGCAAGTTTTTGCAACTTTTTTTTACAGCTTCCGACAGCTTCCAAAACACAAAGACTTTAGATAGTATAATGTTTTAAGCTGTTTCCATAAATTTTATTTTGCAAGTTTTTTCGATTTTACTTGCAACTTTTTACGGAAACTTTTATCAATTTTTGCGCAAAATGTATGCTTTGAAAAATATGCTTTAAAACTACAGTATTTCAGTTAATCCGTATTTTCAGCTTTAATTAATAGAAGTTAACAAAATCCGTTAATTCGTTAACATTTTGCGTGCAATTTACATTTTTTCTTATTCACTCGCTTCTAGAGCATCTATTGACGCTGTTGAGCTGATTGTAAGGAAATATTTATTGCTGTGGTAGTCTTTTTGTGTGTTGGAAGTTACATTTTACAGTCTAATCTGATTTCAAGATAAAAATAAGTTCAAATGCACTGACGAAGCTGCGATCGGAAAGTCTTTGGAAATTGTGATCAGCGATAATTACAGTAATAGACGTATGAGACTGCAGCTTATTATTTGCCACAAAAAAAGCTCCTTTCTTCGCTCTCTTCTATAAAACTCGTGCTAATACGCAACAAGTGTTACCAGTGCAAACTGGTTTGTACCAGTACGATGAATGAATGGTGCAAGATATTGACGATAAAAACCTTAAAGGTAGTTAACAGAACTTAACGGAAGTTAATTTAGTCAGTTAACAGAACTTAACGGAAGTTAATTTAGTCCGTTAACATGAAAAAACTTTTTAACGGATTAACGAGTTAATGAAAAAGTTAGCTTCGCTATTAACGGATTAACGATTAACGGACTTGTGCCCACCTATGCTTTTTACCGATTAGTTCTTCTTTCATCAAAACATTATATAACTGAGTGTATCATGCTTCCTTATCCTTCAATCACGAGGAAGTGAAACTGATGATCTAATACTTTGGATAAATCCGCACCGCTTAGAAGATGTCTTGCAAATACATTTGCTGCTGATCGGAAGCCGTCAAGCAAAGACAATCATTGTAAAGCGTCTTATCGAAGAACGCAACAACGTGATCTTGATGTATGTTGAACCCATAGCATTCGATCAGGGTTTGTCGCGTCGCATAATAACGACACTGTTTACTGTGTTTTTTTTGGACCACACAGCCGACAAACATTGCCAATGTATTTGAATACTGCCAATAATATGATATTTAGATTCTATGATATGTAATTAAGATTGCAGGGTCTCTTTTACCCAGACCGTCATTTAATTTGGTTGGTCAAAAACGCATTTACGTACGTGCAAGCCACCATGTGTTTATATAAAATGTATTTTGATGACCAGCATCCTGTGGCAGTTCTAAGCGTTAGGCTACAGGTGCGCCCCAAATAAACTTTGATGCAATCTTTGCAGGCTTACGGTTTACTTACTGCTGCGTTGCCCCAGTACACGTGCACGCTAAAGTGATGTTAACAAGCTGAGCCGGGTGGCACCAAAAAAACAAGCCGTCAACACGCAACTGACGATCTCCAAAAGAGTGAAACGGTTCCGTCTTTCGTTGACTAACTGCATAGATCCTTAAAATCACATACAGTAGCACCTAAGATGGCATTGACTTCGAGTCAGCCAGAACACGTAAAAACTAAACTATACCTTGTTCCGGTTAAAGTTGTAAACGGGCCGACTAGTTCAGGCCCGAACCCAAAAATATAAGCCCGAACCCAAAAACTAATTTGAAGCCCAAATCATGTTCGAAAAAACTTGCAAGTTAAGTTAGGTCTGAGAAATTTAGCAATGCTGCCAAGTTATTTTGATTACATTTTTGTGCACCTAAGACAAAAAATACGCCTCAGACCCGAATTAAGCCCAAAATTTTTGTCAACTTTAGGCTCGAACCCGACCCGGAAAGCCCGGCCCAACTTACAACTCTGGTTCCGGAGCAGCTTGGTTCAAAGCATGCTTGGAATGCGGAATGAAAAATGTTTTTCATTAACGGCTAGAAGAATAAATAAATAGAAAAGCAGATTTTTTAGGTTTATCGAAGCAATATGTTTTCAAGCGTTTACAGCAAAGCACATGCCAAACTGTCATTGTTATTGCTTCGTATGGCGCAAGTCGCTATAGTTTTGCTTTAAAGGTTCAATTTTGTGCGTTTAAAGCTGAATTTTATAAACTCATGTTTATAAAAGTATTCTATTTTTGTTTGCATTTTGATGATGAATGGTAGTTATTAACATCGAAAAATTACAAAACAGTCGAAAATCTACAATAACATCGAAAATTGAATAATATCGAAAAATTACAATCACATTGAGAAATTACAATAACATTGAAAAATTAAAAATTACAAAAATTAGTCACAACATCGAAAAGTTAACAAACAGGCAAAACCAGTAATGGATTTTCTAGATTTCCCCAGCTGTCAGAAAGCAACGGAAATTAGCAATCAGTGAACTGGATTATACCGAAAAAGCTTTCGAGTTCAACTATGTTTCATTTCATTGATACAATGGTTGGTTTTAATATTTCTGATCAATTTAAGTGCTAAAACCATAAGAGTATGTTCAATTTCGAAATATTTTGGTTTATCAGTAACAAAATTAAAATCGAATCGAATCTAACCAAATCGGCCTGTTGATCGGATGGTAACACGTTCGTCTCTGAAGCGGGAGGTCTGAGGTTCAAATCTCGCACCGGTGAAATCGGACACGGTGTTGCCAACAGCTTGCCACCGCTACGACATTATGTTATTCATCTTAAATTTTAAACGAAACAGTTTTTTTTAGTTTATCTTGAAAATTTGACCAGATAGCATAATAAAATGTATGAAACACTTAAAAGAAATCATATCTTTTGCATCTTATGGTTTTTATTTGAAATTTCTATCTCAAGTGGTTAAGAATATATGGCATTCTCGTATTTTAGGGGGACATGCTTAGAATGTGAGGGGAGGAGTGTGTGACCCCTAAATATTAATTAAAGTCAAAAAAAATTTACATGGGTTATTTTTGCACCAAAATACACCTTTTATTCCCCTTGGAGAAAAACATATCAGAAAAAAGTTTTTTTGAACCACCCTAATAACTAGTTATTAATGTATTATCTAGATTTCCCCAGTTGTCGACAAAAAATAGCAATCAGTGAACTGGATGATACCGAAATGTTTTGAGCTCAAATATGTTTCATTTATATTATTGGTTCTAATAGTTCTGATCAATCCAAGTGCTAAATCCAAATTCTCAATTCCGAAATATTTTGATTTTGTTTAACGGTAACAAATTTAGTTGCTCAAGCGGTAACACGTTAATCTCTGAAGCGGGAGGTCTCAGGTTCAAACATCGGGCCGGTCAAATCGAACACGCTGTTGCCAACGGCTCGCCACCACTGCGACATTTCTTCGAAAGAAACTGTTTAGCTCAAGCGCAATGACGCGGGTATGGGGCCTATCAACTCGTTGCAGGCTTTGGCGTATAGAGAGTATAATAAAAGATTTGATTTTGAATTGATTTGGTAGCAAAACCAAGTCTCCAAATATACAATACAAGCAGTTTGTCACAAAACCTTTCAGCTAACCTCTCGTAATTGGCACAAATCTAAATATTTTGCTTGTGTTTATCATTATATTTTCAATCAAATCTAGAAACCCTTAGCAGCTGTTTTACTCGAACGTGATCATCAGAAACAAACTTTTATAAAGCATTTATAAAAGCAAATTGATTACTTGCTTTTGAAACATTAATTTTGCAGAAATTAGTAAGAAAATTATGCGTCTGCTTGGGTGTAGTGTACATACTGCATTATTATTGCTTCGGCTACAATGCACAATTTACCGTATTTTTTAAAGCAATTCAATCAATATGTCAATCACAATTCAAATCGCAACGCATTTTGATGACTGTGGCTTTCAAGGGTGATAACCCTTTCCAACGTAACCAATGCATGCGTCGATCATCAGGGAGAGGAGAGGGATTCCAAAGGTTATTTGGATGACTGCGGGTGCAGGCATTGTGCCAGAATCCGCCTCTATTTAGAGCACAGTTGAAATCATCTCTGGAAAATAACCAATTATTTCAAATGTTTGTTAGTAAAGCAAAATATCTGGAAATTTATTTTTTTCCACACGGGCTTCTTATTGCTCTCGTAGTCGTAACATTCAAGAACCAATATGTTCGATGTAGATGTAACAGAGAAAGTCAGCGCATTGGCTAAGTTGCAGTCAAAAATGGGCTGCTTAAAATAGAATAGCTTTACAATCCATCCGATACGTACTGTATCAGATTTACAGTACTTCTCAACACCCTCCTCTGTCTGGTTGAGAACAGGAGTACGTTGCATAATGCATCTTTATAGAGTTGTGTTTAAGTGACTTGTAGTTTGAGTGATAATGATTTTAATCAAAACTTTTCGAGTTCAATTATGTCTCACTTAATTTTGGCTCTAATAAATCTGACCAAACTTAGTGCTGAATCTATGTTATCATTTAATTTTTACTTGATGGTAACAAAATCAATTCTCCAAACGTAATCGTCGCAAGAGCTTTCAGCTAACCTCAAACAATTCGCAGAGTTCAAAATATTTGCATACATATAGATTTTTATTGTTTCGGATAAAGCACAATTTAGTTTCATATTGCAATTGATAATAATTTAATAATTGTGATGTTTTGATCTACCAATATTATCAATCACAATTCAAATCGCAACGCATTTTAATGACTGTTTCTTTCAAAGGTTCGCGACCTTTCCAACGAAACCAAAAAATGCGTGGTAGTCGGATAGCTGTAGTTTGACTCCAAACACTATTCGGTACAACGCTGGAGCAGGCATTGTACCAAAATCCTCCTGTCACTTGAGCGCAGTTGAAACCATCCCTAAAGCAAAATAAACAATTCCAAGCTTTCCGAGTACCATATAAATACTTCTTCCACTCGAGCTTCTTAGTACTTTCTGGTTCATGACGTTCAATAATCAAGATGTTCAATTTTGATAATCAATCAATATAACCAATAAACTGATAAATCAATTTTGATTTGAACATGACTTTTTGCAAAATTAAGCTTTTCGGACAGAACTCTTCAGTGCGATCTCTGTCTGATTTGGCGTAGGTGAGCCAATTAGGATCTTTATAGGCCATCGGAAATTTTAACTTAACAAAAAGATCAGCTTATTAACGAAAAATTTATGTTCAATACCTTATAAAGAAGTTGGCTTTGCTGAAAGTCATGTTTATTTATGCTGGATTTAGCTGTTACAAACAAAGCCAGCGTGAGCAATACAGCTGTTTAAAAAGCAAACTTTTTTGCACAACCACGAAACTAGTGAAAATAATTGGACATATCTTCCGCTTTTCAGCTGAAAAAAAGCAACAGTTTTTTTTCGTGAATATTAAAAAAAAAATCAAAAAAATTTGCAATACTAGCAATAATGAACAAAAATCGAACTTTAATTTCAAAATACGTGTAAAAATTCTGTGGAATATTTGTTGTTGGCACTGAGTTTCTCGGCCAAGTTATCATCAACATTTTATATCCAACTATCAACTTATATTTGTATGTTCAATGTCAGTTTGGCAACCGGTAAATGATGAAAATTTGCTGGTTCCCAATTTGATTCGCAAACTGGCAATGCATTGTTGTGTTTTTGGGAAAGATAGTCAAGGCTGATTTCTCTTTAAATCCCAGCAGTTTATTCGGAGCAGTAGTAGTAGTTTATTATTCGACAATGCACATGTATGAAAAAAGATAAAACACACACAAAATAAATAAAATAGTTGCAATATCTGCGGCAACAAAAAACTTTTCGGTTTTCTGAGTCAAGGTCCCCTCCATTGTGGATTCAATCTGCAAGTCTTTTGTCAGAGTGTTGGCCCACTCGGACAAAAGACTTGCAAATTGAACCCACAAACACTGTTCTTAGCGTTAGTGTGTTCATTTGGAGGTCCTTGGCACAAACAGATGCAGAGTGCTGAGTTCATCTGCATTAAGGAATCAATCTCCAGCAAATTTGTTATGTATTGAAATGTAACTAATATGTCCAGCACTTAATTTAAATTATTTTGTAACGAATGTTTTTAGAGGCCTAATAATATTCTAATAATGAAAATGTTTTGCTATAACCTGAAGCTAGCGATTTTTTTTTGCTGGTGATTTTACGTTTGGTTTTATTCATGCAAAGTGAATCTTCATTTTAGTCACGAACCAGGTTTGGTTAAAATACTGTAGTTTTGGAAAAGGCGAGAAATAATATCATATGAAGGCAAAATTAATGGGAGTATTTAAAGTTAGATTAAAGTAGATTAGCATTGACTCCATCCTTTTTGACTCAGCCGTTCCAGAGATATTCTACTTCAAATATCACGTTAGAGGCCTCTTGAATTATAGTTTTTATGGCAACCTTGACATTTCAATACAGTAGTTTAGCCCACAGATGCCTATACTAACCTATACAAAGGTTAAAACTAAAAGGCCTCAGTGGCTTAGCATAATTGCGGCGTTACGTTAGTGTTGCCAAAAAATATTTTGATTAGAAAGGCTCCTGTGTCGTGTTTGAACTAAAAAATCTCTGGAATGTCTGAATCAAAAAAGATATAGTCAATGCTAATCTAATGTAATACGGTTTCCCTTACTTTAGACACCCCCATTGATTTTTCCTTCGGTCCTTTTTAAACCCTTGTATTTCAAAAGGGTTTTTTCGACCAATACATTTTACACGCGGGGTGTAACAAAATGTCTCCATGGGGAGGGGTGTAACAAAATGTCCCCTTTTTTAACCCCTAAACCAAAATTCATGTGTATGCGGTTGGTGTTCACCACATCTTTTTAGAAAAATTAGGTTTGAGTTGATGACGTTATCATAGGGACGTGAAAGCCATGTTTTTTGAACGACATCATTTTTCAATGACGTCATAGGCGGTTCAAATTTTGTACATAAGTTTATTTTTTAATACTGATTCATGAAATGTCTAAATCAAAGTTGTTACTTTACAAAAACGTCTTATGATGTCGCTCAAGTCAAATACGAGCCAAAACTGTTCAGAGTTTGGAAAGTGAGTTTAGAAAACCTCAAAATTGGGGTATTTACCATAACTTACCAACATCCATTACTCACGGGGTTTTTAGTGAACAATTTGACTCAAAATCAAATTGATTCGAAAAATATTTTATAAAAGGTAATTATCACGGAAAAACTAAAAGAGATGGCGTTTTTGTCCCCCTCCCCAGCCCCATTGTAAATATGTTGAACGGCGTGAATTTTGGCAGCTGTCGATTTATTGAACCCAATAGTTATGTAGTTTTTTCTCAAATTTTTGTTTATTTATTTATTTTTGCTTTGTTTTTTTTTTTTGGCACTGTAGACCTGGATTAAATTTGAATTTCTCGATTTACAAGTGTACTCACATTGACTAAAATTACATAATTTAAACGCTTTTAACTCTTGTTTATGTAACCTGCATTATTTTAACTTTGACAACATCGTATAGACTCCCCAAACGCCACCAAAAACAAGAACAAAAAAACAGCATGTTCCCTTGTTTTTTCGCGGGTGATGTCTTTAACCTGATACAATCGTTGCTTACCTCAGGTCGTTATCCCTGTCCATTGTCGAAAATTGCATTCCGTCGAGATTGAATTTACTACCTTGGTCTAAGTTACCGTCACCAGCAGTACCACTGTAACCAGCAAGGTGAAGCCTGTAGTTGTCCGATTCGTCTTCGATAGAGAATTCACTACAAAAGGTAACTTCAGTTATATAGAACTAATCACTAATCAATGGTCATATGGATAAAGCGTCTGCTCCTAAAACGGTAGATCCGGGTTCAATTCCAGGTTGGATCAAACCAAAGACTGCAAATTGGTATTCACATGCAGCTTCCTTGCTTGACGTTCAGCAATAAAAGGGACAGTGTGAAGCCTCCATTGTGTGTGGTAGACAGGTGGACAAGTGGCAGCTTGACACAAAGACCGAAAGGTCCCTTCACTGTCTCCTGGCCAAGGCAACTAGGTGAATAAAAATCTAATTACACTTTGGATTAATGCAAGGGCCTAGTTTGACATGTTATTGTTGGGTGGGGTGCCATAAAAATAGTGCAAGCATCCTTAAGTTATTAGTAGCTACATGATTGATGGCATCTCGGCTAACCTAACTGATGAGACTTGTTTTAGCAAAATTGTTTTAGAAGCTGTTTCAACTTTTTATCTTTTTTTATAAGGCTGAAGTGCTTGTTTTATGAAATTTTTATTGCTGTGTTAGTATTTTTTAGTGAATTATTTTATTATAATTGATCAATTTTCATAGATGGGCACAAGTCCGTTAATCGTTAATCCACTAATAACGAAGCTAACTTTTTCATTAACTCGTTAATCCGTTGAAAAGTGTTTTTATTTTAACGGACTAAATTAACTTCCGTTAAGTTTCTTTAACTTCCGTTAAGGTTCTCATCGTTAATTTCTTGCAGCATTAATTCATTGAACAGGTGCAAACCAGTATGCGCTGGTAACACTTGTTGCGTATTAGCACGAGTTTTACAGAAAAAGCGAAGAAAGGAGTTCTTTTTTGTGGCAAAAAATAACCTGCAGCCTCATAAGTCTATTAATTATTGCTGTTCGCAATTTTCAAAGATTTTCCGATCGCAGCTTTGTTAGTGCATTTGAACCTGTTTTTGTCTTGAAATTAGATTGGACTATAAAATGTAACTTTCAAAGCACAAAAAGACCACCATACAGCAATAAATTTTCTTTACCATCAGCTCAACAGTGTTATTAAGTGTTCAAGAAATGAGTAAATTAAAAGAAATGTTCAATTACGCGCAAAATATTAACAAATTAACGGACTTCATTAACTTCCGTAAATTAAGGTTGAAAATAACGAATTAACTTTAACGGAGGTATGAAGTTTGTTAACGGGCTAGTGGTTAACGAAGCTAACGTTTTGCATTAACTTGCCCACTAGGTCGATTTTATAACTCAAAAGTATCGAATTATTTTGCTGCGACCATGCACCATTTTGTTGAGAGAAATACATATGATTTTTGATGAACTTGTGTTAACGTTTTAGGCTTCCTCCCTTTGTTTCGTTGATTTAATCCTTTCGGAACGAAAAACTATGATTGTCATTCAGTGCCGTCGCCAGAGCAAACGAAGTGAGGGGCGCTAGCCGAAAGTGCGGAAGCAATAAAATTGACTGAACTATTCTGATGATATTGAAAAACTGAAGTTATTGGGTGAAAAAGACAAATGAGCGAGTAGAATATTTACTTTCGCGCTTTTTAACTCATTAATATGTTTCTCTGATATGATTTATACTGTGCATTAACCAGGAACATATTATAGCACTACATACTGTATATTATTACTTCTCTTTGAATCTACCATTATTGGCATTTCAGTTTGTTTAGCACTGTCCTTTAATTTGTCCTGCTTCAAATTGGACATTGTCTATATACTTAGCAGCTACATAACTTCATTAGTTCCAATAATAATTATTGTGATCAATGCTTCCAGATCAGATAAATCAAAAAAAATAACTACTGTAGAACCCAAGAATCTCCCCTAACTAAGTGTTTTTCTTCGGAGCAGGTAGTTCGGATGAAAGTTGTAGCTTGGATCTAGCATAAGCTACCGAACGACTTAGCTAAAAAAAAATTATTGCCTGACATGCAGTCACATTATCCTCGAATTCCGTGTGGAAACTAACATCAATAATCTCGAAATCCAAAGCGAATTTCCAAATCCTCAAAATAAGTACCTTAATAAATCCCTGTCCATAAAAAAGCTTGAAAAGCCCTAAACTTGGCAAAAAACATATTCATCACCGTGATTGTGACCTCATACCAATTTCATACTATTACGAAATACTAAAAGTGTATTTGAATCCAAGTACATTGACCTCAAAGAATGTTATCTCAATTAGCTCCATCAGTGAATAATTTGCGAGAGTCAATGGTTCTGCGATCTACTGTTTGAGAAGCACTGGTTTAACTCTATGAATGAATATTAGGTAAACTTATGTTTATCATTACCATTATTCACCTGTATTCTGCGTAAGCGCTGTCACCTTCAAAATCCCACAGATCAAATCTCACTCGGCATTCTTTGTCTTTTGTAAAGAGATAGATATTTTCTAGACCTAAATTATAAAAAGTTACAATTCCACTCAACAGATTAACAGTTGAAAACAACCATCATTTCTACAAAACAAATTCGCAATTTAAAACTTTTTACCAAACATTTCTGGATATAATCATGAATCGTGGAACTATTCAACTATTGGCAATACGCATTTCATATAAAAGTTGTTTATGAAACCAAATACTGTATTTAATCATTTGGTAATACTGAGAACGATTCAGATGTTCAAAAGTATTCGCAGTTTACAAAGTACTATACTATGAGTCAGTCATCAATATTGACAATTCAATATCAAATTCAATGTACAGTAACTACCAGTATTGCTCCAGTGCAGTAGCGTAGCCAGGGGGGGGGGGGGGCGGGGCTTGTGAAGTATTCAAAATTGTGAAGTATTCAAAATTGGCTTGTGAAGTATTCAAAATCGCACGTTTTTAATGCTTTTGAGGCCGATTTTTTGTGAAAAATTGAAAATAGCCCCCCCCCCCCATAAGAAAACAGCCCCCCCTGAAACGTTTGAATTTCCGTAATTGGCCGAAAAATCGGACTCAATTTCGGCGAAGACCTTTTTTTTTTTTTTTTTGGAGACCACCTGTTTTTGGGCGGAAAAAACCTTTGAATTTCCGAACTTTCCGAGAAATTTCGTCTGAATTTTCGGACAAACCGTGTGAAACTGATTCAAGAACAATCAAAATTCGGGTCAAGGTCGTTTGCACTTTTCTCACTCTTTTAAAATAGCCCCCCCCCCCCCTTTTCCAAATCCTGGCTACGCGCCTGCTCCAGTGCTAAAAATTTTAAAGAGACTTACCATACCAAAACTCGCTATCCAAACTTCCAAACCCGTTTTTATAATCGGTCCAGTTGCGATCAAAATCCACACTGCCGTTGAATCTTTTTTGAAAAACCTATAATATAATGATGTGCAGTTTAGTTAATGCAAAAGTATTCTATTTTCGAAATTTCCATTGGCAGTGCTTATTCTTCAACATCAAAACAGACTCTGATACTTTTCTTGCTAAATAATAAGACTTTGAAAAGACTCACAGTCCACATCCCATCACAATAGACCTCTTTTCCAGATTTCAAAGTTTGTTTTCCATCGTTTAAAGATGCTTCACAGGAGGATGGCGCTATAACAGAAAAAATGAAATAGCATTTTACATATATACTGTAGCCTTGAAAAAATGCCTTTTATAATATTACCGACACTGGAAAAATCAATTCAAAGCACTAGAAAAATCAATTCAAAACTTTCGGGTAAGTTATCTAAAATTCCTTATTCACCTTCAAAGTTAGCGTTTCCATCAGGTGTTGAAGTAGAATTCTCGCCAGAGACCAGAACACATTTCGTGGTAAGAGTAGATAACGAAAAAACAAAGGTAAGTAATATAAACTTGAACATTTTGGGTGTGTTTCTGAAACGAAGACTTATTATCGAAGGTTGTAATTGTCTGTAGTTTCTGTTGCAAAGGTCTAATGTTGTCCAGGGTTGGATCCATTCATTTTTTTTGTAATTTTTAAATTCAAATTCATTGACTTTAAAAAAAATAAATTCAAATTCAAATTTACTGACTTTGAAAAAACCAAATTCAAATTCAAATTCAAATTCATTGACTTTGCAAAAATCGAATTCAAATTCAAAGTCATGTATAACTCGTGAGCGGATTCAAATTCAAATTCAAAATTTAAATTCAATCTAACCCCACTTTTAACACCAAAGATTCAAAGAGGATTTTGCAGTTTGCAACTAGCAAGCCGCAGTCTCGTAGTCGTAGATGTGTATTGGCGCATCACAGGTGCGTAATAAACCAACAACTCAAGTCGCTTGAATGACAGAGCCCTTGCCAGAGCAAACGAAGCGAAGGGGCAATAGCCAAAAGTGGGGTGGGGGCACTAAAATTTGCTAGAAAAAACTGGTCTTCGGATCTTGTACGGCTACAATTATGCGCAATTTTAAAATAAGGCCGGCAGCGTTTCTCAGCTAGTTTCTTCCATGGCCAATAATCGCTTGAAAAATCTATTTACAACAGTGAATGCTACCAGACGTGGGACCAGAGTTTTGCTGAGGGAGGTGAACCAAAAGTAAATTCTTTTTACACAAAAACTGCCTGATTTAGCCTCCGTGCTGAACAAACTGATGCAACTCAAGCGTGTCACAGACGGACATAGATACTAAATATTAAGTGGATGTGGATAGGGCCTGAGGGCGGATCCCACAGCCGCTGGGCAATTTTGAAGCAAAAAATAGCGATTTTAACGCCATTTTAATCATACTTCGCACTTTTAAAATCCATATGAACAACTAAATTACTAAAATTCAAAAGTCATTTCAAAGAATTGAATTGCTTTTCACCTTCAGCCCTCCTTACTTTTAGTCAAGTTTAAAATGCGTTTAAACGCTTGTATTTTGAGATTAAATGTTCGAAGTGACTTTGCAAATGAGTCTTAAGCCCCTTCACCTTAGTTGCGCCACTGACCTCAAAATCTTGAGTGTGCTCTTAAAATCAAAACAGCTTGTCTTTGAAAAAAAGTTTTCACGCATTGTTTCATTTCATAATCACTAACGAAGTACTGGTAACGATTCTGCAAGCTTACATGTCTTTTCCGCGACACATCCGTAAAGGCGTGCCAATAAGACGGAATATTGCGTCAGATTAATGTACAGCAGTTGGTTGCCAGCAATTTCACAAAGACACATCAAAGAAAAATTATGTTTTAAACGTAGTTATTTCTTTTTCCATCATTGTCTGTTGTCTTGTTGTTGCGTGATGTTGCAAAAGCAGTGGGGGCACAAGCGGCCGTTGGGGGGTACGCCTCCCTGCCCCCCTCCCTTAGCAACGGCATTGGTTGGATCCATCCATTTTGTTTTTAATTTTTTAATTCAAATTCATTGACTTTGAAAAAGCTAAATTCAAATTCAAATTTATTGATTTTGCAAAAGTCGAATTCAAATTCAAATTCATCAATAATTCGTGAGCGGATTCAAATTCAAGTTCAAAATTCAAATTCAATCCAAACCTAATCTTGTCTATTATTTTCAAATCATATCTTTCATTGTACTCTCTGTATTGCGCGAAAGATGTAATGAGTTTGCGGGCCCCATCTACGCGTCATTGCGCCCGGAAAACACAGCTATTAACGAAGAAATAAAGCAGCGGTTGCAAGCCATTGGCAACAATGTGCTTGAATTGACAGGCCCGAGATTTGAACCTCCGACCTCTTGCTCAAGAGACGAACGCGTTACCATTCAACCAACAGACATTTGCAATATTTTTTGATGAAATTTGTAATCGATTTAGCAATTTACAATATAAACCCCTATTCTTTTGATAGCAATTGATTGATAATTTACTGACGCGTAATTCCTTCTTCATTGACCCTCAGTTTCGTTGTCAATAACCAATCTAATTTATTGGATAAAAGACAAAATAAATAAATTCTTCAAAACCTTTAATTTGCTGAGCTTCACATCGATACAGCTGCACAAAGCTATTACTGTATCCTTCATTATAATTATTTGGTTAATTTTTTCGTTAGAATGATATAGTTTTTTACATATTATAAGAGCATCAACCCTCAATATCTCCAATTCTTCAATTGGACAAAAATAACAATTTGACAGTTTGAAAGATTTTGAGTCACGAATAGCAAAATAATTGACTAACATATAAAAACAAAATCACAGTTCAACGCAGCACCGCTATAACTTCTGTGCTGCTGACAAATTAAATCCGCCACAGAAAGCTTTGATAAAATGCAACTTTGCAATTGTGTATATAGAATCAAACTTTACAATAACTAAAAACAGTTTTTTGAAAAATCTGAAGCTTTTTGTCGGTTCGCACTTTGTAAGAAACTATTACGACTTTATAGATTGCTATACGTTGGCAATGTTCTTGTTCTTATATATGCAAAACAGCGTGGATTTCGACAATTATAAATACACGAAAACCGGATTAAACTAAAACAATATACAGCGGATAATCATGATACGAAATTTGTTTATTTGGTTTACTGTATACACAAACATTGCAATTCACGACAAAAATTGCGTACACCTACCACATCACAAATCATGTCAGAATGTTGTCAATACCTTCTGCTGGATTCAATATGCGTTGACGTGTTATGGAGGCTTCCCATAACAGAAAAACTTTTCTTAGGTAATTTGTCATGACCTCAAGATGTCATCTAACAGCACGCCTACGATAAATCATAATATTTGTACAAAACAGATAGCAACATGTCTGCGCGCAGAAATAAGTAAATTTTTTCCAAATTTGAAAAACTGCATAGTGTGAAATGATGCTTTTATGAATTACTTGCAGTACAACGCAATTCTCATATTTAACAGCAATGAAATTAAGCAGTTGAGCAGATGAGCACCCACCCATAGCGTTGTCAGGCATTAGACAGTAGGTCGGTTTATCCAATCTGCAATAGAAGCTTTTGTGTCTCAGCCTCGCATGTTTTCAGTCACTCATTTCGAAATTGATTGCTCACACTTCTGCTCAACAAGTTCAAACAACCTTTTATTTTGAGAAAATCATGTTTATTAATTTAATTAAAATTATATCTGCCCAAAAATGAAAGCCTTTTTTTAAGTTTTTACCATTTTTTGGCCAAACTTTTTAGCACCGTTTAGTATTTGAGGGACCCACCATGCAGAAAAACATGAGTGCTAGAGGACGTGCCGCCATTTTAAAAAATCGGTTCAGCAAATCAAGGTTTCTTTTTTATAAACCATCTTAGACCTAGAGGCATTGCAATGGAATAATTGCAAAATTTTTGCAAAATAATTAAGCCTTTTCAAAGTCGTCAGTCAAAAATAGCAGCTGCAGCTAGATTTTAAATTGAGACGGATTTTTCGTTCGGGTCGGATTTGGGCTTAACCTTATTTCACATTACGATGGCGGGCACTTTGCTGCTTTTTTTTGAGATAACTCCTTTCAAAAAAATTTATTTCATTCAAGTTAATTTGACTCTTAGTAAAATTTATTCACATTAACTTCTAAAAATTTGGGGTAGTTAAGATTAGGGAATTCCTCTAAATTTGAAGTTTGCCGAAGTCACTTTCCAAAATCTAAGCATTTTTGGTCTATATTTTACTTAAATGACGTCATAAGATGTTTTTTGACGTAACCAACTTTAACTTAGGCATTTTATGATTTAATTCCAAAAAAACACAACGTGCAAAATTTGAGCCGTCTACGACGTCATTTTTCAAATTTGAAAAATGATTTGATTTTCGAAAACATAGCCGTGAGTGGCTACAATGACTTCATCGACTTAGAATCAATTTTTCTAAAAAATTTTTGGTGGGTACTTACAAGCATGTCAAATTTGGTGTTCCCATGACTTTTAATTTAAGCGTTAGATGAGGACGGCATTTTTTGTCACATGTGAAATTTCTGCATCTTTACCCCCTTTACATCTGTGAGCAGCTGCTGCGCATAGAACTTTGCACTTTTCTGCACTTGCTATTTCTGCAAATTTTAGAAAATTATAAGCAAGAAAACTGAAAGAATCTAATGCATAAATAGAGATTGAAAATACCGGGGTGAGCATAAAATCTTTCTTTGATTATAAACTTTTGTAACTCTCAGAGTGTATAAGACTATAGGGTAAAGCAATCATTTTTGGTATGCGAATGGTGTTTACTTCAGTTTAGGGAAAAGTCTTATCTATTGATGTAAGTTTTTTACTGTTTAGAAAACGTCAAGAAATTAAGCAAGGCACGTTTTTTTGCAAATAGTGGAATAAGCACAACGCCATCAAATGCATTTTATTTTGTACTTGTTTCATTTTTTCTTAAAAAATTCTGCCATCGCATAAAACATGTGCCTAGATCAGAGGCGTATTCTCCATACATGCAAAAGCATGCATTGCATGCCTAATCACTTAGCCAAAAACGACAATAATAATTTAAACCAGTACATGTAGAAATTTTGAACAAAATTAAGCTAAGTTTGCCTTAGTTACGGGCATTAACATCCAAGTCAAAGAATAAATAATCTCGTTTAATTCATTGATTTCACTTTTAGCCTGGTTTTAGCATATCGCTAAACTAAAAAAAACAATGGCAACAGGCATGCGATTTTTAAATTGCATTCTATAATTCAAGATATCGCTATATTTCGACAAGATTACGAACAAAATCAAATAGGTTTGAAAATTTTGATTGGCTAATGTTCTTTTAAACGTCTTAGTTCTTGGTTGAGTAAGATGCTACCTCTATTTTCAAGGATTTGTAACAGTAAAATAGCTTAAAACAGGCCACACGCTATAGACCAAAGTATGCAATTTGAAATATTGCACGCGGGTTGCAATTTATTTTACGTAATTTAACGATATGCTAAAAGTGTCAAACTTATGCGGTGAAACCAAATCATTATAGCCGGTGAGTATTAGTATTAGGTAATGTTAGTCAGAGTGAGTTTTGATATGGTATTGTTCCCACTATTTTGACTAAATGTTGGCCATGAGAGTCAGAGCAAGCAATGAAATCTTTTTAAACAGAGAGTTACCGGTAGTTTGGTCTATAGAACTTAATAGGCCTAGGCTAATTGTAGAGTTTGCAAAAAAATTCTTAGGACTATAAATAAATTACCGGTAGTTTGTTTAACTGCTTTGTTTGTGTTTTACTGTCAGAACTAATGACGTCATCATAGTTGCATGTCTTATCTGAAATGTCACGCCACGCCACTGACCTAGATATGAAATATTGCGCACTACTTAAAAAAGTTGCTATCGCGCATCGTCGCATAGAATTCTAACAAAATGAAGCCCACTATTATGTGCTTGTTTGTGTTTGAAGGAGTCATCCTATAGTGCTGTAGATGAATCAGATGAGATGATCAAACAGATTGGCTGCCTTGTTTGCCAGCTATTACTCTTTTTGAATTCTTTCTTTGGGACTATAGGTCAAGGACAAAAATATGCTGCTTATCACAAGCAGTCAGTAAGTATTGTCAGATTCAACTAGACTAATTTATTATTGTGACTATTAATGTTATACAAAAAAAATCATTATAATTCAATTGGGATTCTACACGTTACACGTTTGAATATAACGATGAACGATTCAAGAAAGTGCTTTATAACTTAGTAAACTCATAAAATTGTGACGAGTAGTTGTGTACTTTTTTTCAAATAAAATGAAATAATGAAATTTATTGAAGAACTGTATTCGCAATTAGATCGCCTCATAAGGATTCCTGCTTCAGTGGATGCACTGAGAAATAAACAGTCAAAATCCGGTCCCAATGCTCACTGCTCGAGTGAAGAGTGCGTGAACTTTTTGACCTATACTCTGCTTGACGAGAACAATATTAAAAAAAAACTTTCTTGGTGTAGATTTTTCCATGACAGTTTAAACAGCAGGTAGTCAAAATTAGTTTAGTTTGAAGTCTTCAAAACTATGAATATTGAAAAGATGTCAGAAAATTTTAGATGAAGTCTGTGTTCATAATTTTGATGACCTGAAACTAAACTAACTTCGAATTTCTGTTAAAGTGCGATTTGATGTATTACATAATTTAAGCAATGAGAGGCTATGTTAACAGATATGGCAGTATACTAATTTGACTGTTATGCCAAGAACGTATATTGTGCTTTTATTTAATTATTTTCATTTTACGTAGTAGGTATACAACGCGATGTCTAACTATAGTAGCCTATTTTCTTCAAATTTGTGTAATTTAAGCCAAGAGTAGATTTTGCGTATCCATGTTTTGATTGATTTCATTTTACATCGTAGGCTTGCAGGGCAATGTTATATTGGAAGATTTTTTTAGTGAAATTTGCGTCTGAAGACAGCCAATAAACTTATAATCCGGATAGCGTATTTATCGCAATTTCATCTGTTTGCTGTGAAAAATGCTTTGTTTGTTCGAATCTTGTCATGATTGAATTTTGCGTTTATATCATAGCATACTTGGTGGTTTGCACGTGCGAGCAATGTGATATCGCAAAGGGCCTTTCCACGAAGTCGAGGGATGTCTACAGCGTCACTTGCAATCTATGATGTGATGTGATATCTACGATTGATGCAAAAAGTCACAACGGAAAGCAGACATCTTCTCAATGTCCATAATAAAAATCAGAAGTTTATTTGTCTTGATTCTTGTCAAAATACACATGATAAAACTACAAAAAAACATCAATCAAAAGAGTTTAACATACAGACTTAAGATCGTACAGACTGATGTATTTAAATTTCTAACAACAATTCATCATCGACATGCAAAAAAAAAACAATACTTTATTAAACATGAGTTTATAAAATTTAACTTGAAACGCACAAAATTGAACCTTTGAAGCAAAACTATAGCGTCTTGCGCCATACGAAGCAATAACAATGACAGTTTGGCATGTGTTTTGCTATAAACGCTTCAAAACATATCGCTTCGATAAACCTAAGAAATCTGCCTTTCAATTTGATTTTTTGTGTGTTAAATTAATTTTCCTGTATATCGAGCCTCCGAACATTGCGCGAAACTATTCTGCTAAGGTCGAATAGACTGTACAAATTAAGAATAATTGTTTTTATAGAAACGTTTATATTGTTTCGGTTCTAACGCAATTAATTTACAGTAATTTTTTATAATGAAATGAATGTATTTGACTTGATTTATAATGAAATATTTACAAGCAATTATTATCTTTTAGTCACAGCGCAATTTGATAACTGTTTCTTTTAAGGGAACGTGGTCATTCCAAAGAAACCAATTTATGTGTCTAGGTCCAGGGATTACAGTCGGAGACCAAATATTTTTCGGGTGATGTCGAGCACAGGCATCGCGCCAGAATCCGCCTCTCTCTTGAGCACAATTAAAAACTTCTCTGCAAAATAAACAATTTCAAACGTTGCGATTAATGCCGATCGATACCTATTCCACAAGTGCTTCATAATGTTTTCAGGATTGTTAATTCAAAAACCAATATTTTGGATTTAGTTTTTTCGAGCAAAGCCTGCATATTGGGTACAGTCAAACTGTCCAACGTACAGTCCAACAAAAGCTGTTAAAAAGTGAATTTTTTAAACGGTCACAACGATGGTGAAAACAATCCGACAAATTTTCCACTTTCCGGCTTACATAAATTATTGTTGTTTCTGGTGAGTATCAGTACACAGTAATTAGATATCAACAAAATGCCTAAATTTAATTTGAAAAACTTAAAAGAAATTTGCTGCATTTTTTGTTAGCACTGTGCTTCTTGGCCAACTAATAATTAAAATGTATATCCATTAACTATTCATTAACATTCATTCTCTAGCGTATGAAGACTGGTTAAAAGGTTGCTGACTCTTGGTTCGATTCTCCTACTGGCAATGCGTCGTCGTGTCCTTTGGAAAAACTCTAAACGCTGTTTTTCCGTTGAGGCGAAACACACCGGCCTGAGCCCCCACAAAGGCATGCGCCACTGGTTTTTTGCCTTGTTGATGTCTTTAACCTTGCAGAATCGTTGCCTACTTCAAGTCATTATCCTGATCTATTATTGAAAATTGCATTCCATCGAAATAGAATACACCTGAGTCTTGCATCCCATTACCAGCGGTTCCACTGTAACCATCAATGTGCCATCTGCAGTTGTCTGACTCGTCTTCGACATAGAATTCATTGAAATACGTAACATCAATTTTACATAATCCGATATTATACTCTTGAATTGGTAAAAATCGGTAGCGTGGCCGAAGGGGCAAAGGTGTCGTTTTTACGGCGACCATGATCGCATTATCTGGGTTCAACCCGCACCCTAGTCACGTTGTTGCGTCTTTGGATAAACGCTTCACGATCATGATCTCTTCTTGGTGGCTTCGAACAAACAGCAAATTCAGTGGACGAGAATTCGAAGAAATTTACAGGAACAATGGATTACAGGAAACTCCTAAGCAGGTGCGGATTCCTCTAAACACGAAGCATTCATTGAAATAAAAAGTGTGCGGATCGTCCAATAGTGAGCATTTGACGCAGTCCGGTGACAGGAGGAAAAGTATGCGCCACACCATTTCATCACACAGCTCATAGCCTATTATGACTTAGTAATGCTTAAATAAACTTCCACCAAAGATAGCAGTGCCTCTACAGCCACTTTTATCAGCAGTCAATGATTGATGCAATCTCGGCTAGCTAACTGATAAAAATTTGTCAAAGTCGAAAATGTTCTAACTTAGACGCTTTTTTGATTTTTTTGTCTTTCTTTTGTGGGAGTTACAAAGTGCTTTGCTCTGTACGTTTTCCGTTGCCTTGTTAGTATTTTTCTTGTGAAATGATTTAATGTACCGTAATTAAACAATTTTATAGCCCACGAAAGAAAATCAAACTCATTGGTTGCACAATTTTGTTGAAAAAAGAGCTATTTTTGAATTTGTGCTTGCTCGATTTTCTATTTAATTTAATAAATATTTTAGATTGATTGATTTTGGGTCTTAACCAGAATTAAACTACAGAAATATGCTATGTAGAGAACTTGGTTTTGGATCTACCATTGTTGGCATTTTGGTTTGTTTAGCTGGTTCTTGTATGTTTGTCTTAAATTAAATTCTGTTTCGGTTCTAAACTAGTGTCACTTGCAATAACCATTGTGACCAATGTTGACAAATCAAATCGGTCAAAAAATTAAAACTAGATCCCAAAAATCAAAAAATAAAAATAAAGACTATTTTCTCCGGAAAATTCCAACAAAGCAATGGATGAAGCAAAACCGGCCGATTTTGAGGTGATGATAAAAAAAAAAAGTTCTTTGCTTGATATGATGAAATCATATTATTCCCAAGTACCGAGTAAATACCAAAAAATAATCTCAAAAACTCTAAATAAGTTTTCATTACCTCAAGGTTAAGTGAGTCAAACATTAATTCCAAAACCCAAATAAATCCCGACAAAAAAAAGTTTTTTTTTCCATTTTAATATACCCAAATCGGGTTGAAAAAGTCCTAATTTTAGAAGAAAAATTCTCAATCATAGCACTATATCAACTCATTTTGTTTGTGCGAACCAAACATTATGAGCCAGTTTAACGGCAGGTCTCAGTGTAAAGTAGTTTTGTTTTTTTTTGCAAGTCTTTCGTCAGGATGGGTCAAGGCAACGAGTACAATGCTTGGCCACAATGGGATCAATGCGTAGAGTATTTTTCCCAAGGACACCAAAACGCATAGTCAGTTCGAGAATCGAACCGAAAGTCCGCAATCTTTCGATTATAAACCCGACGCTCTGTATCAGCTAAGTTATCGCTGTCGGTATTATGACACAATAAAAGCTTTTTTGATTCCCACTACATTGAACTCATAGAACGCTATCACTCGTAATTATAGCCAACTGTATTTGACTTCGATCCGACTATAGACTCTTTATTTGGTCGATTAGAAACAGACGCGATGAGAAAAAGAGAAGAGTTTTGAAGAAAAAACTTTGCTCTTCTTCCCAAGATTTTTTACGGTGACGCGTATTCGACTGATTTGATTGGACATATTCGTAGAACGATTGAACCGTGAAAAAAAAGTCACGCTGATTGGACGAATCAGCATATTATAGAACAAATCAACCGTGAAGAAAAAAACGCAAAACTATAAGTTTCCTGTCTACTAATAAAGAGTCTATGATCCAACAAAGTTGAGACAGTCCATAAAACTACATTGTTTTCTCTCCGCGAGCAATCTTTTACAACTGGTGAGGCCTGCTGAGTAGCACCACTTGTGCGGCGGAGACAGCTCAATTAGTAGAGTAGAGCGGCAGGTTAGTAATCAAAAGGTTGTTGACTCTAAATTCGATTCCCGAGCTATCAATGCGTCGCTGTGTTCTTGGATAAGACACGTTGCCTTTTTTTTCCATTTGAATCAACTAGCTAGTCTACCCGCTCTCTTGGCCTAATCTGAAGAAAGACTTGCAAACAGAAGCAAAAAAGGATGCTCCTTGTGGGTGTGATTAAATAGGTGCAGAGGGCCAGGTTCATATTCACAAACGAAGCTGTATCAGTGAATAATTTGTAAAAGCTAGCAGCTCTCCAAAAAAAATTAGAATGCCACTCAAAATTTCCGCAGTTTTATTTCGATTGGTAACCATTGTGTCAGATCTAATAAATGAAATCAGGTAAATTTATGTTAATTGTTACAAAGTTATCATATCACCTGTATTCTGCAAAAGCGTGGTCACCTTCAAAATCCCACAAATCAAATCTCACCCTGCATCCTCTCTGTGTTGTTAGAAGATGGATATTTTCTACGACTAAAACATTAAACTTACAAATCCATACAAAAGATTTATCGGTTGAAAAAGTTATCATTGCTTCATGAACTAAAAGAAATTATGCGACAATAAGTTTGCAATTGAAACCTATCGACCAAACATATACTAAAAATATCATTAAAACAATCAATTACCGGATTTATACAAAAATTGTTTCCAAAATAAAATACTGCTCTTAACCATTTATCAATGATATTGAGGCTTAGTCAACCGCTTACGAGTATGCGCCGTTTGTACAGATTTACTTTGTATCGGTCATCAGTATTGACAATTTAACACCAAATTTAATAACGTACTGTACCTGCCGGTAGTGTTCCAGGGCTAAAATATTCGAATAAAAGCTTACCATACCAAAACTCGCCATCTAATCTTCCAAACCTGTATCTATAATCGTCTCAGTTGAATCTTTTTGAAAACATTGAGTTGAATCTTTTTGAAATACCTTAACTAGAACAATAATGTACCTATAGTTTAGTTGATTCAAAAATATTTTGGTTTTGAAACTTTAATTTTTCAGTGATTATTTTTCAAAAATCAAAACCGGTAATTTTTCTTGATAATTAGTAAAACTTTGAAATGACTCACAGTCCATTTCCAATCACAAAAGATTACTTTTTCAGATCTCAATGTTTGTTTTCCATATTCTAAAGATGTTTCTCAGGAGAATGGTGTTAGACGATTTACCAGCAGTGCTATAATAGAAAAACATGGAATAGCATTTTACTTAAATAATGTTGGAAAAAATAAGTATTTTTATAGTATTATCCAAATCGAATCAAATCAAAATCAAGTATTTTATTAAATTCGTTGTATTATGCCGAAGCGTGTTACGAGTTTGCGAACCCCATCACCGCGTCATTGCGCGTAGACAACACAGCTTCTTTCGAAGAAATGTTGCAACGGTCCGAGCCGTTGGCAACACTGTGTCCGATTTGACTGGCCCGAGATTTGAATCTCGCACTTCCCGCTCCATTGATGAACGCGTTACCGCTCGACCCACTGGCCGGTTACAGTATAATCCAACACATGTAATATCATATCAAATCTGCATTATACTCGCTGAATTATGGCGCAGTGACTAACAAGTTTGCTGGGCTCATCTTAGAGTCATTGCACCTGGCAACACAGATTTAAATGATGAAACGTCACAGCGATGGCGAGCCATTGGCAACACTGCTTCCAATTTGAATGGCCTGCGATTTCAACCTCAGACTTCCCGCTCCAACGGCGACAGCGTTGATGCTGGACCAACTGGCCCGCAGGTTGCAATTCTTCAACTTGAGCTGCATTTCTTTTGCTTCCTTTTTCTCCGACATCTCCATTCCTTCCCATTTCTCTTTCTTACTGGAAAAGCTTTCCTGAAAACCTCCCTTATGCTGTTTTTACAATACCTTCAATGGCAGCGTGTGTTGACGTAGAATTGCCGTCACAAACCGGAACATTAATAGTATGACGTTGCTGGCAGTTCGTGGTTAGGACTGAGAATGAAACAGCAAAAACAAATAATAAAAAGTTAACCATTTTCAGCGGTTTAAGATACACGGTGCTTTGTTGTTCAAGAATTACTGATACTGTGTGTTGTTTCTGCGTTAAATTTTAATGTTAGACAGTTTTTCAAGGATTTTTTGACTAAGTTAGTAATCGATTTAGCCATTTACGGTATAATCCCAAAGTTTTTTTGATAATAATTTATTGATAAATGTGCTAACGCATTATCGATTACTTCTTTTAGAACTTTCGTTGACGAATTTCCATTTAAATTTTTGAGTGGGCGTTGCGGCAAAAGAAACTAATTCTCCAAAATATTTTGTTGAGCTGCATCGATAAAGTTGCACTAAGCTATTACCCTTGCTTCTATTGCAGTACACTATTCTTTACGAAAACATGTTTATCAAGACACAAATCCCTTTTTGCTCAAAATTTAAGAACAAATTTAGAAAAATGCCAGCATCAGCGTAAAAAAGAAAAGATCATGGACCTCTATACAACGTATTTGTATGTAATCAGCGGAGTTTTCTTGGCCTTTTTTACTTTGGTTGTTGATTTATTTAACAGCTATCATGATCTATTGAAGCAAAAGAAAAGTTTTTACCAAGTAGGAACAAATTTGGTATCTTTATTCTCCAACAAGCTGAGAACAAAAAAATGGGGTTGGAAATTCGTCAAATTTAAGAACAGCCAGGCTCAACTTAATATTAACTCTGTTTTACAATAGGCCGTTTGCTGTAAATTCTAGCGTTCACCTTGTAAAAAAATTTGAGTGGCAACTTATTTTTTGCTTAAATACATTGATTTTCATCTCACAAACTCACATGCAAAAGTTCTCCACTTATTTTCCTGCAGTATTTTTTTAATTTGACCTGAAAGTTGGCTTCTAAAATGCGGATGAATACAATCAGACAACCCGAATCGACCAATCATAAAATAGAATTACTTGGGGACTTTCCCTTCAACTAATTTTTAAAAACTGTTTTGGATCAGGTCCTGAGGTAGGCTACGCTGATTTAACGGTTAGTTTTCTTACTATGTTAGCTTAAGTTGGGTTAAGTGGGTGCAATAGTTGGATTTTGTTCTTAAATTTGTTTTAAAAAGAAATTTTTGGCAAATTACTAGCAATAAATACTAGTATCCATGATGAAACATCGCTTTAAGGTAGACTTAGGTCTACACAGTATAGATAGCCAGGTACTTGATAACCAAAAGTGATATGACGTGCCAGGCAGAAATTATGAAGCATTGTTTCAAAACAATACTTTAAAATAGCCTATAGTTACTGGTACAGAGATAATAAAGTTATACTGTATGTCCTGCCAAGCAGAACATCGTCGCAAACTGCTGTGTTCAGGTATCAGAGGTAATTTTATGACAGTGCTGCGAAAATGGTCGAGACATTTAAATTTGAAAATGCACAAAACATGTAGACCTAGCATTGTTTCTCAAACAACTAGGCCTAATGTAGATTTGTATTTCTAGACCTAGCATTGTTGTGCAGGCTCCTAGATAAAATAGAATAGATTTGTACTTCTAGACCCAACTCCCATGAAGACACTGCGACTTGTCATTTGAGATTTTGTTCAACGCTCTCTCAATTTTAGCCAAGTAGCACTCTGTTTAACAAAGTTTAAATCAGAGGCGGAGACCTCGAGGACACATTTTGAAGTCCTTGGTCTCGAAGCTCAAGTCCTTGGCTTTGAAGCCTACAAGCATGGGCGTAGTAGCTCAAAAGGATTGGGGGAGCACCAAACTTTTGCCTGAAAAATGACATTGAATTTTGCCCGGAAAGTAATCGGTATTTCTGTCCAAATTAAGGCGACCTCCAAAAAAAAAAAAAAAAAAGGTCTTCACTGAAATTGAGACGGTTTGATGAATATTAAATTGCCCGAAATTTTGACGCAAACTTGCCCGAAAAATATGAAATTGCCCAAAATTTTAATGCAATATTGCCCAAATAATATAAAATTGCCCAAAATTTCGACACTTTAAAACCAAGCGGGGGGGCCAGTGCCCCCCGGACCCCCCGCCTCCTACACCACTGCCTACAAGTCCTCGAAAATGTCCTGTTCTCGGCTCGAGGACAGCATTATTTTTTGATTGGTTGAAAAGGAAAATAACCAAACAAAAATAATCAAAAATTCTAGCTTTTCAATTCATTTTTTTTCCTTATTTGAAAAATATCATATATTGTGATTGCCAAGTCATAGTAAACCTTATTTTAAATGGTATTGTGTGAAAGCTTTAATCAGAGAATGTGGGGCAAAAGGCAGTGTAGAATTGTTATTCTTATTTCTCCTAATATTTCCGGTGCGGGTGGTACAAACCGCAAAGGCCTCAAACCATCAAGAGCCATAACAAAGGATCCGGGGTCCTGACGCAAACATTTTTGAGTTGCTAATGCTAACTCATGACCGTGCTTATCTGAGTATGGACTCGGAAAAAAGTATGTGTGCGTGATAATGAAATGTAATACAGTTACCACGGCAGTAGCGTAGCCAGGGGGAAAGCGGGGGGTGGGGGGCCTATAGCCTCCCCCATTGGCCTGTCAACCAAAACGCAGAATAAGAAAAATACCACGTTTTTAGGTCTTTTGAGGCTGTTTTTTGCGCTGGAATGGACTAAAAAGTGATTTAGAGCATCTTTTGCAACATATCTTCAGGAGAGGCTAATTTGTCAAAAATTAAAGTCACAAATCAATAATAACTTTGAAAAATGCCCAAAAATAAAAAATCAATAAATTTTGATTGCTGATGCAAAAACGCCAAACATAGGTTTTATTAACAAATATGTTACAAACTCAGAAATAAAGGAGAGGGGGGCTATTCAGTGTTGATTAATTACCAATCATTTCCTAAGATCTCTTTTCATTAGCCTCCCCCCTCCCCCCGATTATTTTCCATTATAAAATATAGACGAAATAGATTACTCCGTTTAAGTGTTATTGAATAATAGGATTTTATGATTTACCAGCATGTAAACAAGAGAACTGCAATGTTATCATTAGCCACCTCCCACATAGCCCGTTAATGCAACCGGTTGAATCATGTTGCCCTGCCAACTTCTATACCACTTTTTAAAAGCATTATTTTTATTAAAATAGCCCTAAAATTAAGTCATTTTTGCAAAAAAATCCAAAATTATTGAGCGCTAGGGGCTCTGCCCCCAGACCTCCGTGCCTCCGGCGGCTGGGGGTTTCTCCCCCAGACCCCATTTGACCTCCAGCGGCTGGGGGCTCCGCCCCCAGACCCCCAAAACAGCCCCCTCATTGTGAATTTCTGGCTACGCGCCCGTACCAGGGATAGCATATTAAACAGAGTATGTTAGTGTATCCGTGATATAACTAACAAAACTTATCTTGAGAAAGCACCTTGTTCTGAATGTATGCGAGCAAAAATCGCGAAGATTTTTTTTGAAATATAAGAAAGAGCAGCTATCTAATCACTGTTGTATGATCTGGGAAAAAGCCACATTTGCTGAGCAATTTTTGCGTTAAAAATCGCCCGCCAAGAATCCCAAATAACAGAGGTGGAGTCCTCGATGACACATTTTGAAGTCCTTGGCTTTGGCCTCGAAGGTTAAATCCTTGGCCTTGAAGCCTGCAAGTCCTCGAAAATGCCCTGCTCTCGGCCGAGGACATTAAATTGTTGAAAATGATCCATGGCCATGAGCTTTTTTCACTTTACCTTGGAAATTGGCATTTCCTCGCGCGAAGACCTTTTTTTTCGTTTTGGAGAACACCTGCACCTTGTGTCCTTGGCCTTGAGCATTCCTGTCCTTGGCCTCGAGAAGTCAGCCCTTGGCCTTGATCTCGGATTTTTTTGTATCATTGGCCTAAGCTTCGAACGTTGTGTCCTCGGCTCCACCTCTGTCCTCGACAAATAATAAACTATTCTGTATCAGAAAAAAGCGCTACATGTGGAGTTAAAAATGAGAGCGTGAAATTAAATATAACTATAATTGTTTGAATGGCTGGAAACAGTCGCGTAGCCAGGATTTCGCAAAGGTGGGGGGCTTTTTTTGAAGTTTGATTCAACCGTAAACGAACTTGACCCGAATTTTTGTTTGGTTTCAATTGGATTGAGGCAAATTCAGAGCGTTTTTCTGCCAAAATCGAGTGATCTCCAAAAAAAAGTCTTCACCGAAATTCAGAGCGTTTTTCTGTCAACTGACACCCACTTCTACTTCTCATTTCACGATCTTTGGGGGGGCTATTTTTGTTTGGGGGGGGCTATTTCCCGTTTTAGGGCAAAAACCAACTTCAAAACTGCTAAAAGCATGCTATTTTGCATACTGTTCAGGCCAATGAAGGGGAGGCTATAGCACCATTTGCCCCCCCTAGCTACGCTACTGGCTGGAAAGATGCGCGCTGCAGTCAATCAATTTTTCACACGATGTCATTAAGATGAGGAGAAGCTCTCATGAAAAATTTGGGCCTTTTTCGAAAAAATAATGATTTATTATTTTTACGTTTCTACAATTGTGAGCTCTTCAGAGGGGGAGGGCGACCCCGGACAAATTGCAAATCTCTTCAAGGCCTTCCTCCTTGATACAGCCCTGCTAAGATTCTCAAGTTGTTTTTGCCATTAAATAATTTATGTTAAATTTTACAAAGTGACGTTTGGCGGCAGAAACGCGTGCCCTCATTCATCGATAGGCAATTAATGAGCTATAGAAAGATATCATGTGTAATAAAACGTAAAAAAAGATTAATTAAAGTTAGGATTGGGGAAAATGTGATAAAACTAAAGTTTTTCAACTTAACTTTTACGTTACCGGTATTTTCTTTTTTAAAATTGCTTTGAAAATTTAATTGTTTCACCTCTTTCAAAATCACAAAAATTGTTTTTTTATTTAAAAAAAAGTCACTAAAGTTGTTCAACAGAGGCTTGTAAACTTTGCCCTAGCCCCCAGACCCCGTTTTTTCCAAGGACGTGAGCTTGCAAATACTGGATACGGTACCTTAAATCATTTTAAAAACATAAATTATTTTACTCTATTTTGCAATACTTTTAGATAATAATATCGTAGTCGCTATACAATGTTTGAAAACTATGATAACATTTTAAAAAATCTACAAAAAGAAGTCGTTCAAACAATAACGGTTGTTTTGGAAAAAGTACTAAAACGGTGGGGATGAGAGATCCATAATCACTCAGAGGACGTTTACACTGGGGTTTTAACTGATAAAGTTAAGGTCTTAAAATTGACCGTTTCCATGTTCAGAAGTTAGTTACTCTCATTTCGCATAACGGTCTTAATTGTTTTATTACCTCGATACCGCTATGGAACGTAATCAAAATTGCTGCTAACGCGTAAAACTTCAGAATAACTTTCGTTATTTTTAGAAACTACCATTTTCAAATTATCATGAAAAACAACGAAATGCAATGTCTTACACTTTCGCGCTTAAAAACAGTCAAAGTTTGCCGACCATAGCTTTTTTTAAAATTTTGTCCTTGTTCCTTGGCTTTGGCCTCGACCAATTCTGCCCTTGGCCTCGAGAGGGTCTGTATTTGAAAAGCCGGTCCTTGATTTTGGCCTCGGATTTTTTTTTCAGTCCTTGGCCTCGAATATTGTGTCCTCGACTCCAGATCTGCTTCAAATATCGAACACGCAACGTGCAACTTGAATGAGATGATTGATGACCACGACAATGAAAATAATTTGTATTAATGTGACCGGTGATATTATAAAAAAAGTTTTGATTTCTCCAAACATTGTTGAAGCTTAAGACATCACCGGCAACCAGCATATTTTGCTTTATTTTTTGCGCTTTCCTAAGTAATCAAAAGTGTTCTAATTTATTCTTCAATTGTTAATTGCTTCGGATGCACCCTAGGGTTAGAATTCACCTAGCACACCCATCAAAAATTGATTTTTACCAAAAAATGCGATTTTGCTTTTCATCAACTCAAAAAGTATTGTGGTTTTGCAAAATTTTGACAAAAACTTCATATTGCAATTTATATTGTGACGTTTCATTCGTTTGCTACGTTTACTGTGACGTCATCATTGACCGGTTACGTCATTTCAAAAGTACCCTCATCAAAAATCCTGCTTATAATTGTGCAGTTATAAGTTGATATTCTTATTTTAAATATTAAACAAGCATTTGAAACGTGTTTGCATTTGTAATTAATTTTATTGATTTTTGTTAACTGTTTCCTAGTCAAACAAGGCCCCAAAATAAATAAATTTTTAATTTTATCTGTAGCCCAATGCTTTCGGAAAAGTTTATGTCATTTTTGTACGTTCAAACAAATGAAGTAAACTCCTATCGATGGTTAATCACTGAAAAATTAAGGGGAAAATTATAAAAGTTTAAATAAGTACAAAAGAAACATTTCGCCGCTAGTAGTGCTAGAGAGCGCTGGGGAGGATTGCTTAATTTAATATTAAAACCAAACTAGAAATTTGCGTATCTGAAAAATTGTCAAAATAAGCAAATAGAAATGATAAAAGGATTTAAATTTGCACATTATGCGGAAAATATGTAATTTTTAGTTTAGAAAACCCCCAACTTTACCCCCCATTTGCTCGAAAACTGCAGGGTAAATTTTGGAGAACTTTTTATATAAACCTCCTAGGATAAAATACAGTCTATCTGCATCAAAATTTTTTTGCCACTCAAACTTTTTTACAAACTCGATTTTTAAGCGTCCTAGAATTTACAGCAAACGGCCTACAAGGAAGTATTTTATTAACGCATTTTACACGGGAAGGGGGGAAAATGCCCCCTATCTAACACTTAAATCAAAATTATTGAAAACACCAAATTTGATATGCGGTTTGCTGTTCACCAAATTTTAAAAAAAACTGGTTTTGAGTTGATGACGTAATCAGAGTGACGTTACTGTCATTTTGAAAAATGACGTCATTTTTGCGATGACGTTACAATTGGTTTAAATTTTGTTTATAAATTGGTTTTGTTGTTTACTACTAAATTATAACAATGCCTAAGTCAAGTTTGTTACCCCATAAAAATGCCGCATGACGTCATTTAAGTCAAATATTGGCCATAAAATGCTCAGATTTCGGAAAGTGACTTAGAAAAACTTCAAAATTGAGAAAGTTTCCGTTACCTTAGCAACTTTAAATTTTCAGGAGTTATTTGCAAATAAATTTGACTTAAAGTCAGGTTGATTTTTTAAAAAATTTGTTTTTGTTGAAAGGATTTATTGCAAAAAAATAAAAAACGAGAGAGAGACAAAAAAGCACCCCCACCGAGTGTAAAATAGGGTTAAAAAAAACTATATTAATTATTCGGCAACTATTTTTTCTTTAAAACGGTTTAGATTTTTTACATATAGTTGTACTGTAATCAAACTCCAATTTTTTAATTGAACAAAAATAACAATTTTACGATTTGATAGATTTTGAGTAACGAGTAACAAATTAATTAACAAAAATGAAAATTTTAATAATAAGTCAATTAATGATAATAAGTTAATAAGTCAAAACCATTGGCTCTCCTCTAGGCTTCCGCGCTGGTAGCCTTTAGGCCAGAGGCACACAAAACGATTAAAAATGAAAATTATAGTTAAATCAGGGATTAAATGGCAGTAAAACTTAAATACTGTTGACAAATTTTACGCGTTACAGAAAAGGAAGCATTTCATAGGTGAATAAAATCAAACTTTACAAATATTAAATGCACTTTTATTAAAAGAGTAGAAGCGTTCTGTCGGTAACACTCAACATCCACATCCTATGTGAAACTAATCAATCAAATATTTCATGTTTAATCGTTTGCGTGCATGTTCTGGTCTAAAGGCTACCAGCGCGGAAGCCTAGGGAAGAGTCTCCAAAAAAACGGCTACTTAAAACAAGCAATGCGAAAAAGCTATCCTCCCTCAGGATTCGAACCTGTAGCCTTTGGATTACCGGTTAAACACTAAAACTCTTAACATTAGAACCCAAACGATTAATCACGCAGAAGCCAGAACCACGCAAACGATTATCATTAAAACTGTGGCCTCCAAACCTCGAAACATCACAATTAAATTATTATCAAATATTTCATTTTCGTAGTGTATTTCACCGAAGCGTATAGCAAGTTTGCCGACCCCATCTCCACATATTTTTTTTTTGCATCTGCACGCAACACAGCTCCTTTCAAAGAAATGTCGCAGCGTTGGCGAGATTTGAACGGTTCGAGATGTGAACCTCAGACCTCTCGCTCCAGAGATAAATGTTCGACCAACAGGTCAGTCCGAGCGATGCGTGTACGACTTTGCAGATAGCTATGAGCTGGCTACCTGGTTACTTTCTTATATTTTTATTTGCAAAACGGCATAGATTTTGATAAAAACACGTCTATCGGATTTTAACAAAACAATATACAGGATTTATTGTGAAATAAAATTCGTTTGCTTGTTTTTTTGCACAAACAATGGAATTCATGACAAGTAATATCTCAAGCTGTCTATAAGTTCTATCAGATTCTCAGTTACTTCTGTTAAATAGTGACATCCTGGAACAAAAACATCCCTCTTATGGTAATTTGGCATGACCTCGCCCTATGATGTAATCAACACCACGCCTCAAGGCAAATTATATATATCAATTTTTTTTTTGCACAATATAGAGAGCACGATGTCTGCACGTTGAAATAAACAGAGTTTGTCGTAAATTCGCAAAACTCCGTAACTTAAAATGATTGCTCACATGAAATCTATTACTTACAATACTTATCTCAAATTTAACAGCAAGTAAATAATACACTAGGTGACGCTAAATAACATTTTCTGAAGCTCATACTTCCGATGTTACCGTGATTGAAAACATCTAATTTTTTTTTCAATTTGGGACCTAACTGAGAGATTAAAGCATGCAAACCTTCTGGAGGCAAAAATAAAAATGGGACTTTAATTTGCTAGCCGCCGTGTAATTATTACGCTAGCGCTATCACTGTTCCAAAGTCTCAATGCGCAATTTACGTTTGCGTTTAACTATGTACTTTTGTTAATGCCCAGCTATGCTGCCGTGACGTTGGATCACTTGAAGTCATGACAACTTACCTCAAAAGAATCTTTCTACTGAAATACAGGAAGACACTAACCAGTAAGCACTATTACAAGACAGCGCACGATCATGTTATGAGAACTTGACTGCTTGTGACATGATTTGTGACAATATGACATTATGACATGTAATTACATGCAACTTTTGTCATGAATTCCATATTGCTCGTGCTAAAAACAAACAAGCGATTTCATCCCACGATATTCATTGTATATTGTTTTAGTTATATCCGGTAATCGTGTATTTAAAATTGCCAAATCTACGTTCGTTTGCATTTACAAAAACAAGAACGTTGCCAGCTTGTAGCTGCGACTAGAATAAAACTCTTTAACAGCGAAATTTTAAAACTCATACTGCAGTTTAACTATAGTTTTTAATTTTGGGAATAATTAATTTGTTATTCGCAGAGGTAGGCAAAGGGCAATTTTCAAGAGCAAGGCGTAACTTTCGTAAACTTTGCAATTATGAAAGTTGCGCTGCGATAATTTCTTTCCACGTTGCGGAAGTTACGTTTAGGACTAATATTTTCAAAATGTGCTATCGTGTATTAGTTGTGCTGCGCTTGAAATTTTTTGACGTTATAATAGCACAACTTCATATTTTGAACTTAAAAGGACATTCAAGTCAAGTTTTTCAATGTTGACCTAAATGTTGGAAAAAGCCTAAAATGTATTCTCACCAAATTTGAAGTTTCTACGTCATGCCGTTTTCAAGATATTGCAGTTTAAACTTAACAAGTTTTCTCTTACTTCAGTGTTGCCATTTTGCCAGTATTGTCACTGAAGATAAACCTTTGGAAACTTGACTTGAATTTCCTTGAAAAGCTGCTAATCGTGCAGTTTTAAACCTTTATTTGTTTTGGCAACAACATGCACTAACTTTTTTAAATTTTGTCTGTTGTTGGCAACCCTGATAAAAATTTTTAAAGCAAAAACCTTTCTGAAGGGAAATCTAAATAGTCATCTCTAGGGAACGGAAGGTTGTAGAAAGCTCCGATTTGGTAAAGTTAGTCTTTATAACTTATTTGTCAAAAGTTTTCGAGAGAAAACGGAGCAAAAATTTTTTTGAACTGACTGCCCTTTTAATTTTGTGTTATTTAATCGTAATGATGTCAAATGTCGGTCTGTTTTAGCAAATTACTTCCTTCTTTTTGTCTAAAATTGCAAAAGCACTTTGTGTTTGGTAATATTTTGATTGGGAAAGTTAGGTTGCGCTTTGACTTGGTACCAAAATCCCGTTCAGCGATTGCGGAAGTTGCGTTGCGCTTCAAATGAGTCAAAAAGTTTTTTTTTCGAGAGTTGAGCTGCCGTTTAGAAAATGAAAAAATGAAATTGCGCATCTTGCGCTGCGCTTTTAATTTTTTAAAAAATCGTCTCTGTTTATGGCTCTGCGTTTTTGGTAAAATCTTTGTTATTCACGCCCAGTTCCCACCTCTGATTATTCTTAACTAAAATTTTAGAAACCATAAAATTGTTATTTTTGTCCAATAGAAGAATTGGAGGTGATGATGCTCGTACAATTATATAAAAATTACTGCACATCATTAGAAAAAAAAAACGAAAAACGAACAGATAACACTAATACTAATAGCTTTGTGCAGCTTCATCATGTGGAGCTGAAAAAAAGATTTTGTTTCTTTGTCTTTTACCCAAAAATTTGAATCGGAAATTAGCAATGGAACCGAAAATAATACCACGGTACATTTATCATCAATAAATTGTTATCACTATAATTGGAGTTTAAACTGTAAACCACCATATGGATTTCAAACTTTTATGAAAAAGTACCCTAAAAATACTGTATAACATTAAAATTTTACCACAGAACTAGTAAGCAATTCCAATCTTCAACAATAAGTGAATCGTTGCACTAACCATTAAAATGGTCAAGTTTTTATTGTTTGTTTCGGCTTTTTCATTCTCAGTCTTTACCACAAACTGCCAGCATTGTCGGTCCGTTATGGTTCCGATTTGTGACAAAGAATCTACGTCATCACCTGCTGAAAACGCTGCCATTGAAGGTAAAAAAACCTGATAGGATTCTGAGGATCAAATCGCTGGCCAGTCAAATTGGACACAGTGTTGTCAACGGCTCGCCACCGGTGCAACATTTCCTTAAAAGGAGCTGTGTTGCTCGGGCGCAATGACGCGGAAATGAGTCCGCAAACTCGTTACACGTACGCTTCGTCGTAATTTAGCTAGTATAGTAAAGATTTAATTTTTTTTTTTTTCGGTTTGACCTCTCTGGCCGCATTGAAGTTCAATAAGATTATATTTTATGGGTTAGTAAGATAAATCAACTTTCGTAAAAAGAATGGTGCCATCAGCGAATTCGCAATAACTTTCAACGGCTAAAACGTGCATAAAAAATTTTGCTTTTGAGAATGATTTTTAGAGTATACCAACCTAAACGTGTGCCGTTATAACGCACAAAAACTACGATAAATAGTTTTGCTAGCTGTACCTTTTCGTTTATTTGACGTAGTTGTTTAATGCTGCGCAATTAGTAATTTAACCCTATTTACACGGAGAGACAATGCAGGGGGGTCAAAATTTTCTGCGTTCTTTTTTTACAATAAATCCCTTTAGAAATGAGCCTTTTACTTTAAATCATAGTGACTTTGAGTAAATGCAATTGTAATTGCAATTACATTATTTTCACCAATTTGCCTTGGCCAGAAGATAGCGAAGGGACCATTCGGTCTTCGAGTCAAGTTGCCACCAGCCCACCTGTCTACCACACGCAGTGGAGGCTTCATGCTGTCCCTTTAATTGCTGAACGTCAAGCAGGGAAGCTGTGAATACCAATTTTTATAGTCTTTGGTTTGACCCGACCAGGAATCCAACCCGATTTTACCGTTTCAGTAGCAGACACCCTGTCCACTCTACCAGTGATCGTTTAATCCACTGAGTCAAATCCACTCGCAAATAACTCCCAAAAATTTGAATTTCTTAAGGTATGGGAAGGTTATTTCCAATTTTGGGTTTTACCCAAGTCACTATCCAAAATCTGAGCATGTTTTGGCTCGTATTTTGTAAATGATGTCATACTTGACGTTTTTGTGACGTGATCTATTTAACTTTAGCATGTTATGATTCAATTTAAAAAAAACAAACTTATGTGTATGATTTTAACCGCCTAAGACGTTGTTGAAAAAATGATGTAGTTTTTGTCAAAATGTGGCCATGACGTCACTATGACGACGTCGTCAATTCAGAATTAATTTTTATAAAAAGTATATAAAATCAACCAATATGAGAAACTTGTGTTCACGTGACTTCTGGTTTAGAAGTTAGATAGACCCAAAGGCAAAAATGCCACTACCTCCCGCTTGAAATGTGTTGGTATAGCTAGTTGGTAAAATTGAGTAATTGTGCAGGGTTTGCAGTAACGATTTTGGCCAATGGCACAAGGACTATCTGACGTGGGGATGTACCAAAAACCTTTGGTTTGTCTTCGCCGGTAACGTGATAAGATATGATGATGATGAGCAAAAAAAAACTTTGGAAAGCAAAAATAAAATTTGGAAAGAAAATGGGGCATCAACGCTTGTTTGTTAATAAAAATGCTCAACAGAGTTAATAGAAATTGAAACAAGAAATGCAAAAACGCGCAGTTTTGGATTATGTGGCTTAAAAATTTTTTAATTTTGAGTCCCACTTAATGCAATTAAGTATTTGGTTAATTTTAATGTCATGTTGTCTTTTTTTAAGAAGTTGGATCGAAGTACAAAAATCCGTTTTTGGTAGAAGTATTACAAAATAAGTAAAATACACGAGAATAGTTTTGCATCTCTACCACAAGATTGTAATTAAGGATATTTAAAGATTGGTAATGAATTAAAATGAAAATTTACTCATATGCCTGATCATTGTACGTCCTCATTTAGCTTGAGAAGCCTAGAAAGTCTGGAAAAATATTCTACTGCATAAGATTGAAATTTCCGGGTAGCATATGAATACTATGAGCTTTGATTCTCGTTGAAAAAGGTTTTAATTTTCCAATGCTAATTGAGTAAAATGCTCCAACAGTATTTCATATTTTTCTATTATAGCAGTGCTGGTAGATCGTCTAACGCCATCCTCCTGCGAAGCATCTTTAGATTATGGAAAACAAACATTGAGATCTGGAAAGGAAATCTTTTGTGATGGGAAATGGACTGTGAGTCTTTTCAAAGTTTTACTATTTATCAAGAAAAATATTCCTTTTGTGGACTAAACACTGCAAAATCAACGTTTCAAAAATAGAATATTTTTGCATTAACTAAACCATATCTTATTATATTTTAGGTGTTTCAGAAACGATTCAACGGCAGTGTAGATTTTGATCGCAACTGGACCGAATATAAAAACGGGTTTGGAAGTTTGGATGGCGAGTTTTGGTATGGTAAGTAAGTCTTCTATTTAAAATTTTTCGAATAAGAACAGTAAAACACTACCGGTAGATAATATCCGTTCAACTTGGTTTTAAATTGTCGACTTCGATAAATGATAAACTACAGTATATTACTGATCAGCAGTGGTTGAGTGGATAAAGCGTCTGCTACTGAAACAATGGAACTGGATTTGATTCCAGGTGGATTCAAACCCAGTTCCATTGTTTTGAAGATTCCATGGTGGAATCAAACCAAAAACTAAAAATAAAATTGTCATTCACAGCTTTTCTGCTTGACTTTCAACGTTAAATAAGAACAGTGTGAAGCCTCCACCGTTTGTGATAGACAGGAGGACAGGTGGCAGCTTGACTCGAAGACCGAGAGATCCCTTCGCTGCCTCCTGGCTCAGGCAACTTGGTAAATAAAGATGTATTTATTATTATAAAATAATAAAGATGTTGTATTTATTAATAAAGATGTAATTATTATCCTAATTGCGCATGCTAAATGTTGTAAGCAGTTTAGTCGTTCTCATAATCAACGAATGGTTAAGCGCAGTAGTTTATTTTGCAAACAAATTTCGTTTGATTTTTCTATTGCTAATAATTAAATAATTATTATTAGAGCAGTGCTTTGAGAATACTGTCCCCAATTTGCTTGTTTGCATCAAATTTGCCTAGTCCCGTGGTCGCGTGGTTGGGGAGAGTTGCTGGTAGTGTTTTATTGCATGTTCTTGAGGATCTACATTTCTGCCATTCTTTTCGCTTATTAATTAGACTACCTTTGTGATAGCCTTGTGTTCGATTCCCTAAATTAGGCAAATCATAAATTTGAGAGTTTGATCTTTTCTGCTCCTTAACAATTTTTAATTAAATCATTTAATGATTTGTTTGTGAACGTTTAGTCGAAGGTTTTAAATTCCCATTTAATTACTGTATAATTTCTATTTTTTTATGGAGTAATAGTTGATTTCAAAGGTTATAAGTTCTAAACGGAACTCTTATTTTCCGCTTCAGGCCTAGAAAATATCTATCTTTTAACAAAAGAGAGAGGATGCAGGGTGAGATTTGATGTGTGGGATTTTGAAGGTGACCATGCTTACGCAGAATACAGGTGATGTAACGAATTTCTAATGATAAGCATAAATTTATCTGATTTTCATTCATGGATCTAACCCAGACAGCCCAGTTGATCGATCGGTTACGCGTTCGTCTCTGAAGGTCTGAGGTTTAAATCTTTTGGCGGTCAAATCGGAATCAGTGTTGCCAACAGCTTGCCTGCGGTGCAACAGTTTTTTGAAAGGATCTGTGTTGCCCAGTGCAATGGCACGGAGATGGGCCCCGCAAACTTGTTACACGCTTTGGCGTAATACAAATAGTATAATGAAAGAACTAACCCAGTGGTTCTCAATCGGGAGGCCGAGAAAAACTTGGTTCTCATTTACGTTTCCCTGGCGTGCCGCGAGCTAATGCAATTGATTTATTGATACAATGTAATACAATAACATTCTGTGAGGTCAAATACTTGGATTCAACAAACTTTTATCATATCATGAAACTGGTATAGTGCTATAACTGAGGTCACAATCAGGGTTACAATAGATGTCGGATTTTCTACTAAGTTTCAGCTATATATTTTCAGTCAGATTTAGATTTTTTTAAATTGAAAAAACATTGAGTTTTTTTAAGGGGTTTTTAGGAATTCATTGAAGTGTAGGATTATTTGGGGTACTTGTTTTGAGGTTTTAGAAACTATATAGCTATTTAAAAAGTATTTGGAAAAAATTGCCTCAGGTCTGGCAAAGAACTTTTTTTTTTTTCTTTACTTCAATCTCAGCAGGTTTTGCTTTATCCAAGCTACAGTATTTGTCGTTTTGTTTTTTTGTTTTTTATTTTCTCAAAAAACATTTATTTTTTCGGATCTTTGGGCTCTGACTTTGATCGATTTGATATGGCATCATTAATCACATTCTTTATTTCAAGTGACGACGCAGCTATAGCTCAGGATCGACACAGGGCTTATTAAAACAAAAGTAAGGAGAACCAGTTTAACAAACTGAAATGACGATAATAATAGGTTTAAAAAAGAAGTAGTAACTTAATTGTATTATGTTTTATTCCTGGTTAAGGCACGAAATATATCATATCACAGGGAAGGATTAATTCAACCAGAAAGGAGAGAGATAACAAAACGTAAAACGTTGAAACATGCGCATGAAACATAATACTCCTTGTTTTCAACAAAATGATGCATGGGGAAGCAAATTAGTTGGTATTGTTTCTTGAGCAATAAAACCTTTCAATTGTAATAAAATGCAGTATTTCTCAAGAAAAACACCCCAACAATCTAGAATGCGTTACAAGCGCTTTTTCACCATAAAAAAAGAAAAAACTTCAAATCCGCACCTAAAACAGACCTGTTTCGACTTTTACCAAGTCTCATCAGTTAGGCTAGCCAAGATTGCTTTGATATAGTGTAGCTGCTACATACCGTATAGAGTGTACCTGCGGTTCTGCATTTATACTGTATGCAGCAGCCTATTCGACTTTTATTTAGCCAAAGCTAGGCCTCCATTTCTAGGAGAGTGTTCAGGAAGGGAGTCATTGTACGATGGACCATTTGCCCTTTTGTTTGGACCAGCAGAGGCGCAAAGTAATTATAAACTTTTACTTAAGTAGATTACTCAATTCTTCGTGTGCGCATACGTATCAGATCCAGTCTGGCCAAAAAGCGGTTCTAGATGGTTTTAGTTTCACCTTCGTTGTTTGGTGTCTGCCCTTCACCGTATACTGGCAGAGGTGTTTACTCAATTAAAATTAAATCATGAAAGAAGCAATCAGAGATATAAATTTGCCAAGAAGGCGTGCTGTGATTACTAAACGTTTCTATTGCTAAATTCTACAGAGTGAGCCAAAAATAGCACACATATATGCTATAAAGATTATTGTACAGTACTGTAATGAATTGTGCAATGTTATTACAAAAATGTTTTCAATATCACGATCAATTTTGTCCCAGTGTAGAGACCGAGATTATCTAAATGGGCTATCTACAATAATTTTGTGTGATTTAGTGACGTAACGTTTATCAGCAGGCTTCTGCCTGCCTTCACATGTTGTAAAATAAAATAAATTCAAAAAATCTACGATAATTTTGATTAATTAATTCAAAAACGGTTTTCTCAGAATATACTGAAATAGCTATGATGCGAACTTTTGGCCAACCTGTAGATCCAGTAGAGAATTATACACTTATGCGACACTTCCACAGTGATTTTAAATTTTAGCATAACTTAACAATGACAGGGAATGAGTATTTGAGCAAAAACTTTATAAAATGATTCCATGTAAATTCTGCGTGGCTTGAGTTTCAAATCTCAAAATTTTGATTAATTGTCTTGAATCTATCAACAAAAACTTGCAAAAATGAATAATTCATGACTTCTTGAGAGAATGAAAGGCTAGAAGACCCAGCGCTATGTGGCAGTGATGTGAAGGTAGTCGACCATAGTTGAATAGTTTGTTGATTTTGCTTGAATACTTTCAGAAATTTTTACTTTTATAATACTCAAGTACTTTTTTGGTCAGTACTTTGCACCTTACTTCAAGTAGTTTTTCGTCAGGAACGAAACTTTTACTTGATTACAATTTTCGAGTACTTTTTGAACTATTGATCTGGACTCCAATCATTTTATTTGAATCAACAAGAAAGCTCAGTGAAAATCCGGCAATGGTCTTCACCTTCGTAAGTTGTGCAACCCACATTCCTTATTAAGCATCATCCAAACGCAACAAGTACATTTCTTGGACCAAAAACTTTTTGGTATCTTCACCTTAACTTTATTTTACACGGGATATTTGACCGACGCATTTTACACGGGGTGGCATTTCAATGCTGCTTTATCTAAGTCCTAAACAAACAGCCATAAAAACACCAAATTTGGCAAGCGGGTTGGTGCTTACCAAAATTTTTCAAGTTGGTGTTTAGTTGACGAAGTCATCATTGTGACGCAATGGCATTTTTTCAAAAACTGATCTCATTTTTGCGATGACGTCACAGTCGATCTAAATTTTGAATATACGTTTATTTTTTAATGCTGCTTCATAAAATGCTTAAGTCAAAGTAGTTACGTCACAAAAACGTCTTATGATGTCATTTAAACGAGGACAAAAGACATTAAAACGATGACTAATGAGGGTATCTAAAGTTAGATGAATCGTGTAAGACTAGATTGGCGTTAACTCCATCCCTCTGGACCCAACAGTTCCAGAGATATTCTACGTCAAACACGACGTCGAGGCCTCTAATGTTATAAATTGTATTAATCTTTATTGGCAACCCTGACGTTGATAGCCATAGCGTTTTTAGCGACACCTTCCAGTTTCAACCGAAGGCAACGCCGCTATTAGGCTATAGCATTAAGTTGTTTCACTGCGCACTAACCAGTTTTATCTGGTCAGCAGAATAGGGCTGAGCTGCAAAAAAGAATAGACTGGACGGTAGCCTAGGTAACAAACGTCTATGAACAAGCAAAAGTAAGGCTGGTAGACTTATTAGAGTAGTAGACTATTGTTTGCAACTTAGATGGAAAAGTTTGTTCTTTATAGGGTCACTAAATAGACTGTAAGCAAATACAATAAGCCTACTCAGTACTGGTAGTCTTATCTTCAGGTATGATTCTGTACTTTGTAGCCTAGAAATAAAAACTTTATTGCTAGGCTAGGCTATGATTTAGACTGAAAAGCATCTGACAGCTTGATTTTTACTAAGACCGCTAGGTTACCAAACAGTCTACTCTTTTTACCAGCTTGGACCTATTCTGCTGACAAGATCAAGCTAATTAGTGCACAGCAAAACGACTCAATGCAGAGGTCTAATAGCGACTTTGCTTTAGGTCAGAACTGGGAAGGCGTCGCTAACGACGCTAAGGATATCAACGTCAAGGTTGCCAATAAAAATTATTAAAATTTATATCATTAGAGGCCCCAACGTCGTGTTTGAAATAGAATATCTCTGGAACAGCTGGATCCACAAAGATGGGGTCCACGCCAATCCAAATTAATGCGACCGGCCTAACTCTAGATACACCATTGATTTTGGTTTTTGTCCTGGTTTAAGTTACATTTTAGCCAAAAAATGCTCAGATTATGGAAAGCGACTTCGGGAAAACTCAAAATTGGAAAATCTTCCGTTACCTTAGCAACTTCAAATTTTCAGGAGTCACTTACAATATTAGTAATGAAATTCGACTCAAAGTCAAGCTGATTTGAAAAAAAAATTTTTGTTTTGCCTCCCTCCAGGGTGTAAAGTAAGGGTCAAGCTGGGCCGAAAACTTAGTCAAATCTGCTAAAAAGGCTGTTAAATTAAGGGCGAACTTTTTATATTTTTACCAAAATTTCAAGCTAAGATCAGTTGGTCTCACCTGTCTATCAGTTCGATCGAACACAATAATTAAGTTTCAATTTTCGTACCTATTCCTCTCCTTGCAAATTTATCTCTGCACAACTGTCCCCTTCACCATTTCAAGTGCACCATATCCAATTTAATAAAACTTAAATAACATGTTTTAGTGAATTTTCCATCGAAGATGAATCGGACGACTACAGATTATACATTGCTGGTTACAGTGGAACTGCTGGTAATGGGATTTTGAAACATGATCTCAATGGAAGAAAGTTTTCCACGTTGGACAGGGATCATGATGGAAGGTAAACCAGCCTATTTGTATTTAGAAATTAAAGAAAATGAGGCTGAGGTGCAATTTTTTTGGGAAGGAAGGGGAGATGAGTGCTATTCTGATATTGCTGAAGTAAAAAAAGTTGACTTGGCTTGCTTGTATGAGTATGGAAAGCGTAGAAATTGCATGCTTTCAATTAAAATAATGTTTATGTGCTGATAAATCAAAACGTTCAAACTCAATCTAACTTAATCAAACAACACTATGAAATTTCATCTCTCAAGCGAAATGGCCAGTAGTGGTATATACTGTAAACTAAAGTCATTATCTTTCTCAGTGTCCTGCACTGATAATAGTTGTTATAGCAGCAAAACTACAACCACCACACAAAAAAGCTCAGTATGACAATTTTAAACACGATGTTGAGCTTACTTGCATTGACCAAATGACCAGTAATTCAGTGAACACAGTACTAACAAAAATGTTTCAAAAATTTCATGATTTTGGAAATGATGCTTCTGCATTTTATGTTGTTGCAGTATTGCTGGCATGCATGTACAGTACGGTAGCTCTACTGAGTGTGCAATACTATACTGAATGAAAATAGCACTGAAAAAAGCGAATGTGAATTGCTTTGTTGGTTATAGAAGGACTTAGACATCAAACAAGAGAGGCCACAGCTATGAAACATACTCTGCAGCATTTCGCTTATGATTTTAGTTTGCTTTCGAATTAGTAACCTTATCTTGAGCTCGCTTATCATTCCTTTTGTGACGTCATTCAGTTTGATTAAGGAGTACTACTTGCTGGAGCTTGTTAGCGGGAAAATCAAAGAAACTAACCTTCGAAGCTACAACCTTAAAGTTTTGCTGTGATTGCACGATATATTGCTCTTACAGCAATATGCATGATATTGCGCAAAACTTGGCTGGTGTCCATGAGGTGAAAAAGAAACAAAAACTCAGCACAGCGGAGGCTCTTGATCTTGACATCACTATTGAATTATAACAAAACAGTGTTGCAGTTGTCCGTAAAGCAAAACAGGTGATCGTTTCGACGACAATTGTTTCGATTTGTGATGAACTATTTCACAATCGTAATAAATAGGTTCGTAATAAAGCATAAACTTATCGAAGAATTGAATTGTCCATCAACTTTATGTACAATAACAACAATACCAACCATTGTTTATTTTGCAGAGTTCATTACAATTGTGCTCAACATAGAGGCGGATTTTGGCACAATGCTTGCGCCCAGGCTCATCCGAATAATCTTTGGACTCAGACTCAACTGCCTGGACCTCGACACATGGTTTGGAGAACTTGGAAAGATCTGGAGCCCTTAAAAGAAACAGTTATCAAAATGCGTTGCGATTGATGGAGTAGTGAAATTTTTGGTTAAATTTACTTTCATTAAAAAAAACTGTAAATTGTGTGGTAGCCGAAACAAAATACAGATCTATATCGACAGTATCCAGAGTCTTGGAGGTACAAGTTGAACTATGACTAACAGTCTAAGATGTATTGCTTCGAAATTGATTATCGTCTTCTATTTCTCATCCAATTTCGATTGTACCTCAAAGACTCTGGATACTGTCTATACCATAGCTCACATAGCTCATAATTAATTTCTCACTGCATTGTTTTTGAGTAAAACAAAATCTATATCCAATCGATTAATTGTATTTCTACAGTTTTTTTAAACGTGCTTATGCTGTGTTACTTTCAAATATTAAGAAACTGGGTTTTATTGCAGTTGCACATATTCTAAAAAAAAGGCAAAACTGACTTGGTTATAGGATTGCCGAAGTTTAAAGCGTTTACCAAGCATAATAACCTGAGAATCGTTATTGTCGATGTTTCATATGGCGCAAGTTACTAGAATTTCGAAATGTTTATTTTCAAGCAGAATTTCATAAAGTCATTTTTATGAGAAACTTTGTATGTTGGTTAAATCTCGATGATAAATTGTTGTTCAAGCTGTGATTACATCGGCTACATTCTTAACATTTCTTGTAAGAAAGTTTTTTAAATACTTCAATCGGTTCGGCTGTTCTATTTTTATATTCCCATTAACACATATATGACGTGTGTAGTCATGCCAGCTGAATTAAAATCTGTTATTAACAGGTAATTGCTGCTATAAGTTAGTCTTCTTGAATCTTACAAACTTTCTGACTGTTTTTGATATGCTATATCCGCTTTATACATACGTATATATCTTTTTTTCTTTTTCAAATTACTGTATTATCGTACTGGCCTATTTAAGTATGCAGGCAATAGCTGCTGTTGATAGAATTTAAAAGTTTTCTGCGGTAGCAGTTTCCGCAGTCTTCGCAAATTTATTTGCAACAAACTTCAGTCTGATATGTGGATATAAAGAGAAGAAAGATAATGCAAAAGACAGCCAAAAGTGTAGCAACAGCTTTAATTAAAATATGATAGAATTGCGGGATGTTGAGAAACCCAATAAAAACATAATACCTTATTTGAAAATCTCATTGATTTTGCTTGCATCTCCTTTTATAACAATTGTAGATGAGTTTTATTTTGTGAAAGAGTTATAATGTGTATCACGAATTGATTGAGACAATATACAGTAAAATAAAAATATAAAATTTCTAAATAACTGTGGATTGTACTTTAAATTGAATCTTTAAATTAGTCATATAGTACATGCCCAAGCATATCGAAAGTACGTAAAATATCACGGAAAACTTCAAAATTACGTCGCAGAAATAACATCGTATTTTCAAACGTTTGTCGTATTTTGCATGGGTATTTTTAGTCAATCACCAAAAATGTTAATTAATCTAATACTGGCTCTTTCGTTCTACGCGTTTATTGCAAACTGCCAGCAATGTCGTTACGTCACGGTTCCGGTTTGTGACGAAGCGTCTTCGTCATCACCTGGTGCGAACGCCTCCATTAAAGGCGAAAAGGGCGATAGGGGATTTTCAGGAAAACTTGGCCCAAAAGGTGAAGTCGGAGGAAAAGGGGATGTTGGTGAAAAGGGAACTAAAGGAAATGCAGCTGAGGTTGAAGAATTGCAGCAACATTTGTCTGAACGTATTGACGGTTTGTATCTTTAGTAATAGTATCGCTTTATGGTTTGATAAGATTGACTATTTAAAGATAGTATTTTTCTAAAGGATTAATCGTACCATTTTAATTGTAATTGGCAAAATAAAAAATTTGATCGTTTTGCCATAACTTTTAGCTGCAAAAACGTACATCCACAAAAATCCTTTCTTGACAAAGTTTCTCATCATAATCTAACCTAAGTTTGTGACGTTAGTCCGAAGTAGTCTTTCCGATTCGGTACGAAATTCCATAATTCGCATTCGGGTACCCGAAAAAAAAGCCCAGAAAAAAAACTTTTTTTCGCGTTTTTTATAAAAATGCGATTTCGCGCTGCTTGAAACGGTATTCTTGCTTTGGAATTACCTCTGTTACTCAATCACTACTTTTTAACAAAGACCTATTTACTTCTGTTTAACGTGAAACATAACACAAGAACGCTGCGAAATGATTACATACACTATCTTATAAAAGCATCCATTATACAGCATCCAATCAATTCAACGTGCTGCTTTTTATTATGGCGAAACTCTTGATATTGCCGAAATAGAATAGTTTAATTTTTATTCGCAAACTCTTTAGTCTATTGTGATGAAATAAAAAGTAGGTTACGAAACAGACGCTGAATATTATGTGCAAATAAGTAAATAACACACACTCAAGTTAAATCGTTTGAATTTTTTTTTTGATCAAACGATTTTGTAAATTTAGAAACATTAGGGTTTCGCTGATTCTAAAACTCAGGTTTCGAATGCCAGAAAATAGCACAAAAAACGGCTGTCGGGTTTGGAAAAACCCGAGTTGAAAACACTAATTCTAAATCATGAAAACACATCCAGCGCGGCAGTATCTTTCTCGTTTTCTAATATGAATTGCAGTATACATAATAATTCATCATGAAATGTTTGCAGAATTAATAAAAACAGCCTTGAATTAGCAAAGCTGAATGTGGAATAAAAAGTCACTTTTTTGTCAATAAATGTGACTCGGAACAAGCAAGTACCACACAAGTCCCGTTTCCAATAGCAACTACTGTTTTTTTCTATTAAGCTTTTCCAAAAATCAGTTATGGCTTTAAATTCTGCAATCTAGCATGAATGCTTCATATCATCATTACCTCAATTTGCATCTGCAATAATTGTCATAAAAAAACGTTCTACTCGCGTTCGATTTTGTTGAAGAAATACTTCAGTTTGTAACGAGTTTCGTAATCATTCTGCTTTTTCTCTTATCCGCTAACTTAGATTTCATCGATTTGACTCCGCTTTTCTAAAAGCTAATGCCAACACCTAGCTTCCAGATTCCTATGATGCAAAAAATGTTTTACAGAATGCCTTGTAGAATAAGAAAAAAATTTTAACGTCACGGCAGTATCCAAAGATAGGGTTGTTAATAGTTTTTTTAGTAAAAGGTAGTCCAAAGGATCTAAATCTTTTTGGACGAAAAAGGAGATTTATAGCGGAACTGAGAACATAGTTTTTTTAATTTCTTTGCCATACCTTGATGTACAGTAGTTTTATTTCTTCAACTTTTTTTTATGCTTTTTCCCTTTATAATGTGTTCATTTATTTTTGATATTTTTATTTCCAGCAATGCAAACCATCTTGAACCAACTTCTTCTTCCACCGAACTGTGCCGCTTCATCAGTTGTTGGTTATCAAACGTTACGATCCGGAGAGAAAGTTTACTGCGACGGAGGATGGATGGTAAGTGTACATGCTGCAGAGTCGTAGGCCTGGCCTGGCTTTTTAGGTCGGGTTCGTACTAATAGGGTTGCCAACATTTGGGCTTAATTCGTGCTTGATACGTTTTAGGAGTTTTACAGTTGGTGCTGTAAAGCATAATCAAAATACACTTTTGCAATGAATGAAAACTTCATTCAAGCATCAATACGATTATTTATACACAATTATTCTTATAGCATCAAAATTTATCAATTAATAGCCACAGCAGACTAGTGATTTCAAGGAAAAGAGCAATCGCAAAGGTATTTAAACCAATACAATTTAGTTAACTTTCGAGAACTGGTTTGGGTTTCAGATCATTTTTCGAATTTGGGCAGGGCTCGGGTTTAAACTAGTAGGCTCATTTACTACTTTGAAATGCTGCTATTACTCCTTGGAAAAACAATAGTGATCGTTACACTTTTAACCCTACCGAACGGGTTCAATAATATCCCCCAATGCAGAACCTCAAAAACTTTCATTGGATCATAAAATCAAACAAAAAGCCCATGTGGATTGAGGAAGGGTGTCTAGTACGTAGTGTTCTAAGCTCTCCAGCCTTTTGAAAAATGTCTTCGCTCCAGCGACGAACGCGTTTCCGCTCGACCAACTGGTTTTTAACAAAATGTTATGGAGTAGCAATCGAATCACACAAAAGATTTTGATGGCGTTTGAAATATTTTAGAGTTGCGCGGTAATTCCCGCGTATAAAGCGGTTCTCGTCGTTTTTGCACTTCCTTTTGTAATTGTTTTAAAAACTTTATTTGGGATGGAAGTGTTTGCCTTTTTTTATTCTTTAATTGACTCACTGCAATAGACGCTGTCGAAAAAGTTTTAACGCTGTTTTACCAGGGCTACTTGAACAACGCTTTTTACGCGAGAGAGACAGAAGTCCCTCCTATTGAACTTCTAAACCAAAACCATTGGAACACCAAAATTGGCAAACGGATTAGTGTTCACCAAAACTTTTTAGAAAAACTGGGTTCAAACTAATGTCGTCATCATAGTGACGCCAGAGTCACATTTTCGAAAATTAACGTCATGTTTCCAATGGCGCATTAGGCGGTTCAAATTTTGTACACAAGCTTGTTTTTTTTATACCAAACCATGAAATCCCTAAGTCAAAGTACTTTCGTCACAAAAACGCATAATGACGTCATTTGATGACGTCATTTAAGTTAGCCAAAACTTGCTAAGATTTCGGAAAGTGACTTCAACAAGCCTCAAAAATGGGAACCTTCACCTTACCTTAACAACATCAAATTTTTAGGGATTATTTGCCGATAAATTTTACTTTAAGCGAAGTTAATTTGAAGTTAAAAGCTCTTTTCTGAAAGGATTTATTGCGAAAAAGCGAAATAGGATTAATATTGTACAAAGTGAGGTTTCGACTGCCTGCCGTTGAAAATTCCGCAAAAGCATAATAAGTTTTTCTGTGTTGAAAATAAATTATCTTGCATTCCTTATACCAACTTTATGCTCATCCTGGTTTTAAAAAATAGCATTAAAAATTGCAGGTGGCTTGATGGTAGGTCGTAACACGGTAAAATACTCTTTCGTGTAGGTATTTCAGCGAAGATATGACGGAAGTGTAGATTTTCAACAGAATTGGGTCGACTACAAAAATGGATTTGGAAATTTCTCAACTGAATTTTGGCTCGGTGAGGAAATATTGCCTTTGGCGAGAATTGATAGAGTCATAACTAAATAAATAGTAAATAACTATTGCGTAACGAAAGGATGTTGTGATACGGATTTCTAACAAAGCTTGATTTGAGCTTACAAAATAACTGCAATTTAATGTGCCGTCGAACAAATTGTCAAATACTGCAACATCAAAGTCTTTTTGTGAATCTTTTTGTTCTTTATTACAAAAGCAAAAAGGCTACCAAAATTGCATCCCCATGGCTCGGGTAATGGATCCCACAAAAATATCATCTGTCATGACAAATCAAATCAACTGAGGATTTACAACTCAACGAACTTAATAAGAACGGAGAGATGAGGGTGACTGGGAAATGAGCTCGCGCTCTTCGAGTCTCCAGCTACCCGCGTATAAGTCGAAGCACGCGGCCTTCAGCCGTAATCGAACTCGGGTTGCAGTATTAGCGCTCAGTTCCGCTCGGCCATTCTGCTGACAAGGCATTTACACAAAGGAAACAATAAGATGCTCCATTTCTTTTTTACTCTATTTTACAAAACATGCTCAAATATTGAAAAATAGCTACGGCAACCTCAAAACTGGGAAACTTCTTCTTACCTTAAATGCTTCAAATTTCCAAGGATTATCTGTGAATAAATCTGACTCAAATTCAAGTCGACTTCAACAAAATCTTGTTTTTGAAGGAATTTATCACGCTCTGCATCTTGGCGCTGTTGCGCAACGCTATAAAAGTTATGCCGCTCTCACACTTTGGCGACTTTGACTGCGACTCCACTGCGAATTAAGCATTTTTTAGTTTTCTGAGTCTCCGCGCATTAGCAGTGGAGTTGCAAACGAGCAAAATTTTTTCAACCTGTTCAAAATTTTTTCGATTCGCAGCGCAGACTCATTGGGTCGCAATGAAGTCTTTGTAAGTTTATAGTGCATTTGCCAAGAAATTGATGGGGACTGCACTAAGACTTGACTGCGAAATGAGTTGCAATGGAGTCGTAGTCAAAGTCACTAAAGCGTAAGAGCGGCAATATATTGCGATACTCAGATTTCCATGGTTGTTATGGCGGTGATCTTGATATAGATATAGATCAGATGGTGATCTTGAAGATCAAGATCTTGATCTGATCTTGATCTTTAAGATCAGATCTTTAAGATCACGTTATTTTAATGATCTGATCTTGATCTTTAAGATCACATTTTTTGTGTGATCTTGATCTTCAAGATCAAGATCTATTTCATTTTTAAATGTCGCGTAGGGTAAGCATCGCCTAGGCCAGGTTATGTGATATTTTGAAGCTAATTCATGGCTCTGACACGGAATGAAGTCTAAAATGGAGTGGAGTTTAATGGAAGGAGCGGAATAGAGTATAAAAATTCTTTTAGTTTACTGTCGATGATCTACGATGTCATAAAATATACAATGTCATGAAAAAAGATTTTGTTCTTGACCGGCGGGATGGCCGAGTGGCAGACGCGTCTGGCTTCAATGGCGAATATTGTGCGGTAGACCGGGTTTGATTCCTGCGTCGATCAAATTTTACATAAGTTGCCAATGGCATGCCACTGTTGCGACGTTAAATCGTGTGCCCGTGGCGCTTTGAAGCGGAGATGGGCCCCGCAAACTCGCGACACTCATAAAGGGTATTTAAGCGAGTATAATGAAGATTCGATATTTTTGATATGATTTTGTTCTTGAATTTCGTTATTGTTATCCAAAACTATCAAAAGTAACCTAAAAGGTCTTTCGTGATTATTCAAACTAGTAAAAGAGCTAAAAAAATTTTTTGAGTGTCAAATGTATTACGTTATTAGCGAAATTAGCACTGCCATTGCCCTTTGATAGTCAATACTGATATAGCATTTAGCATGTATAACTTACTCCCCATCATCACCACTACCTCTCTTTGAGTACTAAAAGTAAAGTGATCTTGATCTTCAAGATCACAGTGTTTGGGTGATCTGATCTTTGATCTTCAGGATCACATTTTTTGATGATCTGATCTTGATCTTCATGATCACCAAAAGGTGGTGATCTTGCCCATCTCTGATGGTTGATATTGGGTACAAGTGAACGCATCATACTCCAAAACTCTGAAATCGTGGATTGGTCATACGCATAACATCGAAATTTAGATGATTCTTATGAGTTGGAAGTTGTTGTAATGGTAGATAAGGGCAGTGATTATAGATGTTGTGGACTGGCTTGATACCAATCAATTAATATGCACTAATTTGGCATTTTCCTTTCTGATTTGACCAAACTCATACCTGACGTATATTTTAATGTGAAGGGGGTTAGAATATTACAAAGAAAGCTTGAGATCTTCTATTAAATTAGCTACTAATCTAACTTTTGGGCTGCCCTGAAGCCATATTATTTTTTCTGATAAGTATTATGCAGAGAAGCTTTGAATATCAATTTTAAAGTTTTTAATTTAATCCAAATCACATACAGGTCGGAGTCAACAACTTTAGAAGGAGCTTTACCCTTTGCTACAATGTAATTGGTGGAATGACCGAGAGGGCAAAGGCAGACACTGATCGCATGATCTGGCTTCAACCCGCACCCTGGTCATGATGCAGCGTCCTTTAATAACACGCTTTACTATAATTATCTCTACAAAGTGGTTTCAAACAAGCAGCAAATTCATAGACAAGGTTTTGTAAAAATCCACAGGAACATTGGATCGCTGGAAACTCCTATGAGCAGGAGCAGATATCTCCAATTCTCCAGTACCTTAGTTATCGCAGTAAAAGCTTGCGGATTATCCAATAGTTAGCGTCTGACACAGCCGCTGGTGACATAAAGATAAATATGAGATACAACAACAAATTTCCAAAAGTAGAAAAATAGTATTGCTATTTTTCATTCTGTGTAATGCAGGTCTTGATAAAATCCACTTAGCAACAGCAGGCAGAGGATGCCGACTTCGAGTGGATTTGTGGAGCTTTGATGATGACCACGCATTTGCCGAATATAGGTATGTGGAATGAAAATGCACTCAATGATTGTGATCTACATTAGACTTAGTGTTTTTGATTTTTTTTCTCTTGCACGGTGAAACAGAAAGAACAGTTTGATCTTCACTGAAAAGAAATAATCTTTATATTTTATTTTGAAACTCAGGGCGAACAAAGGAAATTCGCGTAATTCTGTAGTATTTGAACGCGGTCTACACTGAACGTAAAATTGTGAGCATACGAGCGTATTTTTAGTTTATTTTCACCAGCTGGCAGCTTGCGCGCTGGTAAAACGCTGCGCTGTTCGTACGAAATTTCTGGTTTAAATAAACTAAGCATGAGCTGGTACGCTAAAAGTTTTAAGCGCAGTGGCAACTATGGCCCTTATCGTGCATTGCAACTTTTGCTTTTCTTGCTAGTTATGGTAGGTAGACAGCAGGTGTCAGGCCCGGCGCCACAGGGGGGCATTGCGGGGTATTGCGGGGCCGTGCCCCCCCAAATGACTGCTTTTTCCCCCCCAAACGAAAATTGTGCCCCCCAAGCGAAGATTGTGCCCCGAAGAAATTCACAGAATCGGGCTATTGGAGTGCAAATCGAGGCCTAAGACTCCCAAATTGGTGTTTACCGCCCGAATTTTCGTAATGTTTGTAGACTCACAACGGATTTCATAAAAGTTTTGGGACGAAGACCTTTTTTGTTTTGTTTTGCTTTGGTCTTCACTTAAGAATTCGTGAAAAATCGCAAGAATTTTGAGACGAAAACCAGAATTTGTGGAAATTTTTGAACTGAAGACCTCCTTTTTTTTTGGTCTTCACTAAAGAAATTGTGAAAAATTGCTAAGACGATAAATAGAATTTGCGGTCTTCACCTTCTTCGTTTGATCCACACTAGAATAAATCGTGCCCCCGTGCCCCTCTCGAATTCACATAAATAAACTTCTCGTGCCCCACCAAAATTTGTTTCTGCCCCCCAGTCACGCTATCCTGGCGCCGAGAGGTGTCACGAGAATTCACTTATCATCAGTACTGCTAAAATTACGGAGACATTCCACATTAGGCTGAGATTTTGAATTCAATCAGAGAGCCATTTTCAAGCTGAAAATGTCTTACAGTTACGATATAGAAAAAGCAAACTATTTCCACCTCGTGTCTGCATTTGATTTTTGACCATTATAGAACTACTTCTTTACCAAAAGTTCTGGAGATGTTATTAGCTGCCAGAGTTGTAAATCGGGCCTGGCTTGTCGGGTTCCGGGGATTCGGGCCTGTACTAATTGGCGATTTACAACTCGATAGCTGCCTACATGCAATGGTTGTCATTTCATGATGAGACGGGGTAACAGCCTAAAAGGATCTCGATTAGGAGCTTTTATTACTTTCTGTATCGAAGCTACGACAAACGATGCACAAAGGAAAGCGAAAGGAAAAAAACGAAACGCGTTGTAGGCTACTGTATTTGACGTACGTGATTTACAAAACAACAATATACAGTGCACTATTTTAACGTGACCCTCTAAAATTGAGTTTTTCTGTACGTTTTGTCTTCTAATAGTCTTACGTTACAGTGATTTCTTTGTTGAAAACGAAGCTGACAACTACAGACTCCATATCGGTGGTTACAGCGGAACAGCAGGAGATTCTATTACTGATTACACTCTGGATGAAATGGAGTTTACAACCCCGGATCGTGATAATGACAGGTAATAAATTGTAATCACTGCCAAAATCTAGGAGTCTAGAAGTTTTGTGAAGGTGCGGCGATAGATCAGTCGTACAGGTGTGGCTTGACTTCGGTGATCTCTGTTCTTTTGCTGCACCAACTGATATCAAGATGGCTAAAACTAAAGGCAAAATTTGTACATACTTCAAATTATTTTCCTTTGCTCGTTGTATATAAGTAACTTGTCGCTATTTAACTTAGTTTATTTTCAGAACTTAAAACTTAAACTACAAGCTGCACTTCATTAACTCATGATCACAAAGCTAAGGAAAAACAAACTGTACTCTATCAACTGAAAACCAAGTTTTTAAATTGCTAATCAAACTCTAATTTAAACTTTGCAGTAAACGTTTAAAAATAAAGCAAACGGAGATCGCGTTCGTAATCACCGCAAGTCTCGCGGAGAGCAAGACGTGCCGCGCGCATCACGTCTCACCGAACCGAGCGCTTGCAGAGACCTCGAGTTTGAAACTCAACACAAAAATAGCACAGGATAGCCGCAAACTTTCCAATATAAATAAATAAAGAAATAAAAATGAAGTTTTGCGCTGGTGTTTACAAAGATTGCTAAGTCCTGGCAAGGTAGCACAAAAAATTGCTGGCTCTCCGGTTTGATTCCCGAACTTACAATTCGATGTTATGTTATTGCTAAATATAGTTAAAACTTATTTCGAGTTGAGGCAAAGTAGTTTACGCGGGGTGGGATTTGAGCGTGACGAAAGTCTCGCAAATAGATCTCAAATTAGGGTGCGCTTTGCAATGGTGCAGTCAGGTAAACGAACAATGTATAGTTTATACGTATGAATGAACTCCCTAAAGGCTTGTAAGACAAACTTAGGACTTTAAAACCATCGCACTGGTATCCAATCAACTCGACTTTTTCGTAAAGTTTGTTTGCGGTTTACTGAGTGCTACAATAATTTGGATATCATTTGACATGAAAGTATTACCATAAACAGAGCTTCTAAACAGATCCTAACCCAATGAAACTGAATTCGACCAACATTTTTGGATAAACAGTATCATTATTTAATCTAAAACATTTGAATCAGGTATTTAAAGCAATGCATGGTCTGGCCTCGTGAGTCTATATATGTACAGCACACTAACAGTATCAAGAAACAGTAAATTATCATCTGCGTCCAGAACCTTACAGCTTCCGATAAATAGATGGTCAAAATTGGAAGGATGATGACGTCACTGGCAAAGTGGTTAGAGCGTCTGCTACTACTGTAAATTGATACCGTTAGTAGACTCGGGTTCGATTTCCAATTCGAATCAAACCAATGACTGTCAAAATTGGAATTCACAGCTTTCCCGCTTGACCTTCAGCGTTAGATGGGCAGTTTGAAGCCACCATCGTGTGCAGTAGACAGGTGGGCAGGTGTCTAAAGCGAATGGAGCAAATTTCATTCGTTTGAGACAAACATGTAGTGATGAAGTTGCGTGGAAATTCAAATTGTCCAGAATTTCAACAATTACCGTGCATAGAAAATGCTGTTGCTGGTGTTGCTACTTGTTTATTCTTCTCTCAAAGAGCAGCATCAGACACTAACTATTAGATGATCCTACCACTTTTCATTGAAGTAGTTTGTATTTGGAGGAATCTTCACCTGCTTTGGAGTTTCTTGTAATATAATGTTTCCATTGAATCTTTGAGTTCTCTTCCACCGAATTTGTTGCTGGTTCGGAGCCACCAAAGCACAGAGAAAAGCATCTTTTTCACGGACGCAACCACTTGATCAGGGTGCGGGTTGAACCCAGATCATACGTTCAGGGTCGTCGTAAAAACAACACCTTTACCCTTTCGGCAACGCATCGGTTAAAATGATACTTTTTACTAAAATATACTGTAAATTAATAAATTTCAAATAAACTCCCTGTTCTGATAGTCTTTCCTACGTAATATTACACTGTAAGCCAAGGTTTCCCAAACCATAGGTCTCGACCCAAATGTGGGTCGCCAAGGCTTTATGACACAAGTTGAACTATCAGTATTTTGATAATTTTTAATTAATAGTTAGACAAACGAATATCAAATATTGTATGAAGAAGCCTAAACATTGTAATCCCTTTTCCAAGTTCATATTTATGAGAGATGGGGTTTTCTGCTCAAGCATTTATGAAAGACAAATATAGAAATTGTCTGGATGCAAAGCAGTAGCGTAGCCAGGGGGGACGATAGCATTATTCTGCCGACAAAAATACAGAATAAGAAAAATACGACGTTTTCAGCACTTCTGAAAAAAACTTTTTGCACCAGAATGGACCAAAAAGGTATTTCAAGCATATCTTGAAACATACGTTTAGGGGGTCTAATTTGTCAAAAAAGAACTCAAAAATCAGTAAAAACTTTGAAAAACGGCCAAAAATAAGCAATCAAATTTCATCGCTTGTTTAAAAATGTTGAAGGTATAGGTTTCATCAAAAAGCATTTTATAAACGTAGGATTAATATTCAGTGGGTATTTAGTATTCAGTGTTAGTTAATTATCAATCACTTCTCTCAAATCTCTTTCTATTAACCCCACCCCTCTCTAAATCATCTTTTTCCATGAAATATAGATGAAATGGATTACTCCGCGTGAGTCATAGGCGTAGCCAAGGGGCCCGCCACCCCCCTCTCCCAATTGAAATGCTACCAATGATAAAATGTTACAAAAAAGACTATTTTTTCTTCACTTTCAGTTTCTTTTAGCGTCTTTGCGTAAAATAATATACATGCGTACAGCAGTAATTAACTATAATATTGATATAGGGAGCCCGGGCCACCTCAATTTAATTTTTGCCAACCAGTTTAAATCGGCCTTCTACAATAATATTTAAATGAACCCCAATTTAAATGCCCCCCCAACAATAGTATTGATCTAGAGGGCCCAGGCTCACTCAGTTTAATTTTTGCCCACCAATTTAAATGGGTCCCCTACAATAATATTTAAATGACCCCCAATTTGAATGGGCCCCCAACAATAGTATTGATCTAGGGTCCCGGGCTTACTCAGTTTAATTTTTGCCAACCATTTCAAATGGGCCCCCTACAATAATATCTAAATGGCCCCCAATTTAAAAGGCCCCCAACAACAATATTGTTCCAGGGGGCTCGGGCCCCTTCAATTTAATTTTTGCCAACCAATTATACGTATAACCCGAGTGAAATTAAGGGTTTTTGTCCTAAAAGTTGCTAACTGACGCCCTCATCTAACCTTTTTGTGAACATAACGCAATCACCAGGGACGGATTTATCATATGGCACAATGCCAGAGGCCCCGCGCTCAGATAAAACTTTTTTTTGGTCTTCACCTATGTTTGGTTGGAAAATATTGCGAAAATCCCAAAGTGCCAGGGGCCCAACTCAATGTAAATCCGGCCCTGGCAATAACATGGTTTGAAAGCGTAACTATCTATTGTACATTTTTCAATAACTATTCACCTCCACTTTGCAAGTTTTTATGCAATAAAATACTTTTGAAAAAAATTAGCTTCAGTAAGGGAAATGCTCATTGAACAAATTTTTGAATTGAGAGGGCCTGGGGCCCCCTGGCCTTATATGTACTCCTATAACTGGCTGTTTTCATGACAAAACAATAACCTCTAAGGAAAATTTTCGAGTTGATTGTTATTTACTGCTAAAATATTGCAGGAGGCAGTGTACTTTACTTCTCCCAACCTTGGCCAAATCACTTACAAAATTTAACCCCAAAATGCAACATTTTAAACGTGTTTTGGACTTAAATTGCAAGCAAAAGGAGAACTGAGCAACTTAATTTTTTCAATTGGCTTTCAAATGTTAAAAATCTAATGCTTTTAAATGGCTCTAAATACGTGCGAAATGTGATCCAAAGGTATCAAAATAGCTTCATTTCCCAAAAAATTACGAAAAATCGCCCAGCGGCTGGGGGCTCTGCCCCCAGACCTCCATAGCCTCCGACGGCGGGGGCTCCACCCCCATACCCCTGTCTGGGTTATGTTTGAATTACAGTACACTTCTTTACTCAAATACTTCTCTCAATTTCCACACTTTTGCATTTTAATTATTGGTTTAAGCCCTCTCCTTTGAACGAGTTTCTGGTTACGTGCCAACACTAGGCCATATGGGCTTTTAATCTTTCATTCTACGATATCTTTGCCCCCACAAAAAAACTCTTTTGAAGGTTCTGATGACGTCATTGCATGAGATCTGTGGTTTACGCCCCCCCAATCAAAAGTCCTGGCTACACCAATGGCGTGAGCTTCATTGAACTGTAAGATTTTATGATTTACCAGCCAGCAAATTAAAAAACTGAAATTTTACCATTAGCCATCTCCCACGTAGCCCATTTATGCAACCAGTTTAATCGTATTTGCACTGCCAATTCCTATGTCAGGTTTTAAAAATATCAATTTTGTTCAAAATAGGACTAAAATTAAATTATTTTGCAAAATATTTTCAATCGCTGGGGGATCCGCTTCCAGAGTAATAGATAAATAATTTCTAAAAGATAATAAATAATAATAATAAATAATAACTAAATAATAAATAATAAATAAATAAATAAATGCTTCCAAAATAATTTCTGTTTTTTTGAGTTTTTGTAGCCATTTAGTTGGGCGGCAGCTGCTCTTGCACAAAGGGTTTTTACACAAATTTAAGTGGCAGAAGAAGATGGTTCAGAAACTCTGCTTTAAGCTTATAAACAACTGAATGTCCTGTGTTTTGCCAACTTACTTTTGCAGGTTTGACGCTGGAAATTGCGCGGTTAATAATCCTACTCACGGTTTATCGGGTGGATGGTGGTTCCGCGATTGCGCACATAGTAAAATGAATGCACCTTGGGGAAGATCGGAAGGTGCTTGGGACAACATTGTTTGGTTTCATTGGAAAGGACACAGTGAAGCGTTGAAGGCTACACTTATGAAACTCCGATGTGACTGAAGTGTGAGCTTCAATTTTAAACCAGTAGATATTCATTTGCTCAGAAGTAAAACATTGCGCTGTCATTAATGTTACAGAGCTGTAAGAATATAATTGAAATTTAGTTGGAATTATTTGAAATCAAGGAAAAATATTTTGTTTTACAGCCGTCTAAATTTTGTGATATACATTTTTTGTGAATTGTTATACAGTACGTGTAAAATAATGGGGTTTATTTACAATGTGAAAAAAAAAAATTAGGCAAAGATCATATTCAACAAACAGTATATATTACTTAAATTTTTTTGTTCATTCGAGTTTAAATTTTTCAACAAGTAAGCAGTTTTATTGCTCTCTACCTTTTTAATGCAAAATATGTTGCAATGCTTGCCATTATACGAGCAAAGTAATTCTTTTCTAATTTTGTTAAGTTACGAGAGAGAAAAAAGAGCAAGCATTCTGCATGCAGATCGTTAAGCACTGCTACCAAGCTGGAAGAAAGAGTTTGGAATTGACTAAATAATAGCAAATGTTAAAACTCAAGTCACACAGAAAGTGAAATTGTATCACCAGCTTTATTTACACCTAATTGTATCACCAGCTTAAAAATATACTGAATCATAAAAAAAACGCAATAAAACTGTTTATACGTTTATAAGTCATGACTAAAGCAGAAATATCCCACTGCAAAGGTCATTTGATTTCATGGTTAGTATCTTTTATCGACTCTTTGTTTACTTCACACATGCATTAATTAAAGAACTTCATTTGTTTGTTCTGCTTTAGGATTTTCCTCTTTTAATTAAGCTTGGTCCTGTGAGACAGCGCATTGATTTTTGAAATTTTCGCTAATTTTATCGGCAGATATTTGCACTTACTGTATTTAAGTGACTTAGAATTTTTCCGCATATTCTTACGTAATATAGCCACGCATGAAAAGGCATCCGGCGGATATTATTACAATATCAAGACGTTTTTTTTTCTCGGAGTGGCGTATTTTATGTCTCATTAAATTTTAATTTCAAAAGGTTTATCTACAAAGCACAAAAATATGGTGGCGTAAGTTTATTAACATTTCATAAACGCACAAACTTAACAATCTGAACTGCAAAAAAAAATGCAGTCAAAAATTAAAAGTACAATTTCATAAATGTAATATGCTATCACCTTCAAAACGAAACGTAAACATCTTTATTGAGTTTTCCGTGGTTCTATTGCAGCACTGTAGTACACCATGCTCTCATCTACAGCAAAAACCTTGGTAGTTTCAAAGACCAAATAGAATTAAAAAAAAATTTGATAAACTCGATAATTTGACTAATTGCAATTTTAACTTTGAATAAAATTAAAAGGGTAATTAAGTTATAAGGTGCATAATAAATATTTCGCAACCAGGGTCTAAAACAAAATCATTTTAGTTGTGAGTACGTCTGCAAACTGTAAACTCTATTATACTTTACAATGTGCCACTTATAGGGTTAATGATTTTCCTTTTCCGCTCCACGTTGTACGGTTGTGCTGCATGGTCGAATTGTCGATTCAAACTGTTCGTTAAATTAAAATGACATTTGGACGATGCTACGCGATAGAAATGTTTCAGTCAAAAAAGTTTGCAAAAATCACTAACTCCTCCAAAAAAATTACTGTTAGTGTTTTGTCACGAACCAGATAAACAGGCTCGATGACGTTTGACCAGAGCAAGTTCAAATTAAACTTTAATAAACATGCCTATAAATTAATTTCCCTACTCTAAAATAATGTATTTGAAGGCAGACTTTTTCATGGGAACTTAGAGGGCTTGGTTAAATTAAATCTAGTGGACGTGAAAATTATCGAGAGCTTCGACAAACCCACAATACAAGTAGGAGTGTAAATTTTTCTATTAAAATTAAGTTACAAAATAACCCAAACCTTTGTAATACAATACGTTTAAAATGCTGTAAGGTTACGAAGAATATACGCAGTAGAATATTGTATGGAACCTAATCTTGCATCTCGGGTCAGAGTCGAGTCAACAAAAACAAATCCTGCACCTTGTCGAATTTCAGTTTGAGTCAGATTTGAGTAAACAAAGGAAAATAAAATAATGCTTAAAGTGATAACAACCGTACGTGTGTCCGTCCGTCCAAACTTACTGTGTAAGTGCTCGGCCAACGTACATTCCTAACAGAAAATGAAATGGAAAAACTGCCGGCGTAAAACCTTGCACGATCAATCAACTTTGGCGTACCAGCAATCGGCAAATATAACAACCATAAAGGAGGGTTTTGATTAAAAAATCGTATACGGCGCTTTAATTTAAACAATTGTGCTGCAATCACTATAATTGTCTTTCGAAATTTGTCGTGTAGTGAATGCAGACGCGGTTGCTTGCAATGTGGTGCATGGCGGTAAAGGTGGTAACTCAGTGTCAGATATGTCACTCTCGCTCAAATTTTCTCTGTCAAGATTAGCGGCAGTGCTGTTAGTATTTTTACTTGTGCATAAGCAGTTATTGTTTTCCAGAGACTGATTCGTAGCTGGTCTCATGTGAAAAGTTTCCAGTGAAAGCGAATTTCGTCTGCTCAAACCGGTTTCTGATGAGTTTCTAGGGCTGGAGAGATAGGCAAGTTCGTTCTGCAACGACGTCGCAAGACTATGGGGGGATTTCTTATGATGGCGATGCGTTTCCAGCGTGGAGGACCGAAATACATTGTCTTTGAATAACAGTGGCGGTGAAGGAATAGGCTGCGACGCTGTCATTGTGTTGATTTGATTTGCATTATTTCTGCTACTGTTTTCTAAAACTGAATCATGCTTGCTTAAGCTGTAAAGAGCTTGTGTGGAACATAACTTGGAACAATCACCGGTAGAAAGTGGAGTAAAGCTGGAACAGTTGGAAGTTTCCGACGCAGTCGAATTAACCCCCGTTCTTTTTCCTTTTTTTATTCTTGACTTTTCTGTTCGGATTGTTTCCTTTTCAATGGAACCGTATAAATGAAAAGGTTTACCTGCTGAGATTATGCTGGAGGTGCCAGTCACACTTGAATGATGACAAACAGATTTCTGAGTGGCAGAAGCGTCACTCCCACGAGCTTGTTCACTTTCCATCAAGTTGCTAGCTCGAGCAATGCTTTCAATGTCCGAATTTCCGTACGATCTGCCGCAAAATAAAACAAAAATAATTTATTACTTGCTACTAACGCATTAGACTAGTATAGCCGCAAAAAAGAATCAAATACTGCATTCATAGCGATAGACAGTACTCAGAGTCTTAGAGGCACAATCAAACCTTTAATTAACAGCCTAGTAAGACATACTGTTTCGGAATTGCTTTTCGTTTTTTATTCCTCGTTAGTATAGCTAGGACTACGGTATGAACATGAGCGCGGAAAGGAACAAAAATATGTACAAAGGGTATGAACAAAAAAATACTTTTTATATTATGTTATGATCTGATAAATATGCGATTCTTGGCCTTTCTACGCTTATAGTTATATTTGCAGTCCTAGCTACACTGACGAGGAATGAAAGACGAATGGCAATTCCGAGACAGAATGTCTTCGGCTGTTAATCATAGCTTTGATTGTGCCTCTAGGACTGTGGATACTGTCTATAGCTTATCATTAATTTCTCAGTACATTTTTCTTAATAAATTGTATTGATTGCAATCTTGAAACAAGAACAAAGTTTATTAGTTCGGCCTTACTCGCACAGTCGCTATAAGTATATATGTAGTTGTTGTAGTTGTAGCGCATATTTATCCTCCTGTCACCGGACAGCGTCATACGCTAACTATATTGGACGATTCGCGCACTTTTCATTGCAATGACTACTTCGTGGTTGGAAGAATCCGCATCTGCTTAGAGTTTCCAGTGATCCAATGTTCCCGTGCATTTCCTCGAATTCTTGTCCACTAAATTTGCTGCTTCTTCCAAGCTACCAAGCAAAGATAATCATTGTTAAGCGTCTTATCCAAGGACGCAACAACGTAACCGGCTTGTAAGGGTGCGGCTTGAAACCAGATCATTCGATCAGAATCGTCGTAAAAACTACGCCTTTTTACTTTTTCGTGTAATATGTATTAATGGCTAAGCCAATTAAGCACCAACGAACTTTGCCGCTTTTGAGTCAAAGACGACAGTTGTCATGACGTCATAAGCATTTCAATTTTTCCGTAAGTTAGCTTTTTGAATCTAAATAAAAAAATACGAAAGTCAAAGTTATTTACGCCTCAAAAACGTTTTATGAAATCATTGAACTTAGATATTGGGAAAAAATGCTCAACATTTAGTCAAGCGGCTTCGGTAAACCTCATAAGTTCATTGGGAAACCACCTTATCTATACTACTTCATATTTCGGAGGTATTTTGTGAATAACTTTGAACTCAAAGTTAAGTTTGTTCAAAATAAAACGCTTTTTTCTCAAGGGATTATCAGAAAAAATTAAGATGGAGAAAGTTTTGCCTCAATTTTTGCGTATATAATACTAACTTAATCCTCTATCTGCACGTGCCAAATTATAAGTCACAGTGCAGTAATATCTTGAGAACGAAATAAAACCAACATTCTGCAATCGAATAATTTACTTTGATTTCATCTAATCAAAAGCGAAGTTTGCAGAGATCTCATACAAAATGAGTCAAAGTTTTCAAATAGAATTCGACAAGAATGTTTATCGGTCAATACTCTGTTTGCATGCCAGAGTTGTAAACGGGCCGACTAGTTCAGGCCCGAACCCGAAAATTTAGCACTCTTGCCAAGTTATTTTGATTATATTTTTGTGCACCTAAGACAAAAAGTATGTCTCAGGCCCGAATTAAGCACGAAATTTTTGTTAACTTTTGGCACGAACCTGGCCCGAACCCGAACCGAAAAGCCCGGCCCGACTTACAACTCTGTTGCATGCACATTATACAGGTAACCTATGTTGCAGGGTTTTCTATGTATAGTTGTGGTGGTTTATTTCAAACATGCAAAAACAAAACACAAGCTATTCTGTAGAAAATAGTTGCGGGAAAGTTTTTCAAAACAATTCAAATAATTTTGGGAAAATTTTTTCAAGAATGTGGCTGCAAAAAAAAAAGGGGGGGGGGCAAAAACGGAGAAATAGTGGTGTTAAAAGTTCGTTATTTTAATTATTTGTCGATTTCGAATCCATTTTCAGCTCGCTATTGCATCAGCAAGTTGTTATGTCGTTTATCAATATGCCTCCGAAACTGTTTTTACGCACGTCAAGCTCCAAAATCTCAAACCTGATTTTGAAAGCTTGATATCAACCACAGATTAAGCAGGTTAGTGATCAACAGGTCATGAATCAAACGTAGGTACTGGTTGAACAATATAGCCTACGAGGTTTTAAACAACTGTAATACTAATGCTCAATCTCGAAATAGATTTTTGTTTGAAGTTTCTTCATATCTATCGACCGTTTTAGTCAATTCGAAAACATTAATTTGCTTAATCGTACAAAGTATGCATAGCTGGAAGAAACGAACGTGTCACTTGACAGCATAACGACAAAACATGCTGTATATCAGTGTACTAAATTGCTGCAAAGCAAGCTAGGGTGTTTAAAGCAATGAAATTTTATCCGGCTCGCGTTCGACTTTTGCTTGCGACCGAACTCACCTTGCAGATACACGATCGCAAAGCCCATGCAAAGAGCTTTTTCTCGAATCCAAACGCCACAAAAATAAGCAAAAGACTTTATTTTCTTTTGGGGGGGCTTCAACCTTTTTTAGGATCAAAATCACCCCGATGATGTTTTTTGGTCTTTACTTGTTCACTGGACTCATTTAAGCGTCGACCAGTGCTTTTGGTCTGATTAGTCCACCTGCAGGCGCCTTCACGAAGCCTCAGGTGGCATTCCATCATAAAACTTTGGACACCTCTTCTCCTCTTCTCGCTCACTGTCAATATTAGCAAAGTTAATCTTACGTTTGCTGAGCTCCATAAGAGTTTTGAGGACAATATCGTTCCTTGAAGTGGCACGGGTCATCGGCGTTGAGAGTGACGTCAGCCGGTGGTTCGATAAGGAATTCTTCTTTAAACCCCTTTGGTCGTCCGTTCGATAAGCCATTTTCAGATTGCATAACAAATTGTTGATCGCTGTATTCCTTGCGCTTTAATTGCTTAAGCTGAATTAATTTTGTTACCTGAACATAAACACCCCTTTGAAATACTTCTAAATTTCAAGATGACGTCTACAACTCTTAAAAAAAAAGTAGACTAAAGAACATGCGTAATCACTGCGTATATTTTCCACTGTACGTATATCCGTAAAACTGATGTGTGTAAATTTAGAGGGGATAATCATCCACCTAGGATTATGTGCAAAAGATAAAGAAGCAACCAAAAGATACTTTTACCAAATTTCAGGTTTCTCAAATTCATTGTTTTCGAGATATTTTATTTTGAAGTTTGGAAGATTTCCCCTGCAGTGTTGCCAGTTAAAATCTCAACTTTTCTCAAATTATTATACAAGTAGATTGTCTTTCACAAGTATTTTAAAAGAACATGATTGCAAGGTTGCAGCAATCATGGGTCAATGTTGCAAAAACAAATACTTGGAGAAGTTGAGTAAGAGCCCAAAGCGAGGAAAATTAAATCTTTACTGGCAACATTGCAAGGAGATCTTCCTATTTGAACGTTTAGCAAAGTTTTTACAGTAATGTTATTTCACCAAAATTAGGCGTATTTTAGCCTGTATTAAAAACTTCATGACATCATAAATATTTTTATAACGCAATCACTTAAATTCAAATGTTATATGATTCATTTTCTTCAGTTTTAAGGCGCAAGCCTTTGTGCAAAAATCTAAATCGTGTACTCTATAACATAGTTGAAAAAATCACGTCATTCTTAGCAAAAGAATGGTCGTGACGTCATCAGCGTAAAACGTTTTTTTAATTTTATAAACACCAATGAAAACCAGCCAACACGCCGAATTCAGAGCTTCATAATTTCTATTTATGGAGTTGGGTAAAAGGGTACTTTTGCCCCTACACCCATGTAAAATGCGTTGGATACAAACCATATAGAATAGGGTTAAACAAGAAGCTGCTTGTATTTGTGCAACGAAACAGAATAAATGCTGTTTTAGTCAAAACAAAACAGATAATATGTTAAACATTACTTTCAAAAAAAAATTTTAACAAGATTAAGTTAAACATTTTGAGAACCGTTTGGGTGTCAAAGAAAAATGTTGTTTACCATTTTATTCAAGTATAATGACATTCATAACTTACAGAACAGCAATAAGTAAAGTTTTTCGCTTCAATTTTATACGAGGCCTTTTGTAGAATAGATGCTTGAATTTTGCGTCATAGTTTTTTATTCAAGTTACCTTGTTTTCCATGAGGGCAATATGAATCAAACAAGTAACTATAAGAATAAAAGGAACTTTCTAAAATATTATTTTGGAAAATGAAGCTAGGCGTGCGTTCATTGGGATAAAACATTTTATTTGAAGCAAAGCTCTTCTACGTATTTTTATTTAAGTTAACTTATCGCTTCCCAGTCCGGGGAGCATCATCAGAACAACAACGCAATTCTTGTTTGCAAAAATGAGAATGAAACTACTAAGAAAAATACAGATAACCAGGAACAAACTCTTGTAAATTTTTTCTTGGTAGTTTTTTCATTAATCAAAGAACAACTGAAGTAAAAGTTTTGAACAGAATTGACGGCGCTATAACATGCCCGTTGTTAATGGTGTGCTGATTGATTAATTTTCGAGTTGTATTTTTGATAGCGAATTTTTTTTGATAGGCTACTCGTAACCTAATACAAATTATATGATATTTTTGGCAGATGTTATAATTTTTCTGTGATTTTACATGTTGTAATAACGAACGTTATTTATTTTTTGTTTGTTACGTCATGAGAGTTTATGTTCCTGGTTACCGATATTTTTCTTACTAGTTCATTTTCGTTCTTGCAAATAAGAAATGCGTTGCTGTTCTGACGATGCTTCCCGGACTGGGGAGCGAAACGTCAACTTAAATAAAAATACATCGGAGAACGTCACTTCAAATATAATATTATTTTGCATAATTTTAGTAAAGAAGCTTAGTATTTGAAAACTGATTCCTAATCCATTATGTGCTTTGACTTCTTAAGACGTATTATTTTTATTTTCAATCATATTTAAGATTAAAACAGTCATTCAAATCAATGTCTTAATCAATATATTGCAATAGTGAAAAAAAAATTTTAGATGAAGACTAAAAGTCTATAGCTTCATAAAACAAAGCAGAATAACGTCTATATTGATAAATCAAGGCCAAAGTCAAATTTTTTTTGAGCGCTGCTGCAGCTAAAATGTCATGGAATAAACAATGCTATAGCAGCTTTTGGGCCAAACTGTCCCGGGAAAATGTAAAGAAAAAGGCATTTTGGTAACGTTGGTTACATTTTGGTGACCAAAAACTTGCTGCCACTATATTACAAGAGCATAGCTCCATTTTGAAGTGACATGGAATTGTTTACCTTGTCGACTTCAGTTAAGCGCTATATCATAGTTATATAGTCATCAACAAATATGCTAGTCTTACCTGCATTCCAAAACAGAGAGTGTTTTTGGCAAGAAAGATAGAAGATGCCAAACCAAACTGAAAGTGAAAGAGAAAAAGCAATCGAATCACCGTAGTTCCAACATTAACAAATAAAACGCTGGCCAAGAGGTAAAAAATCATTTTGTGTGGAACAAAATCATGCTCTCTTTTGCTCATTTCGGACATGGAGATGGGGGGCAAAATTACAAGCAGGACATAGCAATAAAAGTACGTGATTGCAGCTGAAATGTACGGAAACTGATGAGTGCTTGTTTCCCACATTGAAGATTGCAGTTGAAGAATGTCAAGAATATCAACCACAACCCAAAACACACGCATTTTCACTTCTTCAAGGTGCCGAAAATTGGTCAAACTCCTAATATGTTCTGCTCCGACAAGAGCCAAATAGAGGGCTGGCAAGAGTATAGTTTGAAAAACAATTAGCATTTTCTTTTCCAATAATGAGTAATCGCACCCTTTGGGTTGATCTACGGCTATCGATAAAACTGCCGCATCCATACCACTTGCACTGCTGTTTTTGGCCAAATTGGAGGGAATTAATTCGTCTTCTGTTGATTGCATTGTTTTTGAGTTAATGGAAACCATTGATGCGCAAGTAGTCCATATATGTTGCAACACAAAGTACATTTTGATATCGTAGATGACTATAAATAAAAACCAAGACACAATAGCCCATCCTCTTTTGTTTGTCCAAACCTCTAACCCGACCCAATACCCAATATATCTGAAATAAAAAAAAGGTAAATTGAATACATAGTATGATGCTTAGCTGGTAAAATTACTCACAAAAAGCAATTTTATCAGCTGAGCTAATCTCTTCGGTAAAAAATTCTTTGGTGGAAGACGAAAAAATGAAAATTTGTCCAGCTATTCAATAACTGTTGTTGCGATAATTGGTGGGTGTACGATCCAAACATTTACAACTTAATGCACAGAGCTGGACAGCGCTGTTTCAAGCTTTTAGCTCTCATCAGTAGCCTTGAGCATTTCAAACAGAGATGGAGTCCTTAAGGACGTCGTTTGATTTCTTTGGCCTCGAAGGTCAAGTTCTTGGCCTCGAAGCCTCAAGGCCTCGAAAATTGCCCTGTCCTCGGCTCGAGGACAGCACTATTTTTTGAGTTGTTAAAAGTTTGTGGAGCGCCTGAAAAAATTTTTGGAAAACGGTTTTTTCTGGAAATCGCCTAAAAATTTTTTCTGAAAACCTTTCTTTTTTTTCCGAGATTGTCTGAAAAATTTTTCTGAAGACCTTTTTTTCTTTCTTTTTTTTTTTGAGAGCTCTTACGCTTGCGTCCTTGGTCCTTGGACTTGGTCTCGAGCATTCCTGTCCTTGGCCATGAGAGGGTCTGTTCTAGGTAGGGCTGTCCTTGGCCTCGGATTTTTTTGTGTCCTTCGCCTTGGCCTTGGCCTCGAGCCTTGTGTCCTCGACTCCACCTCTGATTTCTAAACCAAAGATACTGTTTTGCTTTTATTACAACAAAATTACGAAAACAAAACAAAAGACAACATGTCACGATTATTATCTAAGCAAATTTAATATGTTAGAGTGGATTACTTAAAAGTTTCGAAATTCGACTATGCTTTTTGTTTAATCGATATTTTTCAATTCGTCGCCAAGAAAACAACATGCTTTTGATTTCTTTAATGATGCAGTCTGAATCAAAATTAACTTTGTAGTGAATTATGCTATTTCGATATGTCCAAAATACAATGGTTTGTGGCGCAAAGCAAGAAAAACAATTCCATTTTAGATCAACTGTGAATGACAATGTTGGGCGGTCAGAAAACTAAAATCAAAAAACAAACAAAAATTCAAAGACAGCGAGGGCAAAGAATATCCAGCCAATCTAAAAATCAAACGCATAAAGAAGTTCAACACACTTTGTAACTTAATACACGTAGAAAACAAATGGGACTCAGTTTCATCTTGTTGATTACAGAAAGAACACAAACTTGTACCATGATATGTAGCAATATACGGTTTAGATTTTAAAATTGCTTTAATCATTATCGGGTTCATTGTTGCATCTTTTGAAAATTTAGTTAGCCTTTTACAGGCATTAAGTTCCATACTGCTTTATAATAAAAGGCTTTCAAAAAATTAGGTAATACAGTATATCGCTATGAATCTATATTACCTAACTTTTTGAAAACCTTTAATTTTGTTTAAAAATTTTGTTTGAAAATGTTGTGTATGAACGATGAGATCGTTTTTTCAAAATAGAGCAGTATCTCTTTACAAAAAATGTTTTCGGAAAACTTTTGTTCAGTCAATAACATTCTGGTTAGTGCGGATATGAAAGTATAAAAATGCGGACGAAAAGGAACATTCTTTTTCATGGAGAAGAAAAAAACGGACAAAAACAGACAAAAGAGGACGAAAAACGGATACTGTATAAATCCACCTTTAGCTAAAAGTTAGTGCGCACCACCGTCAATGAATTGCATAAACAAACAAGCACGACGTTCAACTACCCTCTCCAGCATGTAAACCGGTCTCAAAGCGAATGAATTTTTTATTCAAGACGGACTTGATGAGAGCAATTTTGGTCTCGCAATAAGTCGAACTTTAGTAGAAGATCACGAGGCTTACACGACAGCATAACTAACTGTTTAATTATTTACATGGTAATGTTTACAACAAGTTGTACTACAGTTTAAACTTCTTGTAAAACCTTGGTCTGTATTGTAGGTGGGGTAGCGTTACATATTTCTCGGCTGGATTCAGTTTCAAAACCTTGCGGATAGGATTAATATAGTCATTTTTGATACATTTCTTTAAAAAATTTCTAAAAACTTTGGGGAATCATTAACTTCTCCAATTTTTTTACTATCTTTTAAAAATGAAAAAACACTTTTTTCATAGGCAAATATCTTGCTATATTTTACAGACGTACTCCTGGAAGAGTGTTTAAAACAAATTGCTAAAATGTGAGATTAAAAAAAACAAGTGGAATGCATTTTCTTAAAGGTTAAACATTTACTGTATGTTAGATAAGCCATCATAAAGTTTTTTCAAGTTGTTGAAAATTATGCTTCCCAAATTAACGGATACAATTTTTTGTTAATGAATAGGAAAGTAGTTTTTGTTTTCTTTGAAAAAACAAAGACACAATCTTTATTTTATTTTTTGACTATTTTCTACAGTGAGGTGCCACGCTATTAGTGTTAACTTCACCGCAGCCAAAAAGTTCTCATCAATAATTGAAAAGTATTTAAAACATTGTGCTCGAGTTCATAATCCCACCAACTACATACGCCAATCTACTTTTCTCAGAAGTCTAAAGCGTGACGTAAACAAATAATAGTGTATTGTCTGGCTGAGAATTTGAAATCGCAAAACAAAAAATTCTGAAGTGTTGCAGAAATCAAATATGAATTTTAGCAAAGTTTGTTATCTTCGTTTGTCGTGACAACCATTTTGGATAGAACTCCAGCCTCAATAAAATTCTTTGTCTGAATTGAAATACGGTGAAATTATGCTCTTTTATGCTCGGTTTCACAAAAAAAATATTGCGTTAATTTTTGTTGTTGTTGTTGTTGTTGCAGCACTTTCGGACAAAGTCAGACGCTAAATTATTCTATAGTCCATACATTTTTCATTGCGATGATTACTTCGTGTTTGGATGAATCCGCACCACAGAGAACATTACTGATGAGTTCTGTGATTCTGTCACAATTACTTTGAAATGAATTAGATCTTAAATGAAAGTCTATGCTGCTTGTGTTGTGAATGTCGTAAGACAAATACGTCCATGTTTATCAGCTTTGAGATTGAGGATTGTGGCAGTGATAACAACGATAGTGTTTGCACGAAAGCAATCGATGCACCGCAATTTCAGGAATGATTGACGTACGTACGTAAGAAGTCATTAACGGAAAACTATTGCGGAAATCATGTCTTTTGTTTGATGATAAAAAGTTCGCCTCGAAGTTGTAATATCCAGTTATAGTCACCGAAAATACCTCCACACCAGCCAATATTTTGATCAGTAATGCATTCGTCTTTGGAACGGGAGGCCTGAGGTTCAAATCTCGGGCTGGTCAAATCTGAGACAGCGTTGCCAACGGCTCGACACTACTGCAACATTTCTTTGAAAGAAGCTGTCTTGCACGAGCGCATTGACCATGAAATGGGCCCTGAAAACGCGTGGCACGCTTCGGCGTAATACAGCGAGTATAATGAAAGAATCTGTTTTGATATGAGATACTTCCAGTAACATTTCAGAGCAAAGTGTCTGACGCACATTATCAACAATGGCTAGCCGTTGGAAGCGGTTATTTTTCAATATTTCAGCCAAATGTTGGTAGTTGTTTTTTAGTAAAGAGTTTGCAGCATTGTAGTGGACGTTATATAGCGCAATCATATGTCCAAATGTCCATATTTCAGGCCCGGTTCTGGGTTCGCGGTTCCGATGCCTGCCTATTGCTATGCCAAAAACTGCCAATATTCAAATGCTTATTGTATAAGCTCATGGATTTGACTTACTGGAACCGCAAAAGAATCATCTATTTTAGCGGTTAAAAATTGGAACTGTTCTTTTTTAAACTGACTTTTTTGGCATAAGTCAGCAATATACAGGTACTGGAAAAAAGGGTCTGAAAAGTGGAGATGTAAAACCCCATAAACAAATTTGGGAACTAATAAATCTTTTGTTGTTACCTGAGCGACAGCAAGTGGCATAATTCGTTGATAATCAACATCACTGATACTCCAATTCTTCGGTTGCCATGATTTTGCCTGACCAAGTACACATCCAAGATTACCATTGGCAGCATCGTCAGGAAGCTAGTGATGACGACATGCAGTTTGTTTGTTGAGCGAGTAGGAGGATCGGATGTTTCTACAACGATATTGGTTTTCACTGCATCAACTTTGATAAGAGGTCGCAAAAATTGATAGACAGAGTTGAACACAGACAAAACGGTTGCATAAATCGCCGCGTTTCGCTAAATAGCAACCTGTTTTTTCTCTTGCAACGATAGGGTAAAATCGGGTTTGATTCCCGGTCTTTCCATGGCAGGTGGCAGCTTGACTCGGATGCCACAAGGTCACTTTCGCTGTCTTCTGACCCTGGCCAAAGCAATTTGATAAATAAACATTATTACGATAATGCTCCGCTTGTAAATTGAAAATTAAGCGATTACTTCAAAGAGATTCATTCTGAAGTCATTAGCGTGGAGATCCCATGAAGCAACAGCATAATGTAGCATCAAGTAAACAAAACTAATTTTCAGTAATTATTACAACATCTGCATTACATTCAAATTTGAGTGCGTTGTAGATTTGCTACGCCACATAAATTGAATAACATACCGCTAACAAGGTATCACTAAACTTTTTGAAGAGGAAAAATTTGTGAATCATGCAGCTCATGTTAAAAAAAAAATGCACTACGTTCATATGAGGGTAGCCAAGCCGTTGCTGGGGCTATGGCTGCAACAAAATTATACAATTAAATCAAAGCAATTAAAGGAGGTGAAGCATCTAGCCAATTCCGGCAGTTTGCTATAGCTAAAATTGAAATATAATTTTTGAAATTTTGAGTTCTCATTTTAGGAGTGCGGTTCCAAAGATATTCAAAAAATACCAAGAGATAACCCCTAAAAAGTTTTTTGTTACCCTGAATCTGTTTTCTGAGCATGAACTCTCAAAAAAAGAGAGACCGAGTAATATTAATCCTTCCAGTCAATTCTTAAATTGTAAAATTTTGCATTGGGGGACGCCTTCGCAGCCTTTACCAAACGGATTCGGAAAGCGGATGAAATTTAGCGGAAATTTTGCTTCAAGTTCAGATGCTGTCCTCGAATTTGATTGAGGACCAAAAAAAAAAACAACCGTCTTCACCGCAATTTGGTACTATATTCGGCCGAAATTTGGGATTTATTCATGCTGACAGCCACTTTTTCATCTAATCATTCAGAAGCTTACTCTCAATGAAGAGAGTGCTCAAATCTCGTTAGGAGGACGCTCAAATTTCGAAGGGGGGATGCTAACTCTCGATGGGATGACGCATCTTCCTGTGTCCCCTCTATCAATTTAAGTACTGCTTCCAGTCACATCACGTAATCGATCCAATTTTCGTAAACCTCCGTTTTTTTGTAAATTCAAACTAGAGAACAAATTAATGGTTTCCAAAAACTTTTTACGGGGATATCTCTTTGTATTTGTTTAATATATTCGCAACTGCAGCCTCAAAATGAAAACAAAAAGTTTCAGAAATTAAATTTTGAGTTGAGCTATATGAACTACTGGAATTGCTTGGATGCTTCACTACCTTTAAATGAATCATCATGCAATCAATTAATTCTTTATGTAATTTGTCTGATCAACAAAACTAACAAAAAAAGATTCTAATAGAAAGTCAATTATGATGTTTTTGACGTATGCAGGCCAGAGTTTTAATGTTTAATTGTTTTGCGTGCTTCTGGCCCAAAGGCCACCAGCGCGGAAGCCCAGGGTTTACCAGCGCGGAAGCCGTTCTGGTGGCTCTTTCTTGGGCTTCCGCGCTGGTTGCCTTTGGGCCAGAAGCACGCAAAATGATTAAAAAAAAAAGATTCTACAGCAATTCATGCAAACTATTAGTCTACTTTTTCGCCAATTTTGACCCAAATCTAACACAAACTCAAATTCTTACTTTAAACTTAAACCTAAACCTAATGCTAACCCAAACCCTAATCTTAACGCTTAAAAAAGTAAATAAATAATGCACGGTTGAATGTTTTTAATTTCCGTTTTATTTCTTTAACTTAAAAATTTTTGGTGAAATAGTCAAGTAGTCATTCTCCGAAAAAAATGATGGACTTACCTTTATGATCTTCCATTATTGCAAATCCACTAAGCAATCAAACAAAACCAAGAAATTGCTTTGAGAAACATCACAAATGTTTTGCTAAGCTCAAATTAGTAAAAAACCTAACTTATTAAGTACTTTAGCAACTGTTCAAAAAAATGTTTTTCTTCTTGCATTACAATACTTAGACTGCTGCGCTTTCACAATTGCACGTCAGGTTAGAAAGAATTATAAAATAAGCCTTTAGTGGTGGTTATGGCGTGAGTAGGTTATGGTAAAGCACTATACAAGGCATGAGTAGAATATTGTAAAAAGGCAAAGAATATTGATTTTTGGTTTTGAATAATTTCTGCTCTACGACAATATAGAAATGGGTTTTCAAATTCGTTGTCACATTGTTTTTTTTGTCTTTTTGTTTCAGAATCTAGAGATTTCTAATGAATAATTACGGTGAATCAAAATGAACAAATAACCGATCTTATACTGTACAAAGTGTACAATACACTTTTAAGTTAATCGCATCTATATCGGTTCCTTCGCTTACGCAACATTGACCCACTAGGCTAGGGGTTGGCAACCTGCAGCTCATTCGTTCTTACTTTGCGTCTCTTTGTGACTGTTAGAAAATGATGAGCAATTTACTTTTAAGTGTAAAACTATTAAAATTTAATTGCTGTTGTAGAGCACGCTTAATTAAGCTTGTGATTTATTAGTTCTGCTCAGAGGTGCAACCAGACGGGCTAAAGGGGCTTTAGCCCCCTCCCATCCTTAGCTAAGTCATTTAGAACATTTACCCACAAATACAAGCGTTTAAAGATTTTCTGAGTTGACATGTAAGTAAGGGGAGATTGAAGCGGTTGGACAATTTATTCCTTGATATTATTTTCAAGTTAAGCAATTCTGCGCTTTCAAATGGCTCGGCAATTGTGCGAGATGTCATCCAAATGGCGCTAATATGGCTATTTTTTTGCTGAAAATCACAAAAATCGCCCAGCGGCTCGGGGCTTCTGCCCCCGAAACCCCGTTTATCATATGCTTCAGTTGCACCGATTAGCTCAGTACTCCGCTCAAATGAGATAATTTTTGAAAAAGATATTCTAACTGTTAGTTCCAGCTCCCCTCAGCCCCCTTAGCAAAATTCTGGTTGAACGCTTGATTCTGCTGTTTTAGTTCACGTTTTACCTTGAAGAGTTAGCCCGTCAAAAAGCCTATCGTTCTTTGGGCCACAATTGACGTAAAAAATAAAAAAATCTCAAAACCCACCCAACTGATTTACGAAACATGAAATGCTCTCCTCTAAACTTATACGATATAACGAAAAAGCATGCACTTGAAAACCTGCCGATCTTTCGATCCACATAAGTATGTGGGCGACTTTTTCCAAACATGAACTACACGACTCAGAGATGACAGCTTACAATCATCTGTGAAAATGACAGCCTACAGCCTTATGTGAACTGAGATGCAAGAGCAAACACCACATTAAGTCTGATTGCATTAAGTGTTTTTATACATGCGATACATGACCGTTCTTTTTTTATCAAAACCAAAAGAATAAAATTAATGCACAGTTTGTTTTTCTTTTATTGTGAAAATAGCTTTGCTGCGCCAAGGAATTTCTATTTTATCGAATATCAGTTAAAATGGCTCTTTAAATGCAAAAGGTAGTCGATCCCTGCACATGGCTAAGAAAGCGTAGCTGCTTGTGGACAAGCAAATGCAGGCCCGGCGCCAGAATAGTATGACTGGGGGGGCATAAACAAATTTTGGGGGGCAAAAAAAGTTCAATGCTTCGAATTCGAGAATGTGGACCAAAAAACAAAGGTGTTTATTGCGAATTTCCACGAATTGCGGGCTGAAGACCAAAGAGAAAAAAAGTCTTTATCTCAAAAACTGCACGAATTTCCATGAAGTCTGGGGTGAAACCACAAAAAAAGGTCTTTATTGCAAAATCTGCGAAAAACCAGTTCTTGCTCACGAATTTTGGGGGTAACAACCATTATTTTGAGGGTTTCAGGCCTCAAACTCCATTCCAGTGGCACCGTGCCTGTAACTTTCTTTAAGGCACAATCCTCGCATGGGGGGCACAATTATCGTTTGGGGGGGCACAATTCTCGTTTGGGGGGGCACAAGCAGTGATTTCGGGGGGCACGGTCCCGGAATGCCCCCAGTGGCGCGGGGCTTGAGCAAATGAAAGGTTGCTAGATCCCGAATCAAATAATGAGTTGTCAATTCGTCACAGTGTTCTAGCGAAAAATAGTTAAGACTTATTTGTTACTGTGGGACTAACAACTCTACCCTTGGAGATCTACTTTGGTAAAAGGGTTGCAAACTGAACCAAAATGGATGCTTTCCAATGGTGCAAGATGCATTTTATAGACAGACGCAAAGTGCTTTATGGTTAAGCACCATTGAATGGCTGAAACATTATCGCATATTTCGATTGGTTGATTAAATCATTCTTATCCTCCACTCACGAGGAAGCGATGGTGTCGATTTTGTTTTGAATGAAAGATTCTCACCCGCTTAGGAATTCATTGCATTTCAACCATCATACCGATTGAAGTTTGACTTTTTCTCACGAAAATTTTTTGCTTGTTCAAGCCACCAAGCCGAGATAATCATCGTAAAGCGCCTGATCCAAGAACGCAAGAATATCCTAATGAAAATACTGCTCTTCGTCCATACAGGCTCACTAAAATGTGGTTTTCTGGAAGTATTGTGATTTGATTCTTACAAATTGCTTTTATTGACCAAACGTAGCAAAAAATCTTAAAACCTGTGCCACGTGACTGCAAATTATAAAATAAAATTTGGCTTTCAAACTACAGCACCTTCAACACAGAGGTCCAAGAACTTAAGTTTTCAAGCACTGCAATGCAGAGGGACAACCATGACTGGCTGACTGGCCACCTGTAAAAGCGACAACGCGATTACAGTACAGTAACAGTAATATCTGTGACACTCACTAAACATTTCGGATTTTGAAGAGGTCATAAAAGACTCCTGGAATAGTTAGGAGCATAATCAATTTTAGGGTGGCTGCTTGTAGTTCCCTCGTTTTTCTAAACACTTTATTGAGTAATGTTTCTTTTGTTAAAATCATCCAGCTAAAGCTAAAGTTTTTTATTTATAGAAAATCATCCAGCTAAAGTTGTTTAGTTCCTCAGCCAAAAGATCAGGTTAGAAATGCAGTGACTTTATCTTCCGACTGTAATTGAAGCTGTTTGTTTTAATTCTACTTAGTTTTTGGTCGGTATCTTAAACTAAAATTTTGTCCTTTTTTGAAGTTCTATAGTAGGCCTACATTTGCAGTTGGTCACATTTTTTTTGGTATTTTCGGATATTTTCTAACTGCTGTAGGAAAGTTTTACTTAGATTATATTTGAAAAATTACCATACAATTTACCCAAATCACGCTCTTTGCTTTGCCATGTTTCTGAATTTTTGGATTGCATCTAAGCAGACATTATCAGTGAAATATCATTGAACGGATAGCCTAGTAATATTGCGTTCAAAGATCGTAAGATAACTATCGTTTAGTCTTTCATCGCTGCTCAACTCACTAAAATGCACAAAATCGCTTTATATAACCAGGGAAACAACTTCTCTATGCTCCGAACACCGCTTGATATGTTTGTCGTTGAAAAAGGATCAATATTATACTCAACAAGGTCTGTCGTGACGCCGCATTTTTTTTTTTTTATGTGTCTGCATTATTCCTGGCGTCAATACGACTGAAAGCACATGTTTTAACTAATTGAACAGTGGAATTTTTTGACTTTGCGATTGCTTCTAAATAAGAGAACGAAACTGGATTGATTGTTCAGAAGATTTGTTTTGGCTACCACACTTTTCATCATGTCAACAAGGCCGTATCAAGGGGAGGTTGTCATTGCTCGACGCGTCATTGCAAATGGTAACTACAGAGTTTCCTTTCGAAAAAATGTCGCAGTGGTTGTGCGCAGTTGCCAACACTATTTTGATTTGACCGGCCGGGAAATCAAATTCCTGACCTTCTGTTTCAGAAAGTAATTTCTTAAAAAATTTTATTTGCAATTAACCTATTTTCGAAAATAAAGATTCAAATGGTTTCTATGCTATTGCAATTACGTAGGCCTATTTAGAATTTCTAGCCAAATATGTCACATTAGTTTGATTTCAAAATCTAGTTTTCACAATTTAAGCAAAAATTCAATTAAGCAAAACAAAACAGAGAATCATGCAGACAATAATAAAAATCATCTCGAAGACACTCACTTAAATTGCTAGAAGAAGCTGCGGGGACGTCTCGGTCATCCAGTCAACCAGCCAGGTGTGCGTTAGTAAGACGAATATTGAAATACTGCACAGATATATATTTGGATTTTAATTTCAAATTTTAAACCGGTAAATTAAAAAGTGTTTACTTGTAGAAAAATTTTTATAACCTCTAGTAATATTGTGAGTAATCGACTAATATAGTAATTGCTACAACGAGGCAAAAAAAAGATAGGCTAACTAAAAATATTCAATTGCCTTCCGCTGAAAACAGTCTATTTTGATAATGCAAATCGACATTTTGTCTGTAGTCAACGCTTCTGAACACCAGTTTCATGTGAATAATTTTTTGTTTGATACTTTTGCAAATCCAGCCAATTTTCGAAAAAAATTCCAAAATGTTTAAATAATCCCATTGTAGCATTGTGTGGTGTATCCAGCCTGCCATTCAATTCGATGTTGCAGATTCTTGCTCTTGTTTTGGATATGGTAATCATAGGACTCACAGCAGTTGAAGAAAGGGCTTATTATAGTGAATCAATGTTGAATAGAGGACCGTCTTATTCTGCTGTATTACCGCATAGTACTGAGTACTTATTCGACCTGGAAACGTTGCAAACGAACAGAGATCTCAATGTCTAGGGTTTTTTATAACGCATATTTTTGACAATTTCAATCACATTTTATTGATCACGTGACCAAATCGATTTTGAGGACCCCCTTTTTTGTCTAAAGAGGGTTTAAGACTCAGCTTTTTACACAATGATAATTTATTGGAAATTCTAATAACAAACTCGAAGACCGCAAAGATTCCTTTGTTGTCTCCCGGCCAAGGCAACTTCATGAATAAGGATGAAATGACAGAAATTCAATTTCCTAACCCCCAAAAGGGGTATTTTTATCAAAATCAATATAGTCACGTGATTAATCAAACTTGACGAAATTGTCAATAATTGTGAGAGAATAATTCACGTTAAGCATCGAGCGTGATGTGCTTAGGCCTTGCTAAACTCACAGCATATCTGAGAAAATCTAAGTTATAGGCTGGAGAATAAAAGAAGTAAGCGATTGTTTCAGGGCAGATTAGATTATAAATTGTGCTCTTCGATCATAGTTTGTAATGCAGTTAAAAAGAGTTCGCAAAAAAGAGTTAGGATTGTTCATTAAATGATTTTTGTGCGTAGTATCATTCTGTCGCTTGCAGTTTAGATTTTGTCGCTTAAACTTTAGTTTTGCCCAGTAAGACCAATCTGCAGTGCAATTTACAGTATATACTGTATAGTTGCGCTGTCCTAGCTGATCTTCGCAATTTAGCTTTAGACGCAATTAAATTGCTTTGGTTAACAAATTGCGAACGACTAAAATTTGCTAAAATTTAAATATTATTACAGCATTTAAAAAAAATGAAAGCTCTGCAACTAAAATAAACTAGGCGTTGCATCCATGCCACACTTAACTAAACTGGATCGAAATTGGCGAGCAAACCCAATGAACGCTCGAAGCATGTTGATTAATGTGGTCCTCAAAGATAATTTTTGTTCCCCTGTTAAGAGAGCTATGTATTTCTTTTATTGTATTCTTTTATTTATATTTCTTTTATAGTGGTTAACAAATTGCGAACGACTAAAATTTGCTAAAATTTAAAAATTATTACAGTATTTAAAAAAATGAAAGCTCTGCAACTAAAATAATCTAGGCGTTGCATCCATGCCACACTTAACTAAACTGGATCGAAATTGGCGAGCAAACCCAATGAACGCTCGAAGCATGTTGATTAATGTGGTCCTCAAAGATAATTTTTGTTCCCCTGTTAAGAGAGCTATGTATTTCTTTTATAGTCCCCAGGAAGTTAGATTTCCAAGCAATGTCAAAATACTTGTCAACCACATAGCTACTGATCTTAATAAAGAAGCATCTCTCCAGTTTAAACCAATTAAAAACCACGTGTTGATGAATAATATCAAAGCTTAGCGCTCTTGTTTCAGCCGTTCAAAACATTAATTTTTGAGGATTCATTTTGAGGAAGTTTCCAAAAGGTAAAACTGAAAATTTTTGAGACATTTATTGCCCTACAACTTCACACAAAAATTAGAATTCGGTGATTTGCCGCTTGGAAGAAAAAGAAGATAGTACACGATTTAGGAGATAAAAAAAGGAAAAAAAAACTCAACGCGGCCAAAAGTGAGTTGTTAGATGTGAAACATTTTGCCGTACTTGAGCCGTTTTTGAATCAGACCATCATTTTCACCAAACTCTTGGGTCGGTTTTCGGGTTTTATGCAACTAACATCAAGTGACCTATTGCCTCGAAATTTGGTACAACAAATGATCTTAGTGATCTTAAATTGCTGTCTAAATTTTATGAAGCTAGATCTAATCGTTCTCCAGTTACTGTTTCAAGCAAAAGCCCGAAATTTCGCAATCGTTAGTTGCAAAACGTTAGACAATTTGCTGCAATTTTTATTTTTTACCGTATCCTAAAAAATGGTTGCCTACTGCATATTTGCAGCTCAGATAAAAATAGGTATATTTTACAATGTTAATTCTTCTCCTGTTTACAATTTATACAGTAATCATTGCAGCAAGTATGCTGAAATACAAGTTGCAAAAAAAAACGCCAATTTGGTCTGAGGTTGGGGAGGATTTTTTTCCGGCTTAGAAAATTTCTGCATTAATCATACTGTATTCCGAAAATTGCAGCTCATTTTTGCTTACAAGAATCAACATCTATGACCTGTGTCAAAAGACAATCCCCGTGCCGCAGGTGGTCTTAAAATTATCTTGCTGCAAAATGAATTATTTACTAAATTTAGCAGTTGTTTTGTTTTGCTAATTTTGGTCTAGCTACATTGCATATTTTACGTGGCAAACTTTGTAAAAATCAAGATGATTTTAAAAAGTTTTTTCCTGATCTAGTAATTCCAGAAAGATCTCTTGGAGAATATTTTTTAGAATGCTTGGAAAAATTTAAAGACAAAGAAGGAATAGTCAAAATAAACAGTGAAAAAGAAATGAACTTAGCAGAGATAAAAGAGAAAGCATTAAAGATGTTTAAACTGTTGTGAAAAGCTAGTCTAAGGAAACGAGACATAGTAGGTTTGGCTTCACCATCAGATATGCACTATGCTCCATTGTTTATAGCCATTATTCAATGTGGGACCATCCTGTTAGGAACAAAACTGATGTTCAAAACAGCCACTCATAACCACAGTCTAGCCCAAACTGGTTGTTACCACATCAGACCGTTTGAGAAATTTTAAGCGATCTTACACAAAATGTCCCAAGTGTGAAAATCTGCTTAAGCTTTGACAATTTCAAATCAATTAAAGCAAGATGTATCAGATGGGACGAGGGTAAAACGCCATGTTTTGAAGCTATTGATGTTCACAAGGACCCAGTGGTGATCTATCAGAGTAGTGGTACGACTGGGGAGCCCAAAGGTATCCCAATAACTCGCCATGAAATGATGGCTTCCATTCAGGTCTAAAAAACACAAGTTTTATGTCCAAGAGAGGTCCACGCGTACAAAATATCCTTAATCCATATGTCAGGAATGCTGATGCTGTACTACACCATAACCCATGGCCAGAAGTATGTATATGCCAATGGGGTTACCTCAGAACAACTGCTGCGTGCCATTTCTGAATACAAGATCAATTCATTGGTAATAAGCAACGTTGAGAAGTTGAGAAAAATGGTTGAGTTAAAGGAGCAGAGACCTGACTTCAATCTTTCATTTTTGCAAGAAATTCACGTTGGAGGCATAACTTTTCCAGCAGAATTAATACAAAAAGCCAGAAATATCCTAGAGGCAGTTGTAACCATGGTTTGTGGCATGTCAGAAGTGGGCATTGTAACTTTTAACCACTCGAACAAGATTCCTTCAAAGAGCGTTGGACTCCTGCAGAATAACGTAGAGGTAAAAATGACGAAGAAAGAGAAAAAGGCTGCGACAAAAAAAGAAATTTGCGTTCGATCACCTCAAGTAATGAAGGGTTAGTGAAAAACCAAAAGCACAACTCCCAAAGACACCTGGAAAGAAGGTTGGTTTCACACGGGCGACTATGGCTATTACGACGTCAAAAGGCACGTGTATATAGCAGGGAGACTAAAAGACATCATCAAAATTCAGCCTCAAACTGTGGCCGTCATGCCAGCTGAACTAGAGGTTTTGCTTTGCCACAAGCAAATAGAAGACGTCGCTATCGCAGCTGTACCGCATCCTCAATTAGGGGAGGCTCCAAGAGCCTTTGTAGTGCGGAAAGATGCCTCTTTAACTGAAGAAGACGTGATTCATTTTTTTGAGTCCCAGGTGGAACTGGTCACCACTCTTCAGGGAGTTGTTGAATTTGAGGCCATACCAGACTGAAATTGGAAAGCCTCTTCAAAGAGTACTGGTCGAAAAATTGACGCAGGCTGCGGCTACGCAAATCCCTTAAGATTTACTACGATTCAATTATCGTACAGTATAGCATATTATCCAAACGGCAATACATTCTGTAGTATTATACTCTATCAAGCTTGCTTGCTTTAAGATGTGATAGCCATGTCAACTAACCTCCAAAAAATAATTCTTGCTTGCTCTTCAGATATAATGCATCATTGCATGCTATTGCAGTATTTTTTTATTGCGTTGCTCGGAAGGTTTGGATTAACCAATTTGGGCATTTGCTTAGCGTTTTAGGGCTCCACATTACTTGATAAGATCCGCGTCACTTGTTAGGATTGTATTGCATATTTATTCTCCTGTCATCATGTACAGCGTCACACGCTAACCAGCACACTTTTTATTGCTATTACTTTGCCCTTGCAAGAATCCGCATCTGCTTAGGAGTTCCCAGTGATTCAATGTTGCAATGTGTTTCTTTGAATTCTGGTCCACTGAATTTGCTGCTTGTTCTAAGCAGAGGTGGAGTCGAGGACACAAGGCTCGAGGCCAAGGACAGGAATACTCGAGGGCAAAGACCCAGGCACAAGCGTTCTCCAAAAAAGTCTTAAAAATTTTTTAGTCTTAAAAATCCTAAAAATAGATCTTAAAAATTCACACTTGTTGCCTGGTGCCTGTTTCTTGATGAATAAAAAACCGATTTACGAAACAATAACCCTTCAAATCAAAAGAGTTCATAAGTGATGTTTCCCAACGACCGGGCATGAAAACCTTGTCATTTTTGCTGCGAATACAAATTTTTGAAGTATTTGGTATGATCGTAGTTGCTCGAATGAGAATCGAACCAGACATTCCATTTCAGAAAAAACAGAAGCATTATCCACTAGTTAGACACATATTGGTCAACTCCATATCAGCGTAGATTTAAGGTTACAATCTGCTACATTATCAATACACCGCAGTCAGCAATATCATCAAACTTTTATATTTCAAATAACCACGATTCAATTAACTATAAACGCAACAATTTAAATAACTTCTTAAACAAAAATGCTGTAAAAACACTCTTTATGCAGCGTAATCAAATAATAAGGAATTCAAAATGTCCAAAGATAGCCCTTTAAATTGCCAATTGGCAAAGGCGGAACTAACACGAGATTGTGATAGCAGAAAGGAGGCTAAACATCAACATTCTAGAAAAACGAAATCAATTCTGTGTCGGACGTGAGATTAGCTTTGTTTTGTTTTCCCTTAAAAGGATTTCCCACATGACGCGGCTTTCGAGATAAAAATGATTGCTTTCAAGATACTGATGCGGCTACCGGACAGTATACTATAGCAAATGTTTTGTTCTAGAATCTAGACGTTCTCTTTAAAATCGCTTGTTCTTTAAAAACATTCTTGTTTCAATCTTTTGAACCAACAAAGTTGGAAACATTAGCATTTTAAGGTCGACTTGTCAGGCTCGGTTCCGGATCTCGATTACGGCGCATGCTAATTGCCGAGTCATGCAAATTGCGTAAAAACCGCGACAGTCGCAGTTTGTATATCGTTGTAAGAACGTCGCTAAGATGATAAACTCTTTATTTGCACGGTTCTGTTCTTTGCTCTTATTGCTAACTGCTAAGTTATGCCTAAAAAGTCCAAAATTAAGAGAACACTGTGATTGTTACGGTTTGTTCGCAATTTGGTACTTCTTAGGAATGGCTCAGAAATAAGCAGGTAGCAAGAACCGGGAACTGAGACAGAAAGTGGACGAGTAAAAACGCTACAAACACAGTTAAGATTGCTATTAGGAGTAAGACAAAAAGAAAACCGGCCACACCGATACAATAGAAATATAAATTTGAGAAGACATAGTAGATGGTAGTTTTTCAATTTTTGGCAAAATTTGAAAAGTCCATTTTGAGCTGAATGCTTGGTTTAACGTTTACTTTCTTCACTGGAGCGACTTTGACTCGGGAAGTTTGTTCTGTTTGAGCTTGACTTTGCTTCACAGCTCGCTCAAGGAGAGATTTGTACGCAGGATTACTAGCAATGGCAGTCTGAGAGCAAATGCAACAAAATTTAGCCAACACCAAACATCAAAACTTATTGTTAAACCAAACTTGAAACGTGCTAAACCAAGTAGTTAACCAATATACTTAATGCACTGAAACTTGTTAATTTAAATAGCTAAAAAGGTATTCAGGTCAGAGGTTTTTTGTTCGGTTTTCTCTCAAAAAATTTTGACAGATCTGAAGATTACATTTGCCAAATTTGAACTTTTTAAGACCTTCCATTCCACAGATATAACCGCTTAGATATCCCCTTAAAAACTTTGCCAAGATCGCCAATTAAAAACAAAATTTCAAAAAGTTACTGCATGTTCCTAATTCTCAGCAAATGGTTTACGATAGAGTTGTTGTCAGGACGAAGCAAAGGGTCAGAATTTTAAATTAGCCGTTTTTCAATAAACTGTGAGCCAGCTTTCCAAAAATTAATTTTCTCTCAAAATGGCAACCCTATAGCCATGAAAAAATTACTAATTTTGAACTGTAATATCTTAATTGGAGGACGTGGGAAGTTCAAATTTGGCGATAATGTATTTTAGGCTTACCCTAGCATTTGTTCAACAGTAAAAAACTTGACTTGAATGACCAATTAAATTAATTCGTTGAAATTTTTAACAATCATTTACCTAACAAACGAAACCAAAATGTCCAAAATTTTCAATCATTAAAGCTTTTTAAACCGAATCGTAGTTTATCAGAAAGCAGAGGTGAAAACAATGGGCATTTTTCAAAATGCAACAGCTTAGTACACCTAGTCATTTATGTATTTATTATTGTGATTTGTTTACAGGTCAACAGTTTTTACAAAAATAAATTTAGCTTAAAAAAAAAAGGAAAAGAAACAAATGAATTAACTTCAATTAGGTATTTACCTTGAAAGCTAAAGGATATTTGGGTCCGATTTGTACAAGCCTATGTAAAGCATCATTATGCATTAGCAGCTGGGGTGAGGGGGTGTTAGACGTTTCAAGGTTAGAAGATTCCTGGTCTAGCCGGAGCACAAGCATCGGTACCAGCATTTCAACCATCTCATTTTCTGAAAAATAAAAACTCTTTTTTTAAAATCAAATCTTTCATTATACTCGTAGTCTTACGCCGAAGGGTGTAGCGACTTTGCGAGGTCCATCTCCGCGCCATTGCGCCCGGGCAACACAGCTCCTTTTTTCGAAATGTTGCAGCAGTGGCGAGCCTTTGACAACACTGTGTCCAATTTGACCGGCCGGAGATTTGAGTCTCAGACATCCCGCTCCAGAGACGAACGCATTACCGCTCAACCAACTGGGGGGTTTTTCACTTTTACTCAACATCGTAACAACACAACACAAAAAAATGCAACAGCTGTACTAAAACAGCTACAGATTGGTCGACTTTACACCGCTAAAACCAGTTCCATCGATCCTATACTTTAGTGTACTTGCCATGCACCCGTAATTTACTTTTCCAATTAAGCCTGAACCAATATGTAATTACATTTTTACTACCAGAAGGCAGCAGAGTGTCCCCAAGGGCATCCAGTCATGTTGCCACCTGGCAACATGTCCACCACAGACGGTAGAGGAGGCTTTCAACTGTCACATTTATTGCTGAACGTCAATCAGTAAAGCTGTAAGTGCAATTTTCAAACTTTGGTTTGACCGGAGCGGGAATCGAACCAGAGTCGACCGTTTCAACAGCAGACGACACTTTATTTCCAGATTATTCATTCGACCACTGATTGGAAAACAACAATGCTAAAGTGAACTGCTCTATTAATTTTTTTTCAGTCAACCTCAGAAAAACAAAACACGCCTGAAGAAACTTGCATTTATCCAGAATAAATATTCGTTCTTAAACCTGGCCAATGACTTACTAAATTCATCCCCTGTTAATGCAACCAGCAGTTCCATGAAATTCAGGCATTCAGAAGCTAGAGTGGCTTGATCACGTGACACGTCGCCGGTCAAGTTTGTGAGTTGTTCCACGATCAAAGGCGCCATCCGGTGGATAAAAGATCGAGATATTAAAGGCTGGGGATGACGCAGTATGGGCGTTAAGAACGCGACACATTTCAGTTTGACCTTAAAAATAAGTTTTAACGTAAAATCAACATGGCAAAGCAATTAAGTATCAATAGATGAATGATCAAAATATATCCAAAACAACGTTACGTCAATAAAATTTGATTTGTAAGTTAAAAAAATAACTGGGTCCTACTCCATAACCACAAACATAAACCAGGTAGTTGGTTGATTTAACAGCTCAAGAGTGTGGTTATAATTAGACAACTCCACAAAATCAAAACTAATCATTCAATCGCATAGATAAAATCCAGTACATTGTCTTAAACCTAAGTAAAACACTACTGTAACGTAAAATTCTCTGCATGCTAATGCCATAAAAATGCAACTAATTTCGTACCTTGACATCGGATGTCGTAATGCACTTTTCAAAGTAATCCAACATGAGGACCAGCAGTTTGGGCGAAGCACACACGTGGAAAGGTGCATGGAGAAGAAACAGAGAAATACATGTAAGAAATGATACAGGATCATGGCGAAAAGAGTCTGCAAATATGTTTGAAAAGTTTTAATTAACAGAAAATTTCTATCCAGTTTTTTATTTAATTCCGACTTAAATCTAATCCAAACTCAAATCTCTACTCTAATACGAGCTCGCTCCATATCTAACTCTAACCCACACCCTAATAATCTTGACCCTTAAAAAAAGTATGTAAAAAACTGCTGATAAATACAGTATTTCCCACTTTATTTACTTTAAATAAAATTTCCCGGTGAAAAGGTGTTTTGTTTAAGAAAATAAACGACTTTAAACATTAAATGGTAGGAGTTAAGCGACTCTTATATGAGAATGAAAACATGGTGCAGCGAAAATGCTGCATCACAGAGCAACAGGTACGCTGGAGGACTCGGGAGAGAAAAATGAGTTTACCCACACCGCTCAAAGAGTGGCCATCCCATCACCATGAAACCGCTTGAGTGGGAGACTCTAATATTCTGCTCCGAACGAAGCACGGGTTCATTTTTTGGTATTATTTTGTGCTTCGTGTGATTGTATGTAGTTATCGCAACCCGCAATACCTTCTTTGTTAAGTTCCAAAATAGTGGCAAGAGCACTCTGCAACAACTGCGTCCACTCATTTTTGTAGCTTTCATGTTTAACAAAAGGGCTAGTTAAAATACTGCGGAATGTCTAAAAAAAAAAATGATTGAAGAGATATTAAAACAAACCATGACAAGACATAAGTTAAACCAAAAAACAAGAAATACCTAGCAGTGTTGAACAAAACTACTTAATAAAAAATTGGGTAGAAATTCCTGTTAACCGATCGGTGGTCCAGAGGACATAGCGTCTGCTACTGAAGCGGTAGACTTGGGTTTGATTCCCGGTCGGGTCAAACCAAAGACTATAGAGACTGGTATTCACAGCTTCCCTGCTTGACGTTCAGCAATTAAAGGGACAGTGTGAATCCTCCGCCGTATGTGGTAGACAGATGGGCAGCTTGACTCGAAGATCGAAAGGTCCCTTCGCTCTTTCCTGGCCAAGCTGAGTTAATGAATAAAATGCAATTACAATCATACGAATACAGTAGCCAACATCGAATCTTTCATTATACTCGCTGTATTACGCCGAAGTATATTACGAGTTTGCGGGGCCCATCTCCGCGTCTTTGCGCCCTGGCAAAACAGCTCCTTTCGAAGAAATGCGGCAGCGGTGGCGAGCCGTTGGCAACACTGTGTTTGACTTGACCGGCCCGAGATTTAAACCTCAAACCCCTGCTCCAGACACGAAAGCATTATCGCTCGACCAACTGGCCGGTCAGCAGCCAAGTAAGAGCCCATCAATATAGTTATTTTTACCATTTTACCAGAGTACCAGGCTCACACGCTTGGTTAATGAATATCGTTATTCCTTCGCGATATTTAAATTTTAAGGAAGCTAAAGCAAATCAATAAATTCAAATAACAAAACTCAGATAATAAATTATTTTCTTGTGGCAACCAGCAGTACCCAACAGTCACCATCAAATTTCAAACAAACATGTGAGTTGGCGCTGGCACCAATACTGCATTTTTTCTTACTTGAAGCGTCACGGTTGCCACAGTAACCGAGCAAGCCTGCATTTCCTCGCCGAGCAACGTACTTTCACGGAATACACCAACGAGAAGAAACAACACAGACGGTAGAATCGTTAAACTGCCTGTGGATAGCATTACAAAATGAAGAATATCAAATTGAAAAGATTTTAGGATGAACAATACAATCAGAGCAACAATTTTAGAGCAACGCCGTTAACATGCTTTCTAAAAAATACAAATACCCCGTTATGTTGGAATGAAATCGGCACTAAATTAAAGTCATACCTTCTCCACATACACACTACTGTCTTGGTTTCTTTTTTTCGGTCATTGAATTGAATTTTTGGGGTATGACTGAAAATTAGCCAATTTGGTCAAAATGACCTAAAAATTAGCAAAGCATTTGATAAAAATGACCGAATTAAAATCTCGCTGGCAATGATGAAAATGATCGAATTAAATTATTCTGAAATGACCAAAAATTACGTCTGAATTTGGGCATTTGACCGAAAACTCTGCGCCAAAAAAACTGTGATTATTGAAGCAATATTTTATTGCATTACCTCTGGGTGAGCAGAGCGATAAAACTTCACCCAACAAATTAATGGTTGCGGCAACCAGGTTCGCCCCTTCAGCCGAGATCTTCTTCGTGCTAGAGCCTTGGTTATTCGAACTTCTGCAAAATACAATTTGAGGATAAAATAACAGAGTTGATAAACAAACAGCTGGCAAGGCTAGAAGAGTCGCGGACGAAAACCACATCTTAGTTTATAGTGTAGTTGCAATTCTAATTACAAGTCTATTTACCAAGTTCACTTAGCCAGAAGAGAGCTAAAGGACCTTAGAGTCAGGCTGCCACCAGTCTAGAACACATATGCTGCAGCGTCAAGATCGCATTTATCCTAGAATTGAGATGGCTAATGTAAGTTGCCATAAAAGCCGAAAACAAATCGCCTCTTCTACTTTACAACTATACAAAGTATACAGTCTTGATTTTGGTAAAACACTTGGAGTCCAAACTAACAATAACCAAAAAAATTGCAATAAAAATCATTTATCAAAGTCAAATTTGGAAACCTTTAACAGTAAGTCTCATCTCACGGGGTCATCAGAGAACGTCCTATTCAAATGTGATAATTCGCTCCGGCTTTTGAGCTCTTTTCAGCTGTATACACCAGAAAGAACAGGCACTATATATTGCTATATTTGCTGAAACTTGTAGTTTATTGTTAAAGTTCTTGATACTGTGAAAATGTTATTACTCACCTGAATGTTGGGTTAATAGCAGGCATGTGTCTGACCAGCACACACATACACACTTCCAAAACAGCAAAAACGGTGGACTTTCCAACAAGAATCTCCCCGGAATTACCGCCTTCTCCTTCTTCCTGAATCTCAGACTCGTCTAAATAAATCGTAGTTTATATGCAGGACCAAAAACAGTAACATGAGTTATCTGCGAGATCAAAAACAAACCTGTATCAATTCCATGTCTATTTATTCAATGTCACACCTTTTTGCCCCAACAAAAACGCAAATTTTCTAGCAATTTAAAAATCCGATTAAAATTCCTACCAGGGTCAAGCATTACAGTTTAAATATGCGAAACTAAAAAAAAAAAAAACATGCAGTGAACTAAAGTATGGGCTCGAACGACTAAAAATACGACTTGATAAAGACTGTTTGTTTTGCAATCCGCAAGCGGTTTCCGAATTTCCAAAATGCACAAGCTATTTATCAAATCAAATCTTTGATTACACTCGCTGTATTACGCCGCAGCGTGTAATGAGTTTACGGGGCCCGTCTCCGCGTCATTGCGCCTGCAGGCAACACAGCTCCGTTCGATGAAATGTTGGCAGCGGTGACTAGCCACTGTGTCCGATAACCTCAGACCTCATCACTGCAGACGAAGGCGTTACCGCTCGACTAACTGGCCGGTACAAGCAGTATATAAATTGTAAAATGTGTAATTACTGTTATATTCTCACATAGAATCCAGAGATAATTCAAATTCGGAGTGAAGTAAATGTCATTGATTCGGACCATGTTATTATGTATTAGCAGAGTGCAATTGAAAGAAAAATGCAGACCGACCTTTTTCGTCGTAAAGGTTTTCCTTTGCAGCGTCTAAAACCTTTTTCACGACACTAAGCACCAATGACTGGCTGTGAAGCGAGTCACGTGTCAAGAGAAGACGATGCAAAACGTTCAAAATCTCAATTCCGAGAATCTGAAATTAAAACTTATCTTCTTCCAAAAAAGGTATTATTGACAATTTAAAAAAGCATTGCTTTTTTCCAAATATTGTTGTTGTAGCGCGTATTTATTCTCCTGTCACAGGACAGCGTCAGACGCTAACTTATTGGATGATCCGCACCCTTTTCATTGCGATAACTACTTTTGGAGGAATCCGCACCTGCTTCGGAGTTTCCACTGATGCAATGTTCGTGTGGATATCTTCAAATTCTTGCCTGATGAATTTGCTGCTTATTCGAAGCCACCAAGCAAAGATAATCCTCTCAGAGCGTTTTATCCAAGGACGCAACGTGACCAGGGTGCGGGTTGAACCAAGACCATGCGATCAGGGTCATCGTAAAAACGACGTCTTTTTCTTTTCGGCCACGCTGCCGTGCATGTTTTCCAACCCGAAAATCTCTTTTTACCTGACCTGAAAACCTGACCTACTGCTCCATCTCCACGAACTATGCCCAATTATCTATCTCCGGACAAGCAGTCGAGCATCTACTAGCAACATTTTTCAAAAGATGTTCAATTTCACCAAGTTTGTCCGTTTCTTCGTAAGATCTTGCAATGTTGAACGAAGTACTGACGTTACACACTTTTTGGTTACCTGATCATTTCCTAACTTTTTTCGCGTCCACTTGGAAGAAAGCAAAGCATCAAGTGTGGCCAAACAGGACACAATTACATTCAGAGATTCTGAGGCGCGAGGCGAACATAAAGCCTCGATACAAACTCCTACAAAAAATAAAATAAAAATAGGCAAAAGTTTGAAACCAAGAGGAAGCAACAAGAGGAGTTATGAAATGAAGTCATAGAAAATGCTTGTGTTAATTAATTAATTTATGCTTTGCTTATTAATGGACAAAAAAAGTAAAGAAATATTCATAAAAAGAAACAATATTAAAATGTCGATGATAGACTTTTTGGTCATTGAGTCAGCAACCACCCTTTTTGCAGACAAATTATGCAACGTTGTGTTTCTGCCCACTTAGTGACATCATGATCAGAGCTTATTGATAAAAATTCAGTAGGTATCATATTTACTAGATTGGCAACTCGCCATTGGAACAAGATGATCCTAAGCGAGGGAAGATACCTAACTTTAATCTCGTAGCCTTGTGAGCTAAAAATTGCAAAAAAAAATTTTTAATTTGAAAATTAACCAAAAGCTATATTATGCTTTACAAACACCACTTGGTTTTCTCCATTCAGCTATAGTCCATTATGGGTTGGGACCACTTTTACGACCTAGTCCAAACAAGAGGAAAAAAACTAATGGAAGATCGTGAAGCTGAACTTAAAGTTACTGTCTCTTACAACCCTCAGCGAAAAGATATGAAGAAAACAGTAAAACATTAGTTCCACGCATAAGTAGACAATTAAAACAATTCACCCATGACAAGATGAAGGCTTTTCTCTCTTTCTTGATCTTGCTGCTCATCATTATCCTCTTCATCTTCCTCTTCAAACTCGACCAGAGAAAGCCACAGAGAAACCGCATGCATAATTGCAGGCCACGCGTAGTTGTAATGCTCGAGAACGGAAGACTTTGATTCAGCGGTGAAAAAAGCACCTCCTAAGACCACAATGAGACGTTTTTCGCTGCGATGTTTTTTTCCCAATAAGATGCAATTCAAAGTGGCGTAAGATGTATTCTAACTACCCAGCAACACAATTAGCCAAGAACTAGAAAACAACCTGACCGCTTTCAAGTTACATGGGCACTTCCTAATTACGCACAACGCAAATTTAGCACTCCTTGTCTATAATTATGATCTAAACAATAAACTGAAAAGTTTAAAGTTTTTTTTAGTTTGACCCAAGCAGGAATCGAACCCGCGTCTAGCAAATCAAAGGCAGACCCTCTATCCATTAGAGTGACTAGACCACTTGATTGGCAACTTGAACCATAAAAAAATGCATTGAAATAGAAGAGCGCAACCGTTATACCTTGTTCAGGAAGACGATTTGAAACGTCCACTGGCAGTTTTAAAATCGCTTGATCTTTCAAAGCTTTCAACCATAAGTTCGACAAATCTTTAAGCTGAGGTTCAACCAATGATAACAAATTCCCTTTCGATGATTTCTGACTTTTTGGGGTGTCCTTGGAGGAAACAGAGTTGATATAAACCTAAAACCAAAACACATTCATTAGTAGAAATATACTTCTTGATTTTTGTATATTGAAGAATAAAAATGCAAGCTTTCATCAAAAGGTGCGTTACGTGGTGTAGCAAAGACTTACACGCAATATTGAAAACAAAACTTGCCAAAATTCTGAAAACCAAAAGAATTTCTGTTTTTCCTTTTTGCAACATACTGTTTGCTTTTAGGGAGAAATTTTCCGAATCGCAAATAGATCAAAACGATGCTAAAGTTTTCATAGTCTGAAACGACCCCTGAGAAGAAATCTATTTGACATATTAGTGTTATAAACAAATTAAGAATAATTGCAAGTCTTCTCTATTCTACCAACCTCGGCCCAGGCTTTCAAAACAGCAAGTTTCTCCATCGTAGCCGCACTTTCACTGTAGACACTAGACTGCTTATTTTCTGGTGTAACCTGCAAAAGTTTTGATATACGTTACTAACTGGCAGATACTACTGAAACATCGCAAGTCTTCTGACTGAGCTTAGGTTCTGGTATTGCTTTAACCTTTTTTTTCGAGAATGAACCACAAAACGCTACCAGAAAACGAACCCGTACTTTATTCGGGACAGTACAGAGCATCCACCCACTTAGTGGGTAGTAAAATACGACCAATGTCACCCATTATCGGTGGCCACTTGTATGGTGATAAGGCGCCTATTTTTGGGTGGTGTGGAAATGGCTACTTTTCTTTCCAGAGTCCTCCAGTCCAGCTGGAGTTATGTAGCGTACCATTTCTGCTGCACTATGCTCTTATCAACAGGAAAGAACCATGTACCAGTACCAAGGACATACCACAACACGAGCAAAAATTTATACCACATAAAAATCGCTTTAAACTTTTTCATCAGTATTTAGTAGGTTTTTTGAACTGCTACTTGGCCGATAACTCGCTATCGATGCAATAGCGTGTTCTACACACAAGTGCTTGCTTAGTAACAAAACTGTAACTCTATGTAGTAGCTTACCTGCTTTACTCGTTGCAAACTGGAAACTAGTAACGAATGGACTCGTTTGAGATCGGTGAGATCACTCACAACCCCGCTAGATATCCAAGCACTACAAACCTCGCAAGCCCGTACCGTCACTTCATGAGGGGCGTCAACAGCTGAAAAAGCCGGTCGTAGAGCCGCCCCGACCTAAAATAAACAATAAAAACTCATCAGACCAACAAAGCAAAAATCAGTTTCTACTAGCATGTAAAGAGTAACAAAATATTTGCCAATGATAGGAAAAAATGGCGTAGAAGTGTTCGAACTATAAATAAAAAGTTAAAACAGCGCTTCTCTACCTCTGCTAACAAAAACAATAATTAGAACCACATTTTTATTCAAGGTATATTACAAAATAGTCCAGATCTCTTCTACATAAAAGTTAATCCCGGTTAACTGAACGATATAATACGAAAACTAAGAACATTTTCTGTACTTTTTTAATTGCTTTGCGTGCTTTTGGCCTAAAGGCTACCCGCGCGGAAGCCAAAGGAAATAGTCGCCGATCTGGTGGCTCTTCCCTACGCTTCCGCGCCGGTAGCCTGTAGGCCAGAAGCACACTGAACGATTAAACATTAAAACTCTCTGGCCTGCAAACGTCAAAAACATAATAATTGACATTATTAAAATTTTCTGTACTTTTACTTTCTATTATTTGAACTTACATTAGCTTGATATTGTTCAAGTATAACTGAGCCTTGGAATTCTGGTTCTGGGACATCTTTGAAATATTTGATCACGTCCTAAACATCAAAATCAACCTTAAAATACAGGAATAATTTTGTACGAATATTAGAATCGGCTGGAGAAAAAGCTACTGCCTACAGAGAGCAGCGGTTACTATTTGTGCGTGGTTCTTAAAACAATTTGAAATTTCACATCGCTAATATTTTTATCAAATGAATTCAAAAAGATTCCATAAACAGTGGTAAAAATATGCAATTTGGAATGAAAACTCGAGCATGGACTGGTATCTTGCCAACTACCACTTTAACATCTTTCTGGCTCTATTCGCTTTAGCACTCAAGAGTAAGGATAGTTATAGGTGGTTGAGCGGCAGTGCGTTCATCAGTCGAGCGGGAGGTCTGTGGTTCAAATCTCGGGTCGGTGAATATGAACACAGTGTTGCCAACGGATTGCCACTGCTGCGACATTTCTTTCGACAGGAGCTGTGTTGCCCACTGAGATGGGTGGCCTCGCAAGCTTGTTCCACGCTTCGGCGTAATACAGTGAGTATAGTGAAAGATTTTATTTTTGCTTCAAGAATATCACAGGCATTTGTTTGTTTTGAATACTTGAAAGCATCGTAGCAATGATACGTGGCATTGGCCCACAAGAAACGAAGTACAGTCTATAGCAAGCAAACCTGCAAAGCGTCCAAACCCATCATTCGCAGTTGAGTGCTGTTGTCAGTAGATGCCATGAACGCCATTCGCACTAAATCGCTCAAATGAAGGACTAGAAAGTCGCCTGCAAAGAAACAATCACCAATATCAATTATTTAGCCTCAAAAGAGATATCTACAGCTTTTTTGCAATGAAATGCAATGCTATCTAATTTAGCAACAGCTTGACAATAACCTTTGACATATCAAGACTAGCATGACGGAAATAACTCCCAAAATTTGTTTCTACTTCAAAGCGCATAAAAGTGCAGATATTTTAACCCGCTTTGTTTTATGAAGACTTCTCCGTAAAATTTTAATTAAATTTTAAAATAATTTTAATTTCAATTAAAATACAGTTAAGTTTTCCCTACCTTTATTGCCACTGCGCACAAATATTCTAGCAGCTGCGAGATCAAAATGTGTTGGGGACGTTCCGCTTTGTCTACACATCTTGATTATTCGCCGCATCAACTCAACTGCAAAGACACGGGTAGGCCAGCGAGGCGGAATAAGGTTCTAAAGGAAGAAGTCTTGATGTCAATCATTTGTAGATTTACATCAACTGCGCCACTAGCGAACAACTCAACGAAAGTTTCTTTTGATAATTTTAAAGTTGTACTTTTTCTGAAGTTGGTCTTTTGCTCAGTTTCAACAAAATGCCAAAAGAAAGACGAATACTAACGCCACCATTAAGATGACTGGCAAACACAACAACCTCCATCATTAAAAAGACCCAACAACAAATCAATATAACAAATTGTATAGGGTTGAGTAACTTGGTAATAAGTTTTTTGTTTTAAATTCAAAATATTTACTTTAACCAAAACTTAGAAACACTTTTACTTTTCTTTTTCCAGTTTTGTCAGCTGTAGGTGTAAATATCGCCTCGTCGTTCGCATCCTCAGTGGTTTCCTGTTGCTCTTGATCGACAGACTGCATTAAGGTCGCATCTGGAAATCGAAATGTTTATTTGTTAGAACTGGTTTGAACCTGATGCAAAATCGCGAGTCGTTGACGGGTCATTAATTTGAGGTTTAAAATTCCAGTCGAATGAAACTAAAAACTTCTACAATTGAGAATTAGTTTTCTTGCTAGGCGCGAAGCAAGAAATACATCTCGAGCTTCAAGCGTGAATGGCAGACTGGTGCCAGCTTGACTCAAAGCCACTAACTCTTACTAGCCCCTCAGCCCTGACCAAGGCAACTTCAGCAAGCACCTTCTGTTGCAAATCTTTGTCTACGAGTCAAGATGTTCGCGAATTTTTGATACGATTGGTTTAACACGAGAGGTTTCGAGTTTGGACGTGACCAATTTTAAACCTAACCCCTGAATGTTTTGACGCAAGGCCCTAACCCTAACGCAGCTGAATCAAAAAACCTCTCCCGTCAAACTGATTATGTCAAAACCCCTGATCCGATAGCGTCTAACCTGTTGAAGCAGCAAGAACAGATTTGCACAATTCCACCCAAAAACCGAGGTTTTCAAGAGCGACAGCTTGTACAATGTGACTGAGTAGATCTCTGGCATCAGCAATCAACTTGTGATCGCTCTCGCGATCCAGAAGACAGAAAATCGCTCCCTCTAAACCTAACAATAAACATTAATGAAAAATTAAAAACCATTTGTCGCAGCGCCTACCGACTTTAAAAGCCGATAAACTCATGAGTACGCCTAGTGTTATTGCAGATAATATGCTTCGCATATCATGAGAAACAACATTTAAGTGATCCTGTGGAAGGCATGTGGTATCTATTTCAAAATGCCAAATCGCGCATCGCAACGTAACTGCAATTACCAAACAAATTTAGTTCGAGTAGAAAAAGTAGAAAATGTTAAAAAAAAAAGCATACCCGTGTCACCAATCACTACTCCTCTTTTTACTTCCTTGAAGGATTTTTCTTTAGCAGCTATGGAGCAAACCTCGGCAGCTTCTTTCTGTGATAACTGGCGCAAACACGACACAGCTGAACGACGTAATATTAAATGCCAGCTTGACATGTAGCTCTGAAATTCAGATTTTCGTCTTTAAAAATGTTTACTAGAACCGAGGTGTTTTTCCAAAGTACGTGGAATACTATGCAAGAACAAAAATAAAGTCCAAGCTTGAAGACAACAACAGGCCAGGTGTGCCTTCAGGGTTTTTTACTTAGCAAAATAGGGTCAACAAAAAACAAATTTTCAGCCCGAAACCCAAACTCGGCAGAAAAATAACGTATTGGCAATACAACCTAAGTTATAAGTATGCATCCTAAAACAAAACAAAAAAACAAAACAAAAAAAGAAAAACAATGATTATCCACAGGAGCAAACTTAGTGCTAGATCTACTTAAAATTCATATTTTGATCAAGTTTAGTTAACTTATTCTTCGACGCATTTCTATTCTCTGTCGAGATGTTTTCAACGAGCTATCGAAAAATCATCCAAGTTGCATATTCTCATAGAAAACTATTGGCAAACCATCTAATTAATACACACCCAAACATTGAAACCAGGTTTTTGGCACAAACAAGAGGGGATTTTCTCCATAGTATCTTTAATGAAGTTACAGTGTATGTTACTTACGCATAATCTTGGTACAAGGTTGGCAAGTTCCACGTGTCTCGGAGCAAACATATGAAGTTGCTGGAGACAGGATACCGACTCAGATCGCACCTATACAATAAAATGTAAAGAATTTAGTACGGTATAAAGTATGGCCGTTACGTTAAATTATGCTAACTACTTACAACTAGTGCACAAATTTTACCAGACTATAAGCAACAAGTAAAACATCAGGTATTAAGTCTAACGTCTTTTTTTTTTCTTTTCTTTCTTTCATTAATCATGGATTGTCACTACCAGTCTTTTGGTTTACGTCAGCCCAGCTGACGAGCTTTGGATTTAAGCAAAAATTATGTCCAGAGCAATGCTTAGAAAAAAAATGTTGTTTGATGGGCACAAATTTACCTAGTCTTGTGGACAGTTGGTTAGAAGGCCTGCTACTTGTGTTGGATTGCATTTTATCAAGGAACTAGATTTTAGTCACATTTTCGTTTGGTATATTAAAGCGTCTGAAACTGGATAAAACGACAGAAAAATACTTAGTTTGAAACAGCAAAGTGCGCTTTTTTTGTACTATTTGAATGTAAAAAGGTTGCTGCGATGATAAACCTAATCTTAATGACTTACCTGGGCATCAATGTGGTGCGACATTATATAACATGACGTCAAGCACGATGAACGAGCTATTGATATGGAGGTAGCATTGCCTTAAAAAAACGAAGATGTGATAAACTGTCAACTGGCAACTTCAGGCGATTCTTCGCCATGGTTATAAATGGAGACACATTGGAGTAACGTTTTCACACAAATCATTCTATATCTATACCCCAAATGAATCTGCAGCTGCTTTCGTTTTTTGCCCAGGATTTCTCGGCTAAACATCAAAATTTGGAAATATTTTTTAGTCATCTCGAAAATTTTACTTCTTTTTTTAGTTGAAGGCTTAATATTTTTTAGTAATTTTTATAGTCATTTTGACCAAAATGGCTTGACTTTTTTCAATCATTCACAAAGAATTCATGTCGAAGGTCATTAAAAATAATTCAACTAATACTCACCTTGTAATTCTGGTCCTAGGGTGGTTATGAGGGCCGAGAGACATTTTCCTAGACAGCGGTGGACTTGTACTTGGTGGGACGGCACTTGCAAGGACAGTGTGAGAACATTGTGGAGTGAAGCGTCGACGTAAGAACGAAACATAGGGCCAAAAGCATCGATAATGAGCGACAAGCCGTGCAAAGCCCAAACCTGAAACGATTACATATGAGGAAAAACGCCATTTGTACAGCTACTGTTTTGACGGGATGTCCGCAAGCCAAGAAATACTTCGATTTAAAAACTTATCGTTTAATGTGTTTTAACATTTACTGACTGAAGAGTTTTTTGAGAATAAGAGGTGCTATACAAAGTTTGTTATGTCTAAAGAGTTATTCACATTTTACTCTCAATAAATATACTTTAAAAAGATCTCACATTCCAAAAAATATCAACTTGGAAAACCAAGATCACGAAAAATACGCTAGTAAAGTAAATAAACCACCTTGATGTGTAATACCCTATTACCTGAACTTCTGGAGAATTGCTATCTTGTGAAAGGGCAAGCAGTATTCCGACACTCATTCGCAAATGCTGCCCCGAAGTCATACCACCGACGTACCGATACAGTGACCCTAGTGCCAGCGAATGACCTGTCCTTGATATGACGTCTCGAGCTGTCTTTAATCTGCAAAGCAGTCATTTTGAAAACCAAAGTTAGAGCGGACCAAAGTAGATTCTTTGTTTATTTTCACAAAAAAAAAATCAGTAAATTTGGCCTATGGGCTTACCAGCATTCAACTTGTTAAATAAACAAAAGAATACGCTCGTAGTTTAAGATTTCACGGCAAGTGTAGTCCGGGCCTCATAATATTCATTTTAAAACATTTTCTCATGAAAGGCCAACAATAGAAGAGCGTTTGGTCTGTTGCTACAAATTTTATGGCAAGTTTTTTGTTGAACTTGAATTTTTCACACCATCACGCACCATAAGTGAAGCGTCGCTAGCTACTGTAGATGTTGGTTGGTTTGAACTGTTCGGCTTTTCCTGTCGATGAAAGCACGGTGCAGCACAAATGCGACGCGATAGGATCCCAGCTGGGCAGGTAAATATGGGAGAGAACTGTTATTTTTCTCACCACCATCAAAGAGGGAGCACTCGGCAGCACATCACCTCAGACGGCTACTTCTGATAGGGGATGCCCCCCCCAAGGTCAGCTGGGTGGGCAACTTCACTATTCTTTCCCGAATGAAGCACGGATGGTGACTGTCGCTTTTAAGGTGAGCTATTAAGTGTCAGTAAACAAAATTCTGCGAAACTTACTTTTCAAAGCAGAGTTGAGCAGTTTTAGCTACGAAACTTGAATCGCTGGTGACATGAGCCATTCTACCGATCGCCTCTCCCGCAGCGCATCTCAACAGAGGGTCGGTAGAGGTGAGAGCAGCCATCACCAGATGATCCGCTGCACTGCGAACCTCTGAGCCTCCGAGCGTCCGCTTCCTTTCAGCTAACCCTGGGAAATTAGTCAAAGATTAATGTTTATTGTTTAGGTTCACTTATTCCGGAGTGGTAGAGCGTAGGATTAGTGAAGGAAAGGCTGCTGACTTCTGGTTGAATTTCCTAGCTAGCAATGCGACGTTGTGTCCTTAGAAAAGGCACTTTACGCTTATTTCCCGTTGGGGGCAAGCAGTCCAATAAAGATTTAACAACTTCTAAATATCTTAGTGAATAGAAAAAACAAGATGCATAGCATTATGCAGGTATCCTGGTTCCGCCTGAAAGCACTTTCTAGACCCCGGAATCTTTGGTTCGATTCTCACATTTCATTCATTATTCTACAATTACATTCTACCGCTACCAAATATGCTCAAAATACAATCTGACAACCTAAAATTCTTGCAAAGAAGTATTTTAGTAAAAAAACCTTTAACCTTTTTGATAAACCATACCGACCTTTAAGGGCGCAAATGAGCGCCGCGACAATGTTGATTTGAACAGCGTGTTGACGTTGTGATGATTTTGCGCATTGTTTAATGCAGACGTCAAAATGACGCAACACTTGCACGCGGTGTTTCATGGCTACGTGGGAAAACGCAATGCCAAATAAGGTTAGTGAAGCGTCTATAACGCTGACACCTAGTGGCAGAGGACCAGGAGCGTAGTTTTCCTGCAATAAAACCGAAGTTTCATGTACGACGAACAACCAAAAATAACTGCATACTTTATTTCGAGAAATATTTTAACTTCTCATCTCGACTACCTTTTGCCAAGGTTTTCGAAATATCAAGATGAAATTCCAGCTAGGTCAGTTTGGCCAACAGCACAAGAATACCGATACTTGCACTGCATATTTCGAGACGATTAATCACCAACCGATCAGTGGTCGACTGCATAGATTCGTCTGCTATTGAAACGGTAAACTCGGGTTCGATTTCCGGTTAGGCTAAATCAAAGACTATAAAAAAATTGGTGTCAGCAGCTTCCCTGCTTGATGTTCAGCAATACAAAAAACAGCGAGAAACCTCCACTGTGTCTGGTAGACAGCTCCCAGCTTGACTCCAGACTGAAGGTCCTTTTGCTGTCTCCTCTGACGTGCACTTGGGTTATCATATCTTTTGTCAAAGCTGTCAAGCACTTTTTGAATCAGTTGAATTGAAACTTATCACATTGTAATTGCAATTTAACTTAACTGATATAGCGAAAAAATCAAGGTGTAAGCAATCTTGAAAACATTTAGCAATTAGCATACTTGAGGTGCCTCAAGATAGACTGAAGTAGGGTCGTGTTCCAACGATCCTGATCCGATAACATTGTTGTTCTGTACTTGATCCTCAATTAAACTCTGATCTGTATCCTGTCAATAAAATAATAAATCAACGAACCGCGACTTTTTGACGCGAGTTATTTTACGTTCCGGTTTTAACCTTCAACCATACGACGTTATGGTGCGAAAGCCTAATCATCAGCGACAAGACCACTCGAGCAAAAAATCCTGATTCGATGAAATATGACGGCAAATATGACTTTTTTGCCACAAATTGAGAATTATAAGAGAGGACCTCCTTTACTAAAACAAAACCAAAACAATCATTTAATCTTATCAAAGTAAAACAAATATGTATCTGAACGCTACTGTTCTTTTTACCTTCCACTCCACGTGAATACGATATTTTATGACGTAACGCATTAGTGTTACTGTTAGGCAGTCCAGTTCAAATATTTTTCCTATATCGATCGCGACTCAACGAGAATTCAAATCATAAAAAATCACAACCCTACTTGACTTTTACACCATCTGAAGCAATCAGCGAAAAAGCCCATCATTAATTCTATTTACTAAAAGCAGAAAATCTTTTAATCTATTGACAAAACTTGGCTGTTGTTGCTGTTACAACCCGGCTCTTTCATTGATGGGTACCCATTGGTCGCCACTTGCGACCCGCAGGGTGAGCGGCTTCTCTGTTCTCCCTCGAATGAAGAAGGTCACAAGGTTAGAAAACTCTCGTTAATTCGGTCGAATAATTAATTTCTTTACTTGGACGTTAATGGTCGATTTACAGAAGGCTGCAAAACTTGATGGTTAATTTGGACGAACCTTTAACCATGAGCCTAGCAATACACCATCGTCTTGGTTGCAGAGAGATCGCAGAAATGACGTAGTTGTGTTCGCTACATTGTCCGTTAGTGAAAATTCCGCAACCAGCTCGCGCAAGAGAGCGTTGAAACTGCCTGAAATTATAAACAACAATAAATGAAAAGAATTCTTTTGCATCGGAGCAGTTAGGTGACAACTGATTTCCATGACTTTGTAAGAATCCTAATACAGGTTTTAGATAGCTTGCAAACAAGTTTTTGCATAGAAAAATATCAACTCGCGCCAGTATTGCAATACAAGAGAAACGTACCTTCATAAGTGCCAGGACGTAATAGCGCCAGTATATCGTACAACCGCAGTCGGACCATCGCTGCACTGGCTTTTAGATGCTGGCCATGCAACGCTATAACTTGTGACAGTCTACAAAAAAGCAAATAATTACTTGGTATTAGCTTATTCGAATACTTTCTATTCAACTTTTTGCTTCAGTTTTTTATCTGGACAAAATAAAATCTGATTAAAACTTAAAATATTCATGATATTACAATAGGCTGTCCAACGTCCACTGCCGAAAATGCGATTGGCAATTTTCGCTGATTGATTGATGCTCGAAAATACCAACTGTGAAATCTCGACGAGTAAGCACCAAAAATTGGTAAGAGGGACGACAGCTTAAAATCCACGATGATTGGCCGACTTTGCGAAATCGAGCACAAAGCTACTCTGAAACATAAGTCAACTTGTTGGGGGGCCTGTTGGTTGTGTTACTTTGCAAGTAAGTGAGAAGCTAGATTTTTACCTCTTTTCTTTGTCGAGTGAGAACCAAACCACTTTCCATTGCACTGATAAGTCGTTAAAATGGCGCAACTTTCTATTTACCTATATTACTCAATGAAAAGTCACAACGGTTCATGACAAATCAATTTAGATTAAATTAAGTGATTGAAAATCACCGTACGCTAATTTTTCTCACCTACTCATCATTGCCATCGCGCTCTCTAGTGGCACCATTATTTTTCTGGTAACTTCTTCGTCCAGTAGTTTACCACAAAAAGCAACAAAGCTTCGCATAGCTGTAACAACAACTCACTAAAATTTGTCGCAATTACATGTAATTTTACAATCACCAATATTCACGCATATTGAAACACGTATCGATTTTTTAAGTGGGTTGGAAACGGCAACTTTCCTCCTGGGTTCTCTCACCACGTCGCCGGGGTTTTACTTCCTTTACGTGTGATGTGACACCCCGAAAAGCAATAATTTCTACCAAGCACTTCACCTCTGAAGGCAAATGTTATTTTTCGAAAAACAAAATTTTTTTTTTTGGAAGACCAAATAAATTTTAAACTGAACTTTAAACCTCTGGCTTTTAGCTGACGTGTTTGACTTGAAATTTCAGAACTGATCAAAAATTTTCAAAGCGAGAAGCCACTGGACTTCTTGCCAGCCGACACTCCATACTCGATAACTTTCACAGAAAAAAAACTATGCGCAAGGTTACCTGCACAGCAAAAAGATGCTGCGTCATCATGATTTAGTTCTAAAATAACAGCTTTAAGCACTTTACAAAAAGTTAAATTACCACAAAGTGCTCCTGATCTCGACTCCATCGTCAGTTGCCACGTGAAGGCGTCTCCTCTACGTTTTTCCTCCTCCACCTCTCTTAAAGATCGTGGAAATGCGCCTCTCCACATCTGGATCAGTTTTGGAAGAAGAGGACTTACGACTGATGGTCCTGGAACACGAAAAACAACACGTTGTATGTCGTCTTTAAAAAGCTCTACGCGAGCATTTTAATAAGCAAAAACGACTACTTAATACTTCGCAGTCTCTGGTTAGTTTGGGGATGAGTTTTAATTTATGCTGCAAGTTAAGGACGATTTGGTTATTTTATGACGTATAAGTTTCTATTTCTACGCGTTCAATAACCACTAATCAGACTGCGAGAAAAAAGACGACTTAGTACCGCAGTGAAGTCTGGACAGAATATTGAAGGTGCCCAATTGCCCATCGCCCATCTAGTAATCTTTAAGAGGCGACAACCTACGGGTAGCAGGCATCGATCATTCAGTAGTAATGATGGAGTGCCAGCTGTTTGCGAGGCAGTGCAATTGACCACTCTTATCCCGAGTTATCTGGCAAATCGTTGGGGTTCTATGGCGTAACATTTCCTTGCATCAAGCCCTCAACCATAGAAAAAATTCGGACATTTCTAACCAGTCAGCAGAATTTGAATCTGCCACAAGCTGTTTAAAAAACATTGTGATGACAATTAGAACGTTTACTTTCAAGATCTTAAATTCTACATACCCATTGTCATCAAAGCGCCAATCATCAACCAACCCGATTGCGTGCGACTTATTGCTAAGCGACTGTTTTGGCCAGCTGAACGCAAAATCGCTTCTGCTACGTTAAACACCGTCTGTAAACAAACGTATTTTCAAAGTTTATTTATGTAGGCCAAAAAATAAAACTTTCTAATTACATTTTATTGACCAAGTTGCCTTACCCAGGAGACAGCAAAGGGACATTTCCGTCTTCGAGTCAAGCTGTCACCTGCCCACCTGTCTACCACACACGGCGGAGGCTTCACACTGTCCCTTTAATTGCTGAACGTCAAGCAGGGAAGCTGTCAGTACTAATCTTAGTAGTCTTTGGTTTGACCCAACTGGGATTCGAGCCCGAGCCTACGGTTTTAGTCGCAGAAGCCCTATCAACTAAGTCTCAAACGCAGGATCCGATCTAATACTTTTGTAAAAAGTATCGTGCATCGAAAAACAGAAGATATCATTTTCGTCCAGGCAGAAAATCGACTATGGAAATCTCTTGGTTTCCGAGATAAAGCCGGCAGAAATCCGATGACGTTACTGTTTTCTCAGGTTGGCACTTTTATGTAGATGGAATGTTGCAAATTGTTCGGTATTCATGACAACTTAGAGCAGTCAAAAAAGTCTTATTGGTTTTAGAAAGGAAAGATAACGTCAATAAACAAGAAACCAAAATAAAAATTGCAATCAAATCTTTACTCACTAAGTTACCTTGGCCTAAAGACAGCAAAAGAGCCTTTCGCTCTTCGAGTCAGATTACCCACTCGTCAATTACACATGGCGGAGACTTCACATTGTTCCATTTAATGCTAGAATTGCTTACCTTATTTTCAAAAAGAACTAAAAGATTACATTCAGCCGTCAGATTTCGTGTTTAAATCTTTTTCACATGCACTTCACAAAACTGCACATAACATGCAATTTTGCTATGCGCACTGTGATGTCATTCCAAATGCCTCTAAATCATCATTGGCTGATAACTACATTTTTAAGCTTTGACTGGCTTAAAATACGCAAGAGAAGCACATTCGCGTTAAAACGACTCGGAGGCAAAACAGCATGCGTCAAAACGCCTTCGAGTCAAATTGGCGCCGTCTAAAAGTCGTAATCCCGAAAAATTGCGTCAAATACATAATTTGATTCAATAAATGTAGTGTAGAAATTTCTGAAATTAACGTTTTCATTGCATGGTCAAAAAACTTTGACAATATTTAGCAGAGCTATTAAACTAGTCTTACGGTTCCTTTCGATAGTGGTATGCCCATTGGGCAATCTTGAACCCCGCCAATCAAAGCAGATATAGCAGCGCTGTATCCCAACATTGCATCACTTGATGATTTCAACGCTTGAATTCTTAAAACAAAAATCATGCAGTCAACTAAAAATTTGACCATTATTTGAATCATCATTTTTAGACAAATTACTTAGCGAATTAATTTGATGTGAGGTCTCGCAATATCCGTTCATTATGCAATACCACCCATAGCAATGAGCGATATGTGCCAATAACCGGATACCGCAGACATTTATAGAAGAACAAATATTAAACTATATTCACTCGGTCACCACAAGTTAATCACGAACAAAACTTCAAAATTGCCGAAACACTGGCAGGTGACACTGTGACAGTGTCGCATTTTAGAGCATTATTTGTTACTCTGGCAACATTTTGGTCATGTTTTGAGGAAAAAGGTTGAAAACGTTATATTGAAGGCTTTCAGATTTAAAGTGCAAGGTAGTAGAGGAAGAGGACGACTGAAACGAACGTGGAAAAAAGAAGTAGAGAATGAAATGAAGAAAAATGGACTGGTGAAAGAGGATGCATGTGATCGAACGAAATGTCGCGACGAGATGAAGTCAATGGCCATACGAAATCCAGCCAACTCGTCGACGGGGAAAAAACCCGCATCAAAAGTAACTTGTTGATGATGATTCACTCGCTTACTTTTCAATGCATCGGTCCAAAAGAGGTGTGATTTGCGACGGCAGCGCAAATGCAATACATCGCAGACACCAAGCCGCCGACAGCCTGGCGCACTGAGAGGGGAAAAGAAGCACGCTCATAACCGGTTGGATAATGCCTACAAAATTAAGTTATCAGACTGCAGCGAATGATCATCTATCATTGTAACACTAAAAATTGCAACACTGCGCTTTCGCAAACAAAGAAGATACCATTGATAGAAACATGTAGAAAATGGTACATAAACCGAGACACCCTACCAGTTTTCTCGTATAAATTAGGACCAAATTTGTACGATTTCAATAGACTTTCACTATTTAATCTTATTAGTTGAAATCTTTATTTCCTTGTTGATTAATTCTTCGGTATGCGCCATACATACTTCTGGAAAAAGAAGCTCCCTACTTAGTGAAGCTAATCACTCGGTGAGTAGTAAGAGGCAACCATTGGGCGCTCATCAGCATTGACCGCCTGCGTCGCAATCGTTGCCTAGTGTCCACTTTTGATTGATATAGAAAAGGCCACTTTTTTCTTCCGGGCTCTAAAGCCAAGCTGGGGTTTAGTGGTGCAGCATTTCTGTAGCACCAAACGCCAAAACAAGTTTGTAAAAGCGAGAACCTCCAACCAATAACTCTCGCCTCACAAGATAAACGACTTCATTATAGGCTAAGTGCAGTACAGAAAAATTTTGCCGCATTCATGGTTCAAAGCCATCCAGAACTAAATTTAAACCCAAAAAACTTTTCAAGATAGCAAAAAAAATTCAAAATTTTCCAAAATTGAGCATGTGTTTTGAAAGTTCTATGTTGAAACTTAAGAAGTTGTCGAAAGAACTATGCTTACTGGTTTGCCGATCGGCTATCAGTGGCGACGCAGCAGTACCCAGCGATCTCATCAGACTCGCTATTTCCTGAGTGGCGCAGACGATTACATGCTGACTGCTGGTTATTTCAGAGTGGTTAGCAGCATTGTTCGAATTGTTACCATCGACGATGTTAGAATCTGCATCGTAAAATAAGAATTTTAATAAGTCATTTCTAAAGCACTCACGGAAAAACTTCGAGGGAAATGTTACGACAATAAATACTACCATCATTTTTTTCACACCATTTTTCAGTAGGGAGTCTGGTGGCACCATCTAACAATATTAACCAATCTAATGCCAAATACAATCTATTGCAACGTGGTTAAATGTGCAAAACTGGTTTCCAGTTCCCTTAAACGTACCAAAAAAAATTTTTTTCATAAATTCTTACAATGGCCTGATTTTCTGTGCCTTAATGGACATCTAAAGCTTAGCAAAAGTTGGTGATTTGGCAAAGGAACAGCAAGCAAAAACTCGAGAACGGACCAAAACTACACTAACCTTAATCTTCATGCTGACGAACAGTTGACTTACTTGCAAAAGTCATTAGTCAGCCCACGTTACGATGAAACGCATTGTAAAAATTTCAAAAACGAATAAAAATATGCAGTGTTAGCACTTACCAGCCACTGCGACGTGCTTTGATACGATTTTGAACAGTTCTTGAACAGCGTTTTGTTGTTGCGATTCGCCCAACAGAGCTCCGACGGTAGAACGCAGAATGAAAGAAACGCATTGCCGACTGTACACCGCCTCCACGTGGTTAGGCGTAGCCTGAAAAGTTCAATTAAAGCAACCTAAAAAGTGATATATCGGTTGCTTTCACGCAAAGTTCTTAAATCAGATGAACTTTATCAGAACGATACGATAGCTTTCAAAACGTAAGCAATTAAAAGTTTAAAACAGAATGTATTCAATAGTGCTAGCTCTTTGCTTCGTACTCCAAATCGTAAGCTACTAACTGTACCGATCAGCAGTCAAGTAAATCGAGCGTCTGCTACTGAAACGATAAACCTGGGCTTGATTCCCAAACCGATGACCATATATAAAATATTGATATTAGCAGCTTCCCTGCTAGACGTTCAGCATTGAAAGGGACAGTGTGAAGCCTCCACCGTGTGTGATAGAAAGGTGGGCAGGTAGTAGCTTGACTAGAAGGCCGAAAAGTCCCTTCGCTAACTCCTGGCCAAGGCAACTTGGTGAATAAAGTTTAATTACATACGGCGTTGCAATCATTTAAATCCACTGTTTTGGGATGTTTGGCTATACGAAAGGAAGCTTTTTCTAGCTTCCAACTGAACAGAAACAAAATCTATCAATCAGGTTGCCTTTTTCATATGGCTCGAATAATATCGTATGTTTAAAACAGATTAGTGGTTTGTACAGACTAAAACTGTATCCTCCGGTCAAATTCCCGGTCCAGTCAAACTAAACATCTGGTTATTCACAGCCACTCTGTATGACTTTACGCAGCAAAAAGCAAAGCGTAAAGCCACAGTCGCCTGTGGTAAACACCGGTTCAATTCTCACTCAGATCAAACCAAAGACTATAAAAATTGGTATTCACAGCTTTCCTGTTTGAAGTTCAGAAAAAGGAACAGTGTGAAGCTTACACCGCGTGCGGTACACACTAGATAAGTACGGGGGTGGCAGATTGGCTCGAAGACCGAAAGGTACCTTACCTGTCTCCCACCAAGATAACTTGGTGAACAGAGGTGAAACTACAATCAAATGGCTTACTAAACAAGTACAGAAATTTCTTAATTTAAAGTTACCTTTGGTTGAGCAACAATATCCAGAATCTTAGTAAGAAAACCAGCCAAATTCTTCTCCAGCCATTCCGTTCCCAACTCTCGTACAAACTCAACGTAAGCTTCTGTGATGCCAACTCGAATATTTCGAACTGAATTCGCTAAAAAAAAGTCATACAGTTGATAAAGCTTTACATCTTTTCCGTATCATCATCTCTATTTTAATACGACTTTTCATACCTGGATATCGAACAGAGATAGTTTGGACGATATGAACTATGCCTAAATTGCCTACGGTATATCAGTAAACTCGTCCCAAGCTTTGCAGCATCTTTTTCCTTAACAAATTCAGACGTCTTTCCTAATAAACAGTACTCGTAATGTATTTGACAAGAATCTAGTCTTTCCCAAATTAAAATTCCCACTAGTTGTGGTTCTCAAACTTTTTTTAAAATATTACGCAACGGTCCCCAAGCAATTTTTTAAATGGCTCATGGTCTCCTTAAAAAATTACCATAAATAAATACAAAACAACAAGCTATTTTTTATTGTATCAATGTTACAGGTGCATTTCCTTTTTTGCTTTCAGTTAAACTATGTTTGGTTCCGTCTTGGACAACGCAACCCTCATACAGTGAATCGCATCTAACCGGTTTCCAGCTTTTGGGTTGATGGCAAGTAGCGCCGAAAATGCAGATTCATACACATATCAGGCACGGCGCCACGGGGGGCATTTCGGGGCCGTGCCCCCAAATCACTGCTTATGCCCTCCAAGTGAGAAATGTGCCCCCCAAAGCGAGAAATGTGCCACAAAAGAAAGAAACAGCCCGGTGCCACCGGAGTGCATTTTGGGGCCTGTGCTCCCCAAGCGTGAGTAAAGTTTCGTTCCAAAATGAAAAACACAAGTGAACGCGCGCCGAAAACCTTTTTTTTGGTCTCCACCCTTGAATTTGTGGGCAAGAACTGAGATCCGCACCATAAGATTCCGTCGCTTCCCGCCAGACTATGAACGTGCACTCGCGAGCGAGAATTGTGCCTCGAAAGGAGGCAAACGGCACAGAGCCACAGGGCGTAATTTCGGTGAAGACCTTTTCTTGGTCTTCACTACCGAAGTTGCGGGAAAAATTTATCTGTGCCCCAAATATTTTTCTGCTCCCTAGTCTCGCTACTCTGGCGCCGATCTTGGCTTACATGTTGTAGGAAATGATATTAGTACTTTCAAGACCATCTTCTAAATGTCAGGGTAGGTGCAATGATACTAATCACAAATCACAGCATTGCATAAATGAAAGGTATAATCGAGAAAACTAATGCTGATCTACAAACATAAATTACATTAGTAACACTAAAATACAATTAAATACATGCAAACTAGTCTGCTGTTCTGTACCTTTCTAGTAAACCACAGTAATAGCAACAGCTGCAATTCTATTCTGAAGTTTACTTGAAAAGAGAACAGAAACTATCGCAAGGCAAAGTAGCGCAGAATTACGTCAGCTTTAGACAAACGCCAAACTCATTTGCATGCAAATAAAAATTATCACAATCATCTTCCCCAAAAGAAATTAAGCACAAAATTTGACATTAACGAATGTGGTTACGATCATACGTAAAACGTTCGGGAGGACGACTAATACGAGTTGAACGTCTGAGACTAGTAGGTTCTGGAGAAGGAGGCACCAAATCGTCAGCAACAGAAAAAGAATTATTGTCACTGGCTTCAGTTACAGCAAAGTCTGGGGTCTGAGGTTCTGAGGCCTGATTTCGAACACTAGAACTAGCACCATCACAAGAAACAACATCAGTAGGTTTGTGCTGTTTCAATTAAAAGGTTACTGCAAGACTTTTCACTAAATAAGCTTCTTGCATTTTCATCATTCACCAAATCAATAACTGTTCTTCAAGTAAATTATCTTGTGAAGGCAGATCTCCAACACTCGTTCCAAAAGGGTTGTTTACAAAATGACAAAACTTTGAAAATCTTCCAAGCCAGGGAAGTACTGCCGAATTTCTTCACCAACAACGGAAATGTTTCGTTTCATGAGCTCGAGAACACCTTCGTTGACGTCAACTTCATTTTCATCAAGAAAAGAACTAAGACGCGGAAAGGGAGCAAAACTTTTGTTTTGCAATTTGGAATTACCATGTAATTCCATGTACTATGGATTTATTATTCACGAATTATAGATTCTGCAAACTTATTCAAGGAGAATGAACAATTTATTAGACTGAAATCACACATTACAGTAACTTTCTCTGAAACCAACTCTGCTGCCGCCACCCACCAGGTTTTTAGTTTTAAACCATCTGCAAAACAAACGATCCTTTTTGCTATTAAATATTCTTCATTCGCAGACTTCACGCTAATGAGCCATTGCTTAATTACATCATAGATCTTATTGTGCTATCATCCATGTGTATGTAGCCTGCAAGGTTTCACAGCAAAATGTGTTTGTTACGTTTGGTTTGAAAAGATAAGTTGCCTGAAAACCTTAATTTATACAATTTTTTTTTTCTTTAAGAGCATCGTTTTGATTTTTTTGTAATAACCTTCGCGGTCCCAGAAAATTGTTTTGCGGACCCCAAAAGGACCACCGGCCCAAGTTTGAGAACCACTGCACTAGACTAAACGGCTAATGGTATGGTCGGTTACATCTTAATAACACAACGTAACGGGTTCAAAGTCGAAGTTCAATCAGTTAAACGCAGTTTAAGATGTGCAAAATAAAAACTACCGTAACTGTAGAGTCCACATACCTGCTACATTTCCTTTCAGCAGGTCCCGTGCACCCCCGGATCCAGCTTGCAAGAATCCATTTTCTAAGAGATTCATTGCGTCATAGATGGTTGGCTTCTTGCCTTTACCGGCTGAAAATCAATTTTGTCAAGCCTTGGCTAATTCACACTACGCTTGGTGATCGAACACCATTGACCCAGAATTATTTCGCCGAAGCCTAAACAGGACCAACGATTTTGCAACCTAATGACGGGCCCCAATTGCCCGATGTAGTTCGAGGTAGATTTAGGAGGAAAAACTTGCCATTGGAGGGAGACAATTTCAGACTAAGTTCAACTATATGCCAGTGTTTCCACTAAGCCGATTTTTTTCAGCGAATCGGCGATTTGTTGGAGCAAGGGCAAATAATTTTTGGCAATATAGTAAACATAGCTTTCAAAAATTTGTGGAAATATGACATTTGGTATACTTTAATACTGGATTGGTACAAAATTAAGGGCACATAAACGTCTTTTTAGAGTTTTGGGCACAATTGTATAAAGCAAATTTGGGCACTCGCCGATTACCAATAAAGTTAGAGGGAACACAGCTATATGCTAATGATGAAGAGGTTAGTAGCAATCGTACGCCACTATGCAATATTGAGCAGCAGTTTCCAAAGTCGTACGGAATCAGCCAAGTCAACTAACCGCAACAAACTAACCGCGAACAAACTAACCGCGAACAAACTAACCGCGAACAAACTAACCGCGAACAAACTAACCGTAAACCAACAGTTTCGTCACAGTGATTTCCTCACCAAGTGAGGGCTTGGACAAGACGGCTCTGGGGATAGTAAAATACGTTTATGATCGCCCTTCTCACCCAATCGGCGTCATTTTGTTCACGATCAGTTGTCGTGGACCCATAGCGTAAAGTGCCTTTTCCAAGGACACAATGACGCAGTGCCAGTTCTGGAATCGAACCGCAAGTCAGCAACCTTTCTATCCACTAATCCGACATTCTATCACCTGAGCTATCACGGCGAACTTAATCAGCTTACCCGGAAGTTTAACTTTCAGTGTTCCAGCTATCAGAGCACCCAGCATCTTTGCAACAGCACATCGGACCTCATATGTGCTACCTTCTAATGCTTTGATGGACTGCAGTATGAGCGGTTCGAATTCGTTGGTATACACAAAAGTAGATTCTTTTATTAGTTCTTCAAGACACTAAAATCAAAAGTGTACATGGTGACTGTAAGTGAAATCACTCCAATGCAACTTGACCACAAACCAACTGCCCTGGCCATCAACATTAGAGTCAGTTTGCAGGTCCATGACAGCTGACCACCTCAAACTGCTTGCCAACCATATCCTTGGTGGTCAGTTGGTTGGCGATCAGTTTGTTCGTGGTCAATTGACTTGGTTCATAGTTTGCAGAGGTCAGTTGTCATCCACCCTAGTTGATAACTACTTTTTGTATTTTGCTTTTAAGTTCAACAGAATTACTTTTAAATGCAAAACAAAATATGTTTCTATACGTGAGTGTGTCATCAGTTTGTCTAATTTGCAAATTTTTTTCATAACATCTTTTCCAACTAACAGTGCAACATTCTAGCCTACTTATTACAATTTCATTTATGAAAACAAGTTCACATGTCAAATTCAACCAAAAACTGCACTGGTATATGGGAAAGCGAAATATGAACGCTGAAAACATCATGCAAACATACAGATCACCAACAAACCTTAACCAACTAACGATGGCAGTCAGTCGATTTGCGATTGGTTTCCAAGTCAGTTGATTTGTTTTAAAATTTAAGTTTTGAAAATTTACTCAAAAGCTACAATTATAAAGTTGAGATTTAAAGAGTACCTGTGCTGCTGAAGTTCTAACAAACATAGATCTATCTATCAGAGACAATTTTGCCAGCTTGTAGACATCTCGGTGGCACATTGTGGCTGATGCTCCAAGTCCAATCAGCAGACAGCGCAGAGCATTCAAAGTTTCACAACGAGTTTGAGACTCGGCATTTTTCAAACCTCTAATTAAAACCTGTACTGTTTCTGGAAAGAGTCCACCAAGCTAAAAAATACATGTTGAAATTTAGTAACCGAGAAGTTTAACTGTACTATATTATTATTTTTCAAACTATCACATTTAAAATTAAATTAATAAATGTTTATGCTTATATTATTTGCTATCCGGACTACTAAGCAAATACCTATTTGTGTAGTAAAATCGCTCTAAATATATCATTACAAGTAACATATTTAACTACTGATAGGTTTGTGTTTCTCACCATAGGAAATAACGAGCGATTAATGAAAACTAAAATTCAACCAAGGAAACCCAAAAAGGCAAATATGGAATGAGTAAAAACTTATTACGTGTTAAAACCACATAGTTGTAATGCAATTACCATATGCATATAGATTATTATATACGCATACCAGTCTTGGTTTAAAAATGGCAAACCGATATGTTAAAATAACAACACGAGGATTTAGGTAAAAATAGGTGTCATTTCTATCTATGTGAAGTATACAAAATAGTCATTACGGCATAAGCATGCAATATGCAATCACTAAGTAAGTACGAACAAAACTTTCATTGGTATTCTTTGAAACCTGCAATGAAACACTTTTACACAATCAATCAATTCAACATCTTCTAAAATCAAAAATGATGAAAATTTCTTACCATTCTTCCATTGTGTTCATACAGGATACCGATGGAAACAATTGCTGCCCTGTTAAAAGAAACATGTTATGCTTGAGTGACGTGCGTAACGTTAACTTGACTACATTAGTATTTCTTAAAAAGTTTAAAACAATTTTGTAAACAAAATGTGCCACCAAACCATGAAAGACAGGTTTAATTTGGCCTCTTGGAATAAAACCAACAGTTTCAAAAAAAAAAGAGAGTCAACAACAAACTAGTTGTAACTTAGCAAATGCTTGCAGATCAATTTACCAACTGCTCAGCCCGTTTTTTAAATACAAATCAAAAAACTGAGTATATACAGAGAAGCAGTAAAGCAAATTTACATTCAACAAAAATATCACACGAAAAAAATTGTTCAAGTAATATACAGCTCCGACGCTAAATTCCAATTTGCAAAGTTAAACAAGCTTACTAGCAGAAGAAAACTAAGAATATCAGATATGTAATAACTAGATAAATACCAGTCATCACTTAAATATCAAATGCCATCAAAATTACGTGAGTAGGACCCCACAAACTATATCTCAAATTTAACTGAGTAACAAATTGGTAAGTTCTTACGTAAAATTGAGTGCATTAGGAACAAGCAAAAGCCAAAAAAAGTAATACTTACAACCGTGAGGGCAAATAGCTTGGAGAGTCATCTTTATTTTTGACAATATCATTGCATTTGCTGATAGTTTCATAGCTAGTATAACTATCACCAATTTGATAGAGTGCTGATAAGCAAGTACCTATCAGTATTCTGGTTGGAGGTCCAGGTCCAGCCAATATTTGGGCATTTAGCTGATTTACCAACTGTTTTTGTTTTTCTTTGATGTCAGACTAAAATGCAAGTAATAATAACTGGGATTGTTAGTTGAATCTAGTTAGGAAAATGATTGGCGTTGTACTTGAGAATTCTTCTATGTTTCTAACTACTACTCCACTTTTTACCAGTAAAGCTTAGTGTATTTTTTGTACCATGAGACGTATCTAAAATACCAGAATTTCAAAAAACTGAAGGTGGACTTTATAAAATGGATCAGGTGATCCTCTTTTTTCTTCACAAGTACATTCAGAGCTATTTAAAGCTTTTTTACTGTTTTAGAGCTCTATAAGATGCATTTCATTTAGTGGGCATAAAATAAGGAAATAAAAGCAATAAAGGTCATGTACTGATAATGCGCCTTTTAGTTCGAAAAATATTGTAGTCGATTCTATTCTAGCTAGGAAAAATTTTTCAAAATCAGATCTAGCATGCAAATAACAGTTTAGTCTTGTTACTTTCTGCAGCATCTCTTTACGAGATAAAAATGATGTTCAGGCTTAGAGTTTAAAGTCAATTTTCAAACTAATTTTCAACACAAGGTTTTTGTTGAAATTCTTAATCTCGAAAATTTCCACAATGTTAAAAACATGATATAATTAAATTGGTGATCTAGGTGAACAGTTTATAATATATTACAATACATTGCGGTGGCCTTGGAAAGCCGCTTCTCAAAATTATATATTTATCCTAGGTGGCTTTTAAACATGCATCAAGTTTTATTCAGAACAAATCAAAAATCAACGAAATGGAAAATAGCCAACTTCTATGCAAGTGCTGACTGCTAATTCAATAATAATTTCTTTAAAGAATAGCAGCATTGTCACTTGCAAATGACAGGAGGACAAAGAAGCAATCAACCAAATATTAACGTTTATAGTATCACTCAGATTAAAATTCCATGCAATTTAAAACATTTCAATACAGGTACCTTTTGAGAGGCTTTCAATACTTTGTGCAAAAATCGCAACCATTCATACACGAAGATATCTTTCTTGTTCTCTGGAATGTTTTTTAAAGCTTCTTCATTCAATAGTAATCCATGAGCAAGCTCCATCACATACACAACATAGAAAAATCTCTAGAAATTCATTCCTGTCTTTTCAAATAATGTATATAGTGCAATTAACTAAAACAAATAAAGTCTATAAATAATAAAAAATGCAGGAAAAAGTAATAGCATCAAACTACTGCTACATGAAATTAAACAGCATTACTATGACCAAACATTCACAAAGAGTGCAACAACAGGTCATTTTCCCACACTTGACCTAAATTCATTTTTTCTGATTGATGCAATTCTTGTATTTAACCATTGAATGGTAGGCTCGTAACTCTTGTTGCACTGCTTAAAAGTGATACCTCAAAAAAGATTTTAAATAGATATTTTTCAGTTGAATAAATTCAATAATCAATCATTAAACAATCTGACAAAAGTATCATATAACTAAAGTCATAATATGCTGCATACTATGGTATATCTGATATAGCACAGCAATTATCGTAAGCGATTGAAACATGAGCACTGAAATTTACTCATTGTGAGATGAATTCTTGCCAAAAGCATCATTGGTATAAGTCAGAAAAGGCAGCTATGACTTAAGCATTGCTTGCTCAGTCGTAAAAAAGTTGAAATGCACAGTAGTGTGATAAGACTACAGTCTGCACCGTGCAGTTAACAACATCTAATCTTTGTTGTGAACTGAACTATATGGGAAATCGTGGTGAAATTGGTAAAACAGATGCAAATCAAAACACACCAGCAATACATCAGTAGAAAATATTACACAGCTCAATATTAACCATATAGCTTAAGCAGCATTTAGTCAAACCTATTATGCAGCAATTAATTTTGTCATAATTGTAAAAGCTTGAAATCCCTCTAGATCAAGACCTGGTAAGTTAGATTAAGTTACAGGACTGATACCAAAAAAGAAATAAAGTTTTTTTCCAATAGAGCCTCCACCTATGTGCTAGCCATTAGGGTTTTTAGGGTTTGCTAATTTTGCAAAATGGTGGCTGGAAAATATGTGCTTAGGGCTGCTGTTTGAGCTAGCAGGTCACAACAGAACTCTTTAGTTCTGTGAAATTTTGTCACAGTAAGTTAAACTGAAAAAAAAACAAAAAAACTTGACAATTGAAACACATAAAGTAGATATACATCAAATTTTATACACCCAGTATAAGATATCTGCATTGTTATAATTATACTATACTGTACTCAAATGAAATCTTTGAAGCATCAAACAAGAATCATTCCAAGCTTGGAGGTATCAAACAAAGATAATTTCAAACTGGATACTGGATTGATTAGAGGTCTAATCTGATTTTGGTAAACCATAATTAACAAATTTATACAAGTCACATGATGTTGTATGTGGTATATACATGATATACACTGTCTCAACAGTATTCCTTCTTAGGTTTTGGCAAGTCAGTGTGTGCCCAAAAAATCGGCAATTTTGCACTGGCAAACAATGGGAAATTTAAAAATGAGTCGCCGTGTGCCTAATAAAAATGTTGATTCACTGATAAAAATCACCCTAATGGTTACAAAGTGTCTCAATTATACTGCAATACCTTGAAGAAACTAATATTAACAATAAAAAAAATCCATATTAGTGAAAATATTTGAATACGTAGCGCTTTATACTCATACCACATCATTAAATAGGTAATGAGCAAAGCGTATGGTCCACTATTCACATTAAATTACTTTTCATTTTTTGGTAACAAATGATCATGACCAAGATTCTCAAAAATAAAGATCAAGTGGGTAAAATCTATATGGTCAAATAGCATTTTCAACTCTAGTTTTGTGTAATTGCATTTATAATCAAATAATACCACTGTCTTGACTATCTATGCATGTACTATGTAATGTATAGCAGAAGCATCTATATAGTGCACTACAGTTTCATTTGTAAAGTTATCACATAACAGTACCAATTAACATCTGACATTGCAAGGTCTAACAACATAAAATGTCACTTTGGTCTGAAGTTTTGTGATTTTGCGATGGATGTTTTTCCACTAACATGCGAAGCTGGAGCAACATTTCCTGCAGTTGTCGTCTGCAATGAAGTATTTTTTTCTTGGTTATGTGCAATCCATTCAGGATTTGGCTCACTGAGGTCTGGAACTTCAGAAAAGGTCATGCAAAATTCACCCGTTTTTGTAAGTGTTCCATGCTTACCAACATATAAAGTCAAAGAGTTTTTAAACAGCACTGCATAGCAACGACTCAATGAGAGTATATCACCAGGCTGAATGTAATTTCCAAAATCACCCCAAATTGAAAGGTTTATGCTCCCAGTCTTATCTGCTACCTTACATGAACGAACTTCATTGCCATCTTTTGTTTTGTAGGAGTTTGCAACATGTAAAACTATTAATCTCATTTGCAAGTTCTTGGCTTGGGGATGTAACTCTTTGACAAAATTTAGAGTGACTCCTTTTGCCTCATCTAAGCTTGACAATTTGTTATACATTCTGTAAATATGGAGGAAGAATGGTTGGAACGGGTCCAAATCTATTTTCCAAAAATTGAATTCCAGTAAAATGAGCTGTATATAATAAGAAAGCCCAAGCCAATATGACAATTGCTAACACTGCTAAAACCAAGATATAATCAATCAAGCGGCGATTAATAAACATTCCCTTCAAACAAAAAGATTTTCAAACAAGTGGCAATCAAGCTTCCTAAACCTAGATGGAAGATAGGCCTAGCCTATGGAATGGGAAAGCTGAAACAGGCAAATAAAGTCACACATCAAATATATGCAATTTTACCAAAACTGCCAAAAAAACATAAACAGTCTTGTCAGATCTACTGTAAGTCTTTTCAGCACAAAAATTGGTCTTGAGAAACAGTTTCACTAAGAATAAAAGAGCCGAAGCTGTCACAAACATTTAATTAGAAAACAAGTGGCTATTTTGCCTCTAGAGGCAAAATAGTATTATTTTGCCTCAGTTAGGGTTAGGGCTATTTTGGCACTGGAGGCAAAACACCATTCAGAGCTATTTTGCTTCCAGTGCCAAAATAGTATGTGGCTATTTCAGATTTTGTCTCCAGAGGCATAATAGTTACTGCCTATTCGAAAAGAGACATTTCAACTAATTAATTCATTATCAGTCTGTAAATAACGCACAAGAAAAAATTAGAACAATAGGTAACCCGCAAATGTAAGTTTAATAAAACAAACAAAACATTCCGAAATTATCAAAAGACAGTTGGACAGCGTGAAGCATAGCCGTCGATTTTTAGTTATCGCATATACTCGCCAATAGGTCGCGCCACAGTATAGGTCGCACTATTAGTTTTGTGTTAAAAAGTTTAATTTAGAGTTGACTCGCACATAAGTCACACTGAAAATCTAGGGATTTAAAAGGCCCTTTCCCTAGCTTTTTTGCACAGATAACTTCAAAAATTACTGCAGTTGGTTGTTTTTTTAGCATTGAACTGCATTGCATTGAAATCGCAAAACCATTTTTTCTAAAAAAAGCGGGAAAATCCAATGCATGCTGAGCGGTCGCATGTGCGTGTGCGCTCATGAAACTGTCTTGCATTGGTATGTGCGTGCACAAGCGCATGCACCTGCATTTGATAGAACCACAGTGGCAATAGCACATTTCCACTGCAATTCGTGTCTATAATGGCTTATTAGATGGAAAATACAATATATACTTGCAATAGCCAAAAACTTTCAATTTTGTTCCGACTTGGTGACGATTTGCACTTATGTCGAGCAGATTGGTCGCACCTATATTTTTTTTGAAAAATATAAGGAAAAAGTTGCGAACTATCCGCAAGTATATACAGTAAGCAAATTCTCAAGGGGCGAAATGTTTTTGCAAAGTTTGGTTAAACTAAATAATTTTATTTCAGTGCGTAATTTTGCTTCCAAATTCAGGTGCAGACCAAACAAAAAGGTCTCTACCGCAAACTGGTTCTATTTCAGCTCGGAATTTCAAAATTTAGCCCCCAAATTCAGCTGAAGACCAAAACAAAAAGGTCTGCACCGCATTCTGGTTCTATCTTAGTCTAGAATTTTGAATTTCTTGTAGTGAAGTGGGTACTACTTGCAAAAAAACGACAGGGCCAGACATAGATTGTCCTCTTCAGTGTCAGACCTGAGGGGATGCCACCTCATTGCCTCCCCAAAATCGGCGCTAGTGGTGTTAAGACATTATTGCTTTCAAGAACATGCTCAAACCAAGGTAGTAAATTACAGATTTCATAATGCCGTATTATTATTAAGGCAGTGGCTGCTGTTACGTTATGTAACACTTCACTCGTAGGATATTATGCAATTTGAAACATTTCAGCAATGAGATATTTTTACGTGAGTTTTGCCACTTTGCTCTTGCGATGTTTATTGAAGCGACAAGACTACAAGTGCTAGAGCGTGTTGCATCGTAGAAGGGAGAAGCCGCAAGCGTAATTATTAAATTAGTACTTTTTTTTAGGGCGCATTAGGACTGTAGAACGCATTAGGACCCGTCATAACAAACCAATACTTTTTTCAGGATGCTATCAAAAATCAACTTACTGTATATCCCCGCATATAAGCCTATCTTGCATATAAGCCGACTCAAGAAAAACAGCCCCAAAACTGTGATTTTTATAAAATCCGCATATAAGCCGACCCTAAAAATCGTAACACGACATACGCACCCTACCACATCAAAAGGTTGCAAAAAATAATAAATGAAAATGATAGCCATTGTTTTTACGTGTATGACCAACCAATCACAGCTTGTTATTATCATGTGATTGAAAAAATCAATAGTGCAACAGCGTCCAAGCGCACATGCTGCTTTGCGTCTGTGCGTGGACGCTTTTATCGCAATAGAAAAGGAGAAAAGAACAGAAAAAAGGCAATTTGCACAGGTATCATTGCATTTAGCATGGTTTGAGTTGTAGTTGTTGCAATTAAGTTAGCATACTGTCATTTCGCTTGAGTGCGATCCAAGTTATGCGCATATAAGCCGACTCCTTAGTTTGGCAACTTTTTTTTTGGAGTTCTTAACTCGGCTTATATGCGGGGATATACGGTAAATCTAGTTTATTTAATTAAAAATTTAATTGGAATTCAATTAAAATCAACTAAAATCTAGTTATGAACTAGGAACATAAAATTAGATGCAAATTCATGCGGTAATAAATGCAGTACAGGTCCATACTAAAACACTTCCATCGTAAAAACTTTGAATTTAAGGCAATCAAAAGCTTTGTGTTTGCACTTGGATTTGCTATCTCGCAGGGTGGCATCGCTGCCCGAACCCCAACTTGAATGCAAGGTTCTGAAGTAAAAGAAAGCAAAGAGATCACCACAAATCTTCCCAATCGAGTAACATGCCACCGCAATACAACAAATCGAACCTGTACGCAAAAATTGGGAGACGCATGCCCTTACCACAACACTAGGCCTATCGAGAAGTCGCTATAAAGGGGCAAAATGCCTTATTTAACTTGTAAAAGAGTAAAAAAAACTTCAGAACTTTTTTAGAACGGAGGTGTTTTACTACCAGTACTGGTACTGCATTTACTACCGCATGAAGTCGCATTTAATGTTTATTCAAAACTAGAGTTTAGTTGATTTTGATTGAATTCCAATTGAACTTTTAATTATATAAACTAGAGTTGGGTTGACGTTTGATAGCGTCCTAAAAAAAAACAAAGTGACTTGGCGCACGGAACATGCGCCAAGACCCAGTAGCTCGCGCACGCAACGTGCGCAACGTTCTACGTTTTGGCGCACGGAACCAATCACGATTCAGCATTAATCGATCAGCTGTTAAGTAATCAGTACGTCACGCTCGCGAGGTAACTTGCTAACCACTTATTGTAACAAGCGTAGTGATGTTTGTAAAAAGCACAAAATAGTTAAATTATTTAGTATCTTTAGTGTTCATCATAAACTTTTAAATAAATTTGAATTCAAAAAATATAAATTTTTTTGTAGGGAGATCGGAGATGGCAAGTTGTGGTTTGGAAAAAGCTTGTTTTTAATAAAAATACTGCTTGATTGTTTTTGACAGGAGAAATAGTGAACTCTTGACTCTCTAGCCACCCGAACATCAGTTGCGCAGTAGCGTAGCCAGGAGGGTACTTTGGTCTCTCCCCATTGGCCTGTAGAATAAGAAAAATAGGCCTACCACGTTTTTAGCGCTTCTGAGACTGTCTTTTGCAGAGGAATGGGCTTAAAATGATGAAAAGCATCTTTTGAAATATTTATTTGGGGGGGGCAAATTTGTTCAAAATTGTACTCACAAATCAGTAAAAACTTTAAAAAATAACCAACAGCGAGCAAGCAAATTTGATCGCTAATCATTGAAATTTTACTGTTAGCTTCCTCCTACATATCCCATTTATGCAACCAGTTTAATCATGTTTTTGCACTACTATTTTGCACTGCTATTTCTATTTTTGCACAGCCAGGTTTTAAAAACATTAATTTTTATCAAAATAGGCCTTTGAACTTGTATATGGTGTTATTTTTTGCAGCAGTTGACTACTATGCTTATTACACGATGCCGTGTTTGTTTTTTCAGCTTGTTTTTGCTTGAGCTTTTTTTATCGCCGTTTGCTTTTGGTCTGAAGCATGAAGTGGGAGTGTAGGTGAAGCTGACTTGATGAGCACTGCTCCTTCGCTTTATCCACAGTATGCATAGACTGTGGTTTCACGTTGTACAGCTTTTACAGATGTCATTGTGTGTCTCTTTTTGTGCAAGCGGAAAGAATAAACTACTACTACTACTGCCTTAAGTTTTTTTTTTGCAAAAAAAATTCAAAATTTTCGAGCGCTGGGAGCTACACCCCAGACTCTCCTCTCCCCCCCATTACTTACAGATTCCTGGCTACCCGCCTCCCATCGTCCTAAGAGTAGTAGCCGATCTGGTCTTTGATGAACATTACAGCAATAACACGGCTAAAAGCTACTTTACCACATATTTGCTACTACTCGCTTGAACAATGATACTATCTTTCAAAACGGGTATTATGCTGTAAAAAAAATACTCACCGATGTTCTACATAAGGTCTTTGTCCAAATCGATTGCAATATTTTGCAACAAAAAACGTGCGTTATAAGTAATTTTTGGTGAAGTTTAAGTAGGCTCATTTAGTGTGCACTGTAATACCTCATTTCCAGATTAACCACTGATGGTGACACAAAAATCATACCTTTGATATAACTTCATTAGAAAAAGTGGCAAGCTTTAAGGTCAGGTCATCCTTTTACACAAGCAACCCGTTTTAATACAGGTATGCAGTATTAAAACATGTTGCTTGTGAAATTAGCTGCATTCGAATATAGGCTAGCTTTATTTGTTGCTTTTGTTTTTTTGAATACAAACCTCTGTTGGTATTGTAGGCCTACCCAACATTTTATTCAAACTCAAGTTTACTTTAGCTCAACTTGTGCTCCACTCGCGAAGAAATGCTAAACAGAGTGGAGCCTGAAGTAAATTGAAGTTTAAATAAGTTGCTGTTAAGTATCTTAAAAATATTAAGCCGCACAATACAAAAATGCCACCGAGGTCAACACACAAACGAATGCAGCAAGATTATCAAGCGAAAATGTAAGAAACTTTACCTTATGTGATTTTGTCGACAATGACGTAGTGTAACATTGCACCTGCTCCTTCTGTTTTAGCATACTTCTTCAACGACCTAAATGTCATAGGTGGAGTCGAGGACACAAGGCTCGAGGCCAAGGCCAAGGACACAAAAAAAATCCGAGGCCAAGGACAGCCTTGCCGAGGACAGAATCTCTCGAGGCCAAGGACAGGAATGCTCGAGGCCAAGGATCGTGGACACAGGCACAAGTGTTCTAAAAAGAAAAAGGTCTTCAAAAATATTTTTCAGGCGATCTCCAATTCATTGGCGTACCCAAAATTTTTGATTAAGGAAGGCCTAAACCACAAATCACATGATATGACTTCATCAAAATTTTTCCAAAGAGGAAGTTTTTGCGGGACAAAGATATCATATAGGATGAAAGATCTGAAATCGTTGTTGCCTGTTTGCATGTAACCAGGATTTTGCAAAGGAAGAGGGCTTATACTAACAGTTGAAAAATGCAAATACCTAACTTTGGGAACGTGTTGAGAAAGCTTGTGTAACTCAAATGTATCACAGACGGGGGATCTGGGGCGCGGGGCCCCCAGCCGCCGGAGGCTTTGGGGGTCTGGGGGCCAAGCCCCCAGCCGTTAGGCGATTTTTTGTAATTTTTTGGAAAAAAAAAGCTATTTTAATGCCATTGGATCACATTTCACAAGTGTTCAGAGCCATTTGAAAGCACTAGATTTTTGACATATGAAAGCCAATTGAAAAAATCAAATCGTTTAATACTCCTTTTACTTGCAATTCAAGCTTAAAACACGTTTAACATCATGCATTTTGGAGTTAAATTTTAATTGCAAGTGATTTGCTCCATGTAGGGGGAAGTAAGGTGCATTGTCTCTGGCAGCATTTTAGCAGTAAATAATAATCCACTCGAGGATTTTCCTTAGAGATTTTTGTTTTGTCATGAAAATAACCAGTTATAGGAGTACCTGTTCGCCAGGGGGCCCAGGCCCCCTCAATTGAAGTTCAATGATTCGTTCAATCAGCATTTTCCATGGCTAATTTTTTTTTAAACTATTTTGTACGTAAAAGCCGGCGAGGTTGGAGCTGAAATACTGAATTGTTATTGAAAAATGTTAAAATAGATGGTTACGTCAACTAACCATGTTATTGCCGGGCCGGATTTACATCGCGCTAGGCCCCTGGCACTTTGGAGATTTTCGCAGCATCTTTCTCGGAAATATAGGTGAAGACCAAAAGAAGTCTTACGATTTCAGCTCGGGGCCCCTAGCTGGTACTTCGTCATATTATGGTAAATCCAGCCATGATTAATGCATTACGTTCACAAGAAGGCTAGATGTGGGCCTGAGATAGCAACTTTTAAGACAAAACTCTTCATTTTCTCCGGGTTATACGTTTAAATTGGCTGGCAAAAGTTGAATTGAGTGGGACCCGGCACCCCTGGTCTTCAATATTGTAAATTAGTTATACTGTTGTCAGCAAAAAATGCTAGAAAGAAACTGAAGAAATAATAGGCTTTTTTGTCACATTTTTGTCATTGGTGAAGTTACAATTACGGGGGGAGCCTGCCTCCCTCCCCTTGCCTACGCCTATGCTCCAATTAAGGAAAACAAAAAAAGTGTTCGCAAATTTTCCGCGAGGTTTCTGGCGTTTTCCAATGAAATTTCAACAGTTCAAAAAATAGTGCTGTCCTCGACCCGAGGACAGAGCAATTTTCGAGGACTTGAGGCTTCGAGGCCAAGGACTTGAGGCTTTGAGGCCAAGGACTTCAAAATGTGTCCTCGAGGCCAAGGATGTCCTCGAGGACTCCACCTCTGCTAAATGTTTTGCATGCTGTTTTCTCATATTTGTTTACAATCGCATATCCATTACCTACTTCTTACTGGTTTAAACATGCAATTGAACTTTTAATACGCAAAATCGGAGAAAGGCAGCACTGCTGCAACATATTTACACTTTTTGTTGTAAGCATGTAGATTGTAAAACTTAAGTATTTATTGTTAAAAATTGATTAAAAGTTTCTAAGCACAGCAAAAGTTTCTTCATGCAAGATATTTTTTACAACTTACTTTTAAGTTTTAACCTAACAGCGGTTTGGGGCTCTTCCCCAAATCTCTGGTTTGTCCTCATTAATCAAGTATATCTAGCTAAACGCACTTACTTAAGATTTACAGTGGAGTATATTACTAATTACATGCATACGTTTGCTCAATTAGGGTTTGCGTAGTAGATTGTTTACCCCCTAAGGCTCTTACTCAACATTGGTTTTCTTTTTATAGATCCTTTGGGTTTTCCTCATTTTGTGGCTTCGGTTGTTAATATATTCAGCAAATACAGATAGATATTTTCCGTAACTTTTTGAAACCCTGAATTTGTTTTCTCAGGTTGAACTTCCAGGGGAAAAGAGAACCTGAATAATATTTACCCTTCCAGTAACATCTAGTGAACAATCCAATTTAGGTAAACTTCTGCTTTTTTCTGAAAATTCAGGCTGGAAGAACAAACTCAGGGTTTCCAAAACTTTTTAGGGGGGGTATCTTTATGTATTTGTACAATATCTTTGCAACCACAGCCCCAAAATAAGAAAAAAAATCAAAAAATTTATTTCACTTTTAGCTATTTTTATTCTCTTAATAAATGATAAATAAACTGGCCTAGATAAAGCATTTTTTCACTGCTAACCGCGCCTTAAAATAAATAGGTTACTTGGTTAGTTTAAGTTGGCTTCAGGGGTGATTGCAACCGCCGCCCCTTTTGGCTGCGCCTTTGCAATTTTGTTTACCGGCTGTTTGTTTTGCCTTGTGTACTGTGTAGTGTTCATAAATTAATGTCGATCTATCGTTTTGTCAAGTCACTCTGTCTTTCTTTTGGTTTAAACGTTTTTTCGTTGTGTATGATTAGTTATTTTCTCTCTGCTAAGTTAGAAATGTGATTGACAAAACGATGGTGAATTTTAGAATTAATTTTGTGCTGCTACTGTATTTTAAGTATTTTGTGCTGCTACTGTATTAAATTTTAAGTATTTTGTGCTGCTGCTTAAGTAACGTTACATTTATTACGATTTTTGCCTGCAACAAAGCTACAAATAGGAAATCTAAAAGTGTTTAGTCCTATTAAATACATTAGATCTTAAAATGGTACGATTTGCTCGGGTAAAGTGGATAGAGCATCTGCAACTGAAACGGTTGACTCAAGTTTGATTCACAATCGGGTCAAACCAAAGACTATAAAGATTGGTATTCACAGCTCCCTGCTTGACCTTTAGCAACCAAAGGGATAGTGGAAAGCCTCAACCATGTTGTGGTAGACAGGTGGCAGTTAGACTCAAAAACCTGAAAGTTCCTGCATTGCTTCCTGGCCAAAGCCAATTGGGAACAAAATGTAATTACAATACTAGTGAAGTCCAAATGAAACTACTCATTTCCGATCAATTGTGATCAAGGCCGCCGAGTCGACGGGGGGTAGGGAGGTACAATGACCCCGGGGCCCATGGACTTTAGGGGGCCCATCAAAATGACACTAAGAAATCAGCATGTGAAGCCTGATGACCTTTTTTTTTTTTTTTGGTGATCATCTAATCTATTTTCGACCGGAAAAACCATTAGAATTTTGGTGAAGACCTTTTTTTTTTTGGAGATCACATCATTTTTCGGACCAAACTACAGCATTTTCTCCGTCTATTTTGGACTTCACAAAACCGGAAACCCGTCATATTTGAGCTGGCCCCAGGCCCACTTTTGGTCCCTGGCGCCACTGATTGTGATACAACATTAATAATTGTGAAATAATAATTGCATTGATGCTTAAACGAAGTTGCCACTCAGTGTTGTAAACTTATTTGAATTTTTACAGCATCTTAAAAACAAAAACACATATGTATATTAAGTGCGACATTATGCCAATTTAAGCCCGAACCCAACCTGCGACTCTGTTCTGAATAAACAAAATTGAGTGATGTGTTGTTCATAAATTTGTTTTAAGGCAGAAAACCGAGAGTGATTTGCAATATACAAACTATAGCAAAATTTTGCAAGAGAAAAAGTGTGGCTTTATGACTGGTGCAGAAAAAAATGAGGTATTACATTGCACACTAAATGAGCCTACTTAAACTTCACCAAAAATTACTTATAACGCACGTTTTTTGTTGCAAAATATTGCAATCGATTTGGACAAAGACCTTATGTAGAACATCGGTGAGTATTTTTTTTACAGCATAATACCCGTTTTGAAAGATAGTATCATTGTTCGAGCGAGTAGCAGCAAATATGTGGTAAAGTAGCTTTTAGCCGTGTTATTGCTGTAATGTTCATCAAAGACCAGATCGGCTACTACTCTTAGGACGATGGGAGGCGCGTAGCCAGGAATCTGTAAGTAATGGGGGGGAGAGGAGGGTCTGGGGTGTAGCTCCCAGCGCTCGAAAATTTTGAATTTTTTTTGCAAAAAAAAAACTTAAGGCAGTAGTAGTAGTAGTTTATTCTTTCCGCTTGCACAAAAAGAGACACACAATGACATCTGCAAAAGCTGTACAACGTGAAACCACAGTCTATGCATACCATAGGCGTAGCCAAGGGGAGGGCCCAGGGGGTCCGGGCCCTCCCCAATTAAAATTCCACTAATGATAAAAAAAACTATGACAACATAGCCTAGTGACGTTTAGTTGCAGTTGTTTTTTTTCAGTAATTACACATTTAACAGTAATTAACAATAACATTAATGACAACGAATGAGCCTCAGGGCCCCTAACTAACGAGATTTACGAGAAGGGGTCCTCGGGGTCCTTAACCGACAACCAGGGGGCTCTGGGGCCCCTAATTGACAACCAGGGGGCCCCTTGGCCCCTAACTTCTGACCAGGAAGCCCCAGGGCCCCTAAATAACAACCAGAGGGGCAGGGCCCCTAATTAACAACCAGAGGGCCCCGGTGCCCTAACCAACAACCACGAGGCCCCTGGGCCCCTGACAACCAAGAGGCCCCAGGGCCCCTACCTAATGACCAGGGGGCTGCGAACCGACAACCAACGGGTCTCGGGGCTCCTATCTGACAACCATGGAGCCCCGGGGCCCCCAACCGACAACCAGGGGGCGCTGTGGCCCCTAACCGACAACCAGTGGGCCCTAAGACCCCTTATTGACAACCAAGGGCCCTGAGGCCTCTAACTGATGACCAGAGGGCTCCAGGTCGCTAACTGACAACCAGAAGGACCCGTGGCCCCCAAATAACAACCAGATGGGACCAGGGTCCCAAATTAACAACCAGGGAGCCCCGGCGCCCCTAACCAACAACTAGGAGGCCCCGGGGCCCCAACTGACAAGCAGTTAGGGGGCCCTGAAGCCCCTAACTGACAACCAAGGGACCCCAGAGCCCCTAACTAATGACCAGGGGGCTTCCAACCAACAACCAGTGGGCCCGGGGTCCCTAACTGACGAGCATGGGGCCCCAGAGTCCCTAACTGATAACCAGGGGGCCTAGGACCCCTAACTAACAACCAGGGGGCCCCAGGGCCCCTAACTGACAACCAGGAAGCCCCAGGGCCCCTAACTAACAACCAGGAGCCCCAGGACCCCTAATTAATGACCAGGGAGCCCTGGAGCCTCTAACTGACAACCAGGAGGCTCAGAGCCCCAGACTGACTACCAAGGGTCCCGGGCCAGGGGTCCTTAATTCAAATTTTTAACAAATTTATACGCAAAACCTGTAAGAAATCTAATAGTTTTGTACTAAAAGTTGCAACCCCAGGGCCTTGTTTAACGTTGTTATGAACTTAGTGCTATATCATAGGTGGTATTGCAGATCCCCAATGAAAATACAACCACTGATAAATATAATGAGAGCATAGCCAGTATGTTGTCCATGTCTGAAACTGCAGTTTCTTCAATTTAGGATTTACGCGTACAAAACTAAGTAATAATAATGGCGATCACGTGTCTACGTCGTTATAATGTCTTGCAATTCTTGGAGGTTTCAAAAAGCTGTCAAGTGACTTGACTCGAGTCCTCCACGTTTTGGAAAACAAGTTATTTTAATTTTGCTTTAAACGTTTTTTTATGCAAGAACTTATGGGCGCGATCTTACCTCAAAATCATTGGCGTAGACAGGGGGGTGGCCCAGGGGGCCCGGGCCCCTTCAATCGAAATGCCACCAATAACAAAAATTCGACAAAAAAGTCTTGTTTTTTCATTTCAGTTTCTTTTGGCATCTTTGCGTACAACAGTACACGCGTACAACAGTACTTAACAATAAATAATATTGACGACCAGGGGGCCTGGCACATCCCCTAATTTAATTTTTTCTAACCAATTTAAACGTGTAAATCAAAGTTAGTTGTTCTAAACGTTCCTACCTCAGGCCTCATTTAAACTTTTTATGAACGTAATACAATAACCAGCGCCGTATTTGCCATTCGGGACAGCTCTAGACCCCTCGCTCAGATAGTAGGACTTTCTTTGGTCTTCATTTATATTTGGCAGCAAGATGTTGCAAAAATCTCTTATGTGCCAGTGGCTCCGAGCAATCTAAACCAGGATCTGGAATAACATGTTTAGTAAGCGTAACCATCTTTTGTATCATTTTTTCAAATTCAATAACGATTCACCTCCACCACGCCAGTTTTTACGCACAAAATACACTACTTAAAAAAAAAGCTAGGGAAAATGCTCACTGAACAAATTATTGAATTTCACTTGAGGGGGCCTTGGCCATACATGTTCTCCTGTAACTGATTAACTTTATGACAAAACCAAAATCTTCAAGAAAAGTCTTCGAGCGGGTTATTATTATTTTACTGCTAAAATATTGCAGGAGGCAATGTGCCTTACTTCCCCCTACAAGGACCAAATCATTTACAATTAAAACTTTACACCATAATGCAAGATTTTAAACGTGTTTTGGACTTTAACTGCACGTAAACAGAGAATTAAACAATTAAATTTTTTCGATTGGCTTTCAAATGTTAAAAATCTAGTTCTTTCAAATGCCTGTGAACACGTGCAAAATGTGATCCAATGGAATTAAAATAACTTTTTTTCCCAAAAACTTACAAAAATCGTCCAGCGGCTGGGGGCTTTGCCCCCAGACCCCCATTGCCACTGGCGGCAGGAGGCTAAGCCCCCCAGACCCACGTCTGTGATTCGTTTGAGTACGCTAGCTTACTCAACACGTCTACTAAGTTAGGCATTTGCACTTTCTAACTATTAGTTTTCGCCCTCTCCCTTCACCAAAATTCTGTTTAACAGCCAACAGGCGTCGGCTTCAGATCTTGCATTCTACAATATCTTTGGCCCACAAGAAATGTTCCTGTTTTTAAAATTTCTGATGACATCATTGCAAGTGATTTGTGGTTTGGGCCCTCCCCAATCGAAAATCCTGGCTACGCCTATGATGCATACTGTGGATAAAGCGAAGGAGCAGTGCTCATCAAGTCAGCTTCACCCACACTCCCACTTCATGCTTCAGACCTAAAGCAAACGACGATAAAAAAAGCTCAAGCAAAAACAAGCTGAAAAAACAAACACGGCATCGTGTAATAAGCATAGTAGTCAACTGCTGCAAAAAATAACACCATATACAAGTTCAAAGGCCTATTTTGATAAAAATTAATGTTTTTAAAACCTGGCTGTGCAAAAATAGAAATAGCAGTGCAAAATAGTAGTGCAAAAACATGATTAAACTGGTTGCATAAATGGGATATGTAGGAGGAAGCTAACGGTAAAATTTCAATGATTAGCGATCAAATTTGCTTGCTCGCTGTTGGTTATTTTTTAAAGTTTTTACTGATTTGTGAGTACAATTTTGAACAAATTTGCCCCCCCAAATAAATATTTCAAAAGATGCTTTTCATCATTTTAAGCAGGCGCGTAGCCAGGATTTGAAAAAGGGGGGGGCTTTTTTGAAAGAGTGAGAAAACTGCAAACGACCTTGACCCGAATTTTCATTGATCTTGAATCAGAATCACACGGTTTGTCCGATAGAATTTCTTGGAAAACTCGTAAATTGAAACGTTTTTTCAGCTCAAAAACAGGTGATCTCAAAAAAAAAAAGATCTTCGCCGAAATTCAGACGAATTTTTCGACCAAAATCGGAAATTCAAACGCTTTTTCAAGCCGAATCACGACATCTACTTCATAACTTTGGCACCCAATTTCCTTTGGTTGTTTGGGGGAGCTGTTTTCATTTTTTCACCAAAAATCGACCTCAAAAGCACCAAAAACGTTCGATTTTGCACACTTCACAAACCAATGGGGGGGCTCGAGCCCCCCTCCCCCCCGCCTATGCGACTGATTTTAAGCCCATTCCTACGCAAAAGACAGTCTCAGAAGCGCTAAAAACGTGGTAGGCCTATTTTTCTTATTCTACGGGCCAATGGGAAGGGACCAAAGTCCCTCCTGGCTACGCTACTGCGCAACTGATGTTCGGGTGGCTAGAGAGTCAAGAGTTCACTATTTCTCCCTACTGTCAAAAACAATCAAGCAGTACTGTATTTTTATCAAAAACAAGCGTTTTCCAAACCACAACTTGCCATCTCCGATCTCCCTACAAAAAAAATTATATTTTTTGAATTCAAATTTATTTAAAAGTTTATGATGAACACTAAAGATACTAAATAATTTAACTATTTAAGTATTTTGTGCTTTTTACAAACATCGCTACGCTTGTTACAATAAGTGGTTAGCAAGTTACCTCGCGAGCGTGACGTACTGATTACTTAACAGCTGATCGATTAATGCTGAATCGTGATTGGTTCCGTGCGCCAAGACCTAGAACGTTGCGTGCGCGAGGTATTGGGTCTTGACGCATGTTCCGTGCGCCAAGTCACTTCGAAAAAAAAAAAGTATTGGTTTGTTATGACGGATCTTAATGCGCTCCACAGTCCTAATGCATCCTAAAAAAAAGTACTAATTTAATAATTACGCTTGCGCTTCTCCTTTTATGATGCAACACGCTCTTGCACTTGCAGTCTTGTCGCAAAGAGCTAAGTGGTAAAATTCACGTAAATATATCTCACCGCTGAAATGTTACAAATGGCATAATATTATCCTACAACACAAGTGAAGTGTTACATTAACGTAACAGCAGCCACTGCCTATTATTAAATGTAACCTAATGACACTCATCTAATCAACTGCCAATGCACATCCATTGATCCAAAGACCGTCTTTTGACCCAAATTTTATTACAGGCATTACAAAAGTCAAACATCAAACTAAAACTACAGAAACCCAAGCAGTCACTCATCAATAGATAAACCAAGCAGTCACTCATAAACCAAGCAGTCACTCATCAATAGTCACCCAACCCTACAATACCAGCTATCAGCTGTCAGTGTCCATCATCATCACTATCTGACGATACCTATATATTGACTATATGAAGTTCTGCATCTAATTAACCACCGCACTCTCACTTTCAGATGCAGTAGCTGCTAGTATCTGATCCATATATAGCCCCATAGTCCGATACAAATGCAGGCATATCTAACATTTACATTATCAACCACACCAATGACTGAAATTGTCAAAGTCTGAAGTACGGTAACCTTGAAATCTAATTCTAAATAACTGAAAACGTTCTGGTTGTTGGTCCGTGGAAAATTGCTTTCATCCAGTGAGCTTAGGCTACTCTACAGGAGTAGGCTATGCCTAATGCTATACGATAAACCTACAGTACACTCAGTTCTTTTATTTCATGACACCGAGTCCATCAAAAGCATCACATATAATTTTAAAAACAGGTGTCAGGGAAAAATTACCTAGAAGCAGCAAATTATTCAAGACTTTGTTTGTGGACCAGTCTAGGCCAATTCAGAGTTTCACAGAAAATTTTCATCCAGGCATTTTTTAAGGCAGAGGCTGCGGTTACATTTCGCAAGAATAAGAAAATTGCTATTTTAGCCTTACCTAAACCAAACTCTAATCCTAATTCCTAATGTCTGATGTTAGCCTAATTTTAACCCAAACTTAAAATCTAACCCAAACCCAATCGATAATTTAAAAACGCAGTGTCTTCTTGGCACACGGAACATGCACGGTTTAATAAACAAAGGTTCCGATGACGTCACTCGTTTTTGAAAATTTTAATTTTGATAATTATAAGCCTAGTTATAGGTTTGAGTTAGGGTTTGGGTTAGGGCTAAGGCTAGTGCTTTGGGTCAAAGGTTAGGTTTTTTAGTCTTAATTAAACTACGAAATGTCTGTGCGTACGGAATGTGCGCCAAGCCTTTTCCATTTAAAAAATCGAAGTGACTGGGCGAATGGAACATTCGCGGTATTTTTTTTCCTCGCGAATGGAGACATTGCCTTTTTCATACATTTGGTTTAAACGACATTTTGTCGTATAGTTGGTGCAAGCTGCGTAGAGTAATGATTATAGGGCTTACGTGCTGACCATCGCACCCGGGTTCGGCTCCCGCAGGAGGTGCAAATGCATACAATGGTAGAATACGCAGAGTAGATAAATAAGGGAAGAATATACATGAATCATTCTTTTTTTTGCTTCAAAACCTTGCATTACAGTTAGGATTAGGGCAGCGATGCCAGTCTGCGGGATAGCAATTCCCTGCAGCAGCTAATCATAGCGCCTGATCCATTCGCGAGGAAAACAAATACTGCGAGTGTTCCATTCGCCAAGTCACTTCCTTAAAAAATAGAAAGTGGCTAGTGTTACGCTAGTGCGCTACGCTCATAAAGAAAATAAGAGAGGAAAAAGTGAGCGCTCATTTGCTCATTTACTCTTTTCTATTTTTTAAATTATCGTTAAGGCTTGGGTTAGAATTAACCTTACAGCTTACGGTAGGTTTAGAGCTAGGGCTCGAGTTTGAGTTAGGTTTAGGGTTGGGGTGAGGACTAGGATAGCAATTTTCTTATTGTTGCATAACATAACAGCAGCCTCTGCCTTAAGAAAGAGTTAACCC